>JACEFZ010019322.1:485000-913165 GCA_014155875.1 Cepaea nemoralis
TCCTTCTCTCCATCATCGTCTCTTTTTCCTACCTGCTCTATCAATCCCATCCTCTGTCCACCCCATGTGAAATTAAATTATCTTTCTTCATACACCTTCAGACGGCAGCATGCATATATCCAAAGAAAACAGCATTCAACTTGAGCTTGTAGACAACTTCATAGAGTTTATCTTCAAAAGGAAGGGTGAAGACCAAATGCCTTTCTTTTCCGCATATGTTGGACACTCCTGCAACATATATTTAGCTGTCATTTTACCACTTCCACTGTTACATTCATCAGTATCCCCTATCTTAACTCTTTCGGTGCCAAGCAAAAATTGGGTCCTGACCAAACAGAAATTCATGGCAGAAAATTTGAAGTAGGGGTGTGTCACAATAATGCTTTTAAAATGGTTAAAATGGTAGCAGGTATTTTGTATTATATATCAAATTAAAGAGGGTTGCACAAGGAACATGACAGTGTTAATAATTAATTGATAGGTTAGAAATATTATGACAATAATGAGAGGTTTAATAATAACAATTGAAATTAAAGAGGTAAAAATTATTTAAAAATTTCACTTACCAAGGCTGTATTTATAATCCACTGCAACTAATCCAGTTAAATTTGCTGAATACTGTTACACACACCACTTTTGTTCAATAATATCACAAGAACTGCACCACAACACCAATAAAACATAACTAAAACAATATTTTGAAGCACATAATTTTCACACAAAATGGAAAATGTCAGTAACACACCACTCAGACTGTACTGAGAAGAAGAATATAAACACTATTTTCTATTTAGTTATAATTATTATTCTTTTAAATTTAATTATTTAAATACTCCTTAAATTCTTTGTGATAGGCAAAACAAATTTAGGGGCATAAATGTGGCCCATTAGCGCATTCATAATTCGATATGAGCCATCATATTATGACATATTATGACGAACTTTCGCTTGCAGTGTTTCGCTTGCAATCTGACTGACTAACTGAATACTGCACGTGGTTTAAGTTTTAGAATCTTTCACAAAGTCCTTGAAATCACTATAACTATAACATAAAATTGTTTAAAACGGTATTTTTTAAATTAAAATATATGAGCTCCAAAACCAGAAGGTGGTGTAATTTCGAAGTTCAAATCAAAACAATCTTTTCGAATCAAGAATCTAGTGCTTTCTAACGGTCAAATATGGTTGTCAGCGGCCTGTTTCAAACTGCGAAATATTTATGTCTCAATTTTAAGTTACCGAAGTTAACTAAAAAAAAAAATTGCGGAAACATAAGAAAAGGGACAAATAAATCGCTATTTAAACTGTGGCGATTAAAAGGCCCACGGGCGTCACTGTCGGTCAAGTGTTGCGATGTATGGGCGCATGGCAGAGAAAGAGTTTAAGTTTATTAAGCACTAGCTGACCCGGCCCGGCTTCGCCCAGCCCCTGGTGGGGATCTATCTGTCTGTCTGTCTGTCTGTCTGTCTGACCCGGCCCGGCTTCGTCCAGCTCCTGATGGGGAGCATCTCATTTAATTCATATAAGTAGTCATTTAAGCTCCCATTCCCGTTCCCGACTATCTGTCTGTCTGTCTGACCCGGCCCGGCTTCACCCAGTCCCTGGTGGGGAGCATCTCATTTAATTCATATAAGTAGTCATATAAGCTTCCGTTCCCGACTATCTGTCTGTCTGTCTGTCTGTCTGTCTGTCTGTCTGTCTGTCTGTCCTGACCCGGCCCGGCTTCGCCCAGCCTCTGGTGGGGAGCATCTAATTTAATTCATATAAGTAGTCATATAAGCTCCCATTCCCGACTGTCTGTCTATCTGACCCGGCACGGCTTCGCCCAGCTCCTGGCGGGGAGCGTCTCATTAAATTCATATAACAAAAAAAAGTAACTTAAGAATGTCCTTCCACACACCATCCATTATTTTTAATAAAAACTGTTTTTTAATCACCTACATGACTGTAGATAACTTCTTTAAACATAAAAAGATGAGTTAGAAAATTTTCACTATTTAAATAGATGCATTATTTTTATGAAAACTTTGAAAATGCCTTAAAGATTATATCATTATTTATTATAACTCATATGCCTGTAAATAACTGTAGACAAAGAGTTTATAAATATTTGAAAACAATGCAACAATCTATATATAAAAGATATAGCAATGCTATTAAAAGTTATGCCCCTTGAAATATAATTTTTCGTAAGTTAAGTCCCCTCGCTATATATAAATGATAATGTAAATTTAAAAATTAAATTTTAGTAAGTAAATAGCTGATTGTACACTAACAAACTATGACAGTTGGCTGCACGGGAATGAAAAGAAAACATGTAGAAAATTTCATCTCAATCGGATGGACCGTTATCGAACGCATCAAATACATCCCTACATACATACATCTCCTTTTATATATATAGATGTGTCATTTCTACAGTGCTTTGCCCTGTGCGGTGTCACAAGATTGTTACTATTTTCTCTTCGGTGAGTTGGTAATATATCATCATCCTTCTGGTGGCATGAATGCTCTAGTTATAAAAAAGTTAATTGCATATCCTTTTCATGTCGGAGCAATTCACTCCAGCATTTTGTTTTAAAGCTGTTTGCGATTCCTGAGAAAGTCTACGTTCAGTAGTTTTTCATTGCATTCTGAACGACCGGCACTCATACCATTGTATGGAAACCAAGGCGGTCTGGTTCCGAATTGCCATCAGCTGTGTTTCGAACGCAATATGCGGGATTGCGAATTTCTAAAACGGCTTCCTATAAACGTATCTTGACCTCATCATAAGTTATGTCTATATCAGGAACAGGTAGTCTTCTACATGAGATGAGATAGACGCTCATTTTGTAGAATATTCGGTCCCAAGAGACGCTCATTCTGTCGAAATTTGGTTTAGATATAAAAAAGGAAAACCGGAAACTGATTACAGACATTAGAAGAAATTAAGATTTATTGGGCACTTTATGAGAAGAAATTCAAAATAAAACTTAAATGACAACTGACAAGATTGAGGGAGAGAAATACAGAATTAGTGGCTCCTGTTGAACACACCAGTAATGGCTCATATCAGACCATTTGTCATCTTCACAAGAAAGGTCGGTTACAAAGGATCTCCTGCTCCCTTTTGACAATGGGATAGTCTAACATTCTCTTTCCAGGTGTAGTTGTTCTCTTAACCTATTTTCCCATGTAAATGCGTAAACGCCTTTAATTTATCGTGTTGTATTAACCGTAGACTATGGAGTCGCGATAGAATAGTGGATAGCACGCTAGTCTGGAAGGCATGTGTTCCAATCCCTCTCGAGGCGAGGTTTACCAGAAGTTGACCTGGCTCCCACGTCTACCCAGCCTACAACAAGTACCAGGAAATGTTCTGGCATGTAAAGGCGGACGGCGTGATATTGACCGCGTTACTCGTGGAATGCCCATCGGTATTTGGCCATACGGGTCTAGCAGAATGTACTCCTCCAGGCCAAGTGAAGACTTACCTGGTTACGAGGAACTGCATCATTACAAGCAAAAGCTGTTTGCGTCGTATTGTGAATATAAACTGTCATCTACTGTCCATAGTACCTTGCAGGGTAGGCCCGGAATGTGGGGGGGGGGGGGGGGGGGGGGGGGGGGGGGGGGGGGGGGGGGGGGGGGGGGGGGGGGGGGGGGGGGGAGTTTTGAGCCTTAGGAGTTAAGGCCGTCTGGCTAGTGCAGTCGCCGTGAACTGTGCAGGTTAGGATTTTATTTCTTCCTTCCACACACAAAAAATACACACACCACAGAGGATTCGAAACCCGGCGTTCTTAGCCACTCGCCAGCCGCTCCTCTGCGTCTTATTAACTACCCATATTTGGCGAGTAAAAATCCTGGCGTTTGAGAGCCTGTAATTTGAGTTTAAAGACTTGTATCATTCAGATTTATGTTTTAGATTCTCAAAAATCTAAATGCTTGTGCACTTTATTGTTTCATTTTGACACGGACAAACACCTTAAACCCCGTAGCGATTGTAATTGTATTTCCCCAGTCACGTTTTGAGCAATTAGTTGAGGGGTCTCTATGCCAGTAGTAAATTATTGTGTTAAGCAGAAGGAGAAGGCATTATTTACGGTAGCTGAGATACAGCCTGTGTCCCAGTAGGGGGGTCACATAGCAGCGTGTGATGTGGATAGTTATTAAGGTATCTGGTGTCCGTATCTGCCGAATGTGTGTCCAAGGACAATGACACACACAAAACAAACATTCATAACAAGCTGTGTGTGTGAAGAATACTTATCATATTTAGTTATGCCTAGGAGCTGGCAATCGGGCTTGGCATACATACATTGTTTAATTACAGGTGGAGATGTCGGCTGCTGGCGTTGGTTGTTTGCGAGAAGTGTTGTAGTGAAGGCAATCCCAGGACAGATGATACTGCCATAGGGGCATTAAGTGACATGTCTCGGGGTTACTAGGTTATGGACGTTATAATGTGTATGGGGCATAGTTCTTTTCTGCACGGCCTGTTCTTCTCATAGACATTTCTAGTGCGTGTGTTACTAGGAAGGGGAGCATTACCGAGAGGTTTATTGCGCTGGAGCTTTAACTTCCTGTGCGCTGACGGCGGGGTAGTGGGTTAGTTCCACATACCGGAAAGTTAGGCTTTAACAGATTCAGTGTAAAACAAAAAGTAGGTTTCACATAGCGGAAAGTTAGACTTTAATAGATTCAGTGTAAAACAAAAAGTAGGTTTCACATAGTGGAAAGTTAGGCTTTAATAGATTCAGTGTAAAACAAATAGTAGGTTTCGACCAAACAAAAATGGATGGCGGTAAATGGGAAGTAGGAGTTTGTCAACATTCATTGGCACCTTGCTGTCTTGACAGACAATAGTTTGTTACATTGTGCTTCAAAAAGGCATAATAACTACAACCCGTGGCGATAGCGAATGTGACTGATCAGGCCAATTCGTGCTGTAATTCATTGTTCGTCCACAGTGCATGCATGTGAACACATGGTCATTTCCACCATCATGCACCATCTTACGTCTCACACGCTCGGAGTGTGACTTATCTGCTATCACTTTCTCCTTAGTCTTTATCCCATTTCTGATATTTGCCCTCCATGCAACACGTTCAGCGGCGACTTGCTCCCAGTGTGCGTTAGTCAGTGCCTGTATCAATAATTTCCCGCTTACACACATCTTTGTATCGTAGTAGAGGCTGACCCTGGGATCTCCTACCCATCTGTAATTCACCAAAACAGATGTCCTTTGGTATTCTACCATCATCTATCCTCCTAACGTGTCCTATCCATCTAAGTCTACGAAGACTGAGCATGGAACAAACCGTCACACAACCTGATCTTTCCGATACTTCAGTATATGTGATTTTGTCTTGCCACTTAATACCAAATATTCTTCGCAGATACCGCATATGAAAGCTGTTTAAATGTTTCTCTTAGTGTGAGTAAGTTGACCAAGTTTCATTGCCATAAAGAAGAGTACTAAGGACACAGGCTTGATAGACAAAGACTTTTGTTTTGGCAGTTAGCTTCTTTTTCTCCCAGACTCTTTTTATTAACCTGTTCATTGTTGTTGTTGCCTTACCAATCCTGATGTTGATTTCCTGATCTAGGGATAATTTGTTATTTACCTCTGATCCTAGATATGTAAAATGGTCTACTATCTCCAGTTCGGCGTCGTCAATAAAGATTGATGGTTCCCCATTGTCGTGTCCTCCTTTAAAGTGTCGTCCCTGGAGTGAGGAGATCCGACACCCACATTATAATATTATTTTTTTCCCCCTCAATATTCTGGAGAATCCACCAGCTTCCGTCCAACACACTCCCTCAGCCTATGGACACCTTTTCCTATCACTCTCACACTGTCGTACTATGCCCCCTTCTCATACTTCCCCAACGCAACATACTCAACAACTCTTGCTTCTAGAAATTAATAAAGATTAATTTATTAAAATAAAAGTGTAATCGTGTATGAGACGTGTATGCGAAGAAATGTGTGACGTGTTCTATAAAGTGTGTAGACTCTGTCTCTCAGACATCAACTCAGTCAGCTGATCATAGCAAAGATAGACCACAGCACGTTACGTCAGAACAAGTACGTCTCACCCGTTGCCGGAACCATCTTGCCGGATAATGCTTTGCCTCTGTAGACCTCTGGTAATCCAATTTCATGAACATCCGAAATAGACACCGGTGGTATTAAGAGTTAATCAGGGACCGGTTGCACTCTACACAATGTCCGTTCCTAATGTTCCTAAACAAACTGCACAAGTCTTTTGCAGTGTGTACGCAGTTAGTTAGTTAGTTAACAGATCATCCTCGTTGCACATCGAACCATTCAGTCCATAAGTGCTAATTACTAATGTTAATTGTTACTGTACTAACACTAGGTACTCTTAGCCGGTTCTCGGTTCGTTACTACTGTCTGATGCTGTGTGGTGCATCAGTATGCATCACTCTCTTTGATGAATCAATTTCCTTCTAGCGTAAGTTACGTTTCTGTATGCAACTTTATTGACTCTTGAACTGGTGTTCTTCCGATTTAGATTCTTTCCCAAAACTTGTAGAGTTTCCTTGGATCTGGTAGGGAACCTAGGATAGAAACAACACATCTGGTGATAGTACTAGTCACTGATCCTTTTGGCTGAGTGTAAGCCTATCACCTTGCTTAATGATCTTTAGCTAACTAGACTTAGTCATAGAGCAGATTAGCTACCCACCTAGAGTCGAATCAGCTATGACAAAGAAAAAATATCAGCAAACAGAATGCGGAACCCCGCCCACCAGGGACACCTACGGGAAGATCCCAATTATCCTTCATTACTCAACTAGTAAAGCTTATCAACACTTCACTAATCTATTCTAGCTAACAGAGCCAAGTATCACTTCACTACTCTAGCTAGTTTCCACTAACAGTGCTAATCATCACACTATAGTTTAACAAGGCTACTGCCTAAAGTAATTATAACGAATATATTATAATAAGTTATACCTTAAATGGCACTACTGCAGTCCTATAAATCATATCTACATCTGCCATATAGGCACGTGCAAAATTAAGTCACTATTAACACACGGTAGATATTATTTCCACTAAGCACTGCAGTGCCCTGGCACTCTAACTAAAGCCTTATTCAAGTCCACCCTAGTTGATCTCAACTCGAGTTTATATGGCAAACTACCAAAGTTGTCCACGTGACGTTATCCTTTACTCCCCCACACAGGTGGCACAGTGGCAAATCATCCCCTGTCAAGAACTATTTTCCTGGCTTAAATCCTGTCAAAGTTGTCAGTAATTGCCTAGATTCTCAAAACAAGCCAGCTAGTTTCTGTAAACTCCCAACAAAGAGTTTCGATACCAAGCTGCCAATCATCTTGATGTTCCGGAACCCAAGAATTGACAGATGCACTGTTTTTCGTACTAGGTACTTCCGTTTTACATCTGCCCCTGTGATCTCACGGCTTCCATCTGCATTCAAATGTTGACAAACTTGTCACTCTTCTGTTCCGTGGTGACAATCCCAGCAGCCATTTCCGTCTGATGTCCGGTAGTATAGATGACAAACGGAACCATTCCATATCCTTCTCCCTCACCACCAAATGTGTTTATGGGCTGACACGATGTAACCTGTACAACTGTGTTTACTCTGTTAGTACAAATAGATGTCGCTGGTCGATAGTCCGCTTAATCCGAAAATCCTCTGTAATAATCAACCGGATAAACACACGGTTTCATTTTGTGACACCCATATGCACCTTGTGACATAAACTGTGTCTTCTTTTTTATAATTGTTAAACCAAATTCAGAACAAGCATTGGAGAATGCAGATAGTATACGTTGTAACTCTTCCTTAGAGTGCGTCGTAATTGCAGCAGCATCTGAAAAAAAGTACCTCTCTGATCAGTACCCTCCTAATTTTGGTCTTGGGCTTCAATCTCTGAGCATTGTAGAGGCCGCCATCTGAGCGTGAGTAAATGTATATACCACCATCCTGATCACGAAACAATGTTTCAGTAGAGGTGAAAAGTATATTCCAAAGAGGGTGATAGTTAGTACACAGCTTTCCTTAACTCCACTCTTGATTTCAAACTCTTCTGAAGTTGCACCATCAAACTTGATTATACCCTTCATAGTTAGTTAGTTAGTTGGTTGGTTAGTTAGTTAGTTAGTTAGTTAGTTAGTTAGTTAGTTAGTTAGTTAGTTAGTTAGTTAGTTAGTTAGTCGACAGATCATCCCCACTGCACAACGAATCATTCAGTCCATAAGTGCTCGGATCCCCTCCTCAGCAAATCCCGCAACGCTAACGACACCAGTTCTATGTTGGTTTATCAATCTTCTTTGGTTTCCTGCGTAGTGTTCTTGTTTGGCCACACCTTTTTTAATTTGATGTTCTCGCAGTCTGACCATGGTTGTAGATTCACAGTCATCACTTGGTTCTCGCAAGTCTTACTTCTCGTAGAGCATTCAGAATATCAGCCTGGTCCATGGCGCATCCACTCTACACAGTAGCCTTACCTGCGAGCTTGTCAGCCCGCTCATTTCCTTGTACTCCCGCATGCCCTGGCACGAAGATGAAACTAATCTTTGCCAGCCGAGACCGCTCCAGAGACAGCAACCACTCTCTTCGGATCCACGCCATCTCTGTCCTCTTGAGCATGTTCATTGAGTCGCTAAGGAAACATTCACTAGTGAATGCCTGTGTCTCGAGCCATGTTATTGCTTTACTTATTGCCATGACTTCCATAGTCAGGCTACTTTTGGTCTCAACGAAAGCACCAGAGTCCTCCTTCACAATTCTCCCTCCAGCCTGAGCAGTAAAGGCCCATGAGCTTCTCACATGTCGGACGACCGACCCATCTGTGTAGATGACAGCATCACCGTCTATCAAATTCTCGAAAATCAACGCTTGTACTTCCGCCTCCACAGCAGCCGGATTTTCTTGTCTGCATTTTCTGTCCAGTTGGATGCAAACTGAAAAGGACGTACAGAAATATGTTGGCACTTGTACCCACTCCACGCCAGGTTCTAAGTCCTCAAGTGCATATACCTGTTGAAGAATGTCTTCTGCTTGACCCATCCACGATCTTCCTCTTTTTAACTTGCTGCCCTTCACCTTCCTATTTTCACTATGCATTGGATGTTGTGTGTTTGCGTTTACTCTGGGGTAGGCACTTGCTCTGCAAATTTGTATTCGTCTTCAATGGTTGGAAAATCAAGAAGGTAGCGTAAGGCCCTGCATGCTGTATCTCTTGTACATACAAGTATAATGCTCATAGCTTCGTTCTGTATCATTTCCATCCTTTCTATCTGCTTACGGCTGAGAGTCAGGATCGCCATCGCATACTCAAAAACTGACATTACCGGCCCCTCGTATAGAAGACATAGATGGCGCTGCTCAGTTTGTTGCCGCCATCACCCGCATCGCAGCCAGATCCCGTTTGGCCTTTGTTATCACCTGGTCTATGTGCTCATTATAAGCAAGGCTTCGATCAAAACATATCCCCAGATAATTCTTTGCCTGCGTTCTTTCCACGGTCTCTGAACACAGATTTACCGTTGGTGTTGGAATGTTGACAATATGGTTATTCAAAGAGAACCATGTTACCCGTCATACCCTTCATGCCTGTGTGGAACGATTCCACAATGGACAGAAGAGTTGGTGGGCAGCCAATCTTCTTTAGTGCCCTGAACAGACCCTCACGACTGACCAAATCAAATGCCTTGTGAGGTCAATGAAGGCAATAAACAGTGGCTGATTCTGTTCACGGCATTTTTCTTACATTCGTCGTAATGAGAATATCATATCAGTGGTAGACCGGTTCTGTCGGAAGCCACACTATGATATGGGGTATACTTGATCTCCCAGGAATAGAAGTCTGGGCAGAACAATTCTGGCAAATACTTTCCCAACAAAACACAAACGTGAGATACCCCTATAGTTGTTACAGTCGCTCCTATCGCCCTTGTTCTTGTACAGTGTTATGATGATTGAGTCCTTGTAATCCTGTGGGACTTGTCCTTCATCGCCAGCATAGCTCTATTAGCTGGTGGATCTGTAGAGTGAGTGTGTCTTGCCCACTCCTGATAACCTCTATTGTAATCCCATCCTTACCTGGAACCTTGCCTGGTGCAAGTTCAATTATAGCACACTTAACTTTTGTTATGGTGGGAAGTGTGTCCAGGTGGTCAAGAGTTGGTAGGGCCTCTACAGCGTTGATGGCATCATCCGCAAGTTTGGTCTCACGTGAGTAAAGCTTCAAATAGTGCTCGACCCATCTATCCATCTGCTGTTTCTTATCAGTGATAAATTCTCCAGTCAAGGTTTTCAATGGTGCACTTCTTTTGATCATCGGACCACAGGCTTTCTTTATCCCTTCAAACATGCTTCTGATGTTTCCCTTATCA
Organism: Cepaea nemoralis; assembly: GCA_014155875.1. Classification (NCBI taxonomy): domain Eukaryota; kingdom Metazoa; phylum Mollusca; class Gastropoda; order Stylommatophora; family Helicidae; genus Cepaea; species Cepaea nemoralis. Next base: position 495,385 of record JACEFZ010019322.1, read on the forward strand.
CTTGCATTTTGAATGGACTCACATAACTTGATCCAGTAGTGATTTGCACGCTGCTTGGCAGCCTTTTGCATATCCATCCTAGCTTGCTTCAGCTCACTGAGAATGTTACGCGTTGTTCTTTCCTTGTTTCTTAAAAGAGCTGTCTTCTTTTTATCAATCAAGGACTGCAGTTTCTGGCTGTTTTCCGCAAACCAGTCCTGCCTCTTATGATCCACTGTGCCTTAAACCCCTACCGCTATTTTATAAAGAGTTTCCTTAAGTTTACCCCACTTTTCACTTACTGTACAATATTCTGTTGCATCAGTGAAAGCGTCTTCAAGTTACTGTTGGAACTCAAAGCAATTATCGGGATCGTGGGTGTTAATAATAGTAATCCTGGGGTTAGATTTGTGTTTAGCTGTGTAGATTCTCTTTGGTCTCAGTCTAACCCTTGCAACAACCAAAGAATGATTCGTATCACAGTCAGCACTGTGGTAACTTCGAGTCAATGATGTATGATTCAGATGTTGTCTCCGTGTGATGATGAAGTCCAGCTGATGCCAATGGCCGGGTCTTGGATGTTTCCATGCGGCCTTATGCAGCTCTTTTGTTTTAAAAAAAGTTTGTAATACATAGGTAATTTCTGGTGCAGTGTTCCCGCAGCCTTTGCCCATTTTCATTCATGCGACCAATGTTGTATTTTCCAAGCACACTGGCCATGAACTCGAGTCCTTGCCCACAAGGGCATTGAAATCCCCGAGCATATAAATGTAGTCGGATTTTGAAACTGCCGTGATCACAGAGTCAACTCTTCATAGAACGAATCTTTAACATCATCAGGGGAAGTGAATGTCGGTGCATATGCAGTGATAATGGTGGCAAAACCACAAGAGGTTTGCCAAGCGCAGGGATAATAGTCTATCATTACCTCCAGCTGGAATTTCAATCATTCCCAGTAGCGAACTCTTCACTGCAAAGCCCACGCCATGTTGTCTTTTTTCTGCCTGCCCTCTATCCTTCCAAAATAAAAGGTGTAGTTGTTTTCCCTGAGTGACCCTTCCTAGGCGAGGCGAGTCTCCTGCAGGCCAGCAATATCAATGTTAAGACGATTGAGTTCGGCATCAATCACAGCCGTTTTTCTCATATCGTCAGTATTCGTCAGGTCAGTAGAAAATTCTGGACACAAGGTTCTTACGCCCCAGGTTGCAAGCCGTAGCTTGAGGTTTCTATTTTTCTTTTATATTTGTAGTACCTGTCACGGAATTACTGGAGATGCCGATCCAGATTGATGAAGCTCCCAAAACAGCCGTCGCTAGGCGCCGCAACCCTTTGTTGTAGGGAAGTTCCCCAGATCAAACGCCGACCGGAATTCTTTGAATGCAGGGGAAGTATTTCCCCCGATCAAAACGGGACCGTCGGAATACTGTTTACCCGATCGGAGGATGAAAGAAAGGGAGTCTATCGGCCTGGATTCCAGCCAAGTCAGTAACGTCATTCAGACAATGTTTTCGGCAGTCTGGATAAACCAGAAAGTTGTAATCAGTGTGCCAAATGGATTAAACCGAGCTGGAGTGTTAGGCTTCCCCTGTTCCAATTTGGAAAAGAAACAACGGTGTCCAGCGTCGATTAACGTCGATGGACATTTGTCTATAATGACAATTGTGGTTTCAATTCAGGACAGGAATAGTTTGCATAAGGTTCTACTATCTGAGAACTGAGGGACATCTCACAGGTGTGGACAATGGCAGTCACATCGAGGGCAGTTCTGCTAAATGGCCTCTGCAATGGGACACCGTTCCACAAATCATAGTCTCGTCTACACCAAGAGAGTTTATCATAAAAAGGGCTCATTTGTCAGTGGTTGAGTGCCCTAAACAGTGATTGTTATTAACTGTGAATATTTCAATTAACAATGACTATAGTATGTAGAGGGGTTGAAGAGTAAAGAGACACATTCAGTAACATTGTGCAGCCTGACAGAAAGTTTTCTTTAAAATTGTGTGAGATATGAGAAAGTTTCGTAGGTTTCAGGATTATAATAGACATATTAAGTACATCGTGTATTCCGAATTCATGGACAATATTATGCCATATTCAACAATCGTAACCAGGCATCCAGACTATCCACGAGCAATGGGAATAAGTCGACCCCTGGCCGGAGAGACGCTTCATTTGGTGAGGTCCCTCTGACTTGCTGTGTTGTGTTGTGGTATGGCCGGACACTATGATGAATGATCCTGAACTAGCTTGTCTCATCTCACATACACAATAGACTATACTACAGAAGGCTATACACATAAAATGCACATACGTGACACTTTTCTTTATTGAATTATGTTATCATTTGTTAGAAGCCAGAGTTGTGTGGTATGTTCTGGAGGAATATAAAAAGGGGTATTGTCTTATGGTAAGAAGTGAGAGAGATAGTGATCCAGAGACTGAAAGGGCGTGTGTAGACAAAGGTCCGGCAGACGCTCAAGCTGATGATAGGGAATTTAAAAAAGTGTGCTTGTTGATTCCACTTCCCCCCAGGGACGACAGGTGACAGTACCTGGTGCAATGGTTTTACAGCCTGCGAGACAGATTTTGTCCTAGCCCCAAGCTCACGTTGCAGCAGGCAGGCTGTGGCGGATCAGCACCAAATTGGCGGGGGGCTGTAGGTGTCTCCCACCGTAAGAGGCAACCCGTGACGCCCCATGTCTACGCCAATTGACAAGGACTTATAACCCGTAACTTCTACCCCTCGCTTTGATTCCGAGACCGGTTAAGAGACTAGGGAGGGAGTTATATCTCTCCATAGCACAAAGCCTGGGCTACAATATAGAGACCATGTGTTGCCCATGCAGCATGATCCCTCTCTCGGCCTGCCTAGTTCACTCCAGAGGAATGGTAACACCAATACATCTGGAACAAGACAAGCTGCAGAAGCTGTCGGATCAGCAAAGCAATGCTCTAACTGTCCTGGAGCTTCGATCCTAGACCAGCTGCCAACCAAGGCTTAGGGCCTGGTCTGCCCTACCATGACATTTTGTCTTTAGGTTGCATTTCCTCGCACCAGCATGATTCTTGTACCCTCCAAGTTGCGTTCCTCCGCCCGAAGTCGATGGCACAATGTGGGGTGTCGGGTTTGGTAAGCGCCGCCCAACATTCGGCGCTAACAGAAAGCAGGTAGTACCGTCTACTGCCATACGGTAGCTCAGTCATATCTGACTAAGACTTGACACCTACATGAACAAATACGACATGAGATACAGCTCAGAGACAAAGTATACATCAAGTAATGCATGAACAAATACAATACAAACGCTCACTGTGCGTGTTTGTCAACAGTTAAGTCTTAAAATTGCTAATATGGTAGCAGATATGTTGTATTATATATTAACTTAAAGGGGGTTCATGTGGAACACTACAATATATAAGCCGGTTGCAGATACGGAAAGTCGCTTAAGATTCATGACATTTAATCAGTTGACGTTGACTTCTCGTTTAGAAAGCAATGGCAAATTAGTGAAAGTAAAATTGCATAGAAAATCAAGCTGGGGTTGATCGTAGTGTCCTGCAAAGGACAAGCATTTGAAACCGGGGCTGTATCTTATTGGGTAGTGAAACTGGTTCACAGTGCTTGTCGAAGCGGGGTTCGAAATTTTCTACGGTCGGTTTGGAAGCAGACCGCTTTAAGGTTAAGGTGGTTTACAGCGTGTGAGATGTCGGCCGCGCTGAAAGCAATGGCAAAAAAAAACTGAACTACAACTGTTTAGCAAATTACAAACTGTCAGTTAATGCTGGGGTTGACTGCAGCTTTCTGTAAAGGACATACAGCTAACTTTTATTTTCGGAGCAATAGAGGATCAGAAACAGAATTAATTATCAAATAGGAACTGATCCCGTATCACTGTGCCGGCAACTCAGTGGATTAGTCATTGTGCCGCCTGCCTCATGCCAGAAGCGTTTAGTTGGTGGGTTATTGCCACAGGGACACACCCTTGATCAGTTAAACAAAACACTCCACCCAAAGGTTCAAATGCTGGTGAGGACACACTAAAGCTTTACTTGTTTATATTGTTTAGTGTGCCCTCTGATCACTACGTCTTTGCTCTACTTCTGTGATTGCCGATCAATACTCGTGGATTTATTTCTCATGCTGTTTCAAATGGACTTCAGAATTTCCCAGCAGTTGTTATGTACAGAACATAAAAACGGGGAACATTGACGAGAACAAGAACACTTTAACTAACAGCCGTAACAATAAACGCAATGCCAATTCCAAATACACAGCCAACGATATGGATCATTTCTGGCGACATGGAAGCATGTTGTTTGGCTTTTGAGAACGTTTCTGCTCAGTTCTTCATATAAAGGGGTGGTAGGGGGGGGGGGGGGTGTGCTGTTACTGTTTTGATGTCTGTCCGCTCATGTTGGGAACTAACAGTTTATGGCGGTATCAGTGATGTATACATATTGGAGTCATGGGGTGTAGTGGTTAGAGTTAGCCAAACAATATTGTCTGGATTCAATCCCCACCAGAAGCAGGAATGGTATCTTTTCCCTGCACTGACAGGGGGTTATTGTATAAGATGTTCTTCGTTTTATAAAATGTAGGTTTTTGCTTATCGCACCCGGTTCTTTATCTCTGCGTCCATCTGATGTATCCGTGTGCCTAGACATCTGCATTTCTGTACTTTTCCCAAATTAATCCAGTTGACTTTAATTGTACATTTATGCATGATCAATTTCCTTGATATTACCATTACTTCTTCTTCCTATTATCCAAGCTGCGGCCTTTTTTCTTATTTTCTAGAACCATTTTATCCATAATCTTCCTTCTCCTCCTCTTCTTTTGCTTCTTCGTCTTCTTATCATTATTATTATTGCTGTTATTTTAATTTTAAGGGAATTTATAACATCAGATGGAAGATGCACAACAGTGATTAAGAGCAGAATAGGGCAAGCAAAAGCTGCGTTTCATAGGAGTATCCTATATAATAAGTCACTATCATTGAATGTAAGAAAGAGAGTGCTAAAATGCTATACAGAACCTGTATTGCTGTATGGTAGTGAATCTTGGAATGTAAATGAACAGATTAGGAAGAGCTTGGAAGCAACAGAGATGTGGTTTCTGAGACGAATATTGCGAATTCCTTGGACTGCCAAAGTAACTAAGAACGAGTGCCTGAAAGAGGCCAATGAAACGAGTACATTATACACAACAATAAGAAAGAGACAAACAGCTGTCTTTGATCATGTGATGAGAGGAGAGGCATTGGAGAGCATCGTGACAACTGGAAAGATCGAAGGGGAAAGAGGCATAGGCAGACCAAGGGAAATGATGCTGGATGGATTGAGACTGTGGCATGGAGGGATATCCATCAGCAGAGTTGATCCAGAAAACCAAAGACCGTGATCTGTGGAAAGTCATGAACGCCTACGAAAGCCAGCATGGCACTTGATGATGATGATGATGATGATGATGATGATGATGATGATGATGATGATGATGATGATGATGATGATGATGATGATGATGATGATGATGAGTGTTGATTTCTGCAGTATGCATATGGCGAGATAAGCGAAATAAGCCAGGCAATAAATCGCACAATCTATTGTTGGTGTCTTTGTTATTTAAATTCTCTACGGGAAACATTGGTTTGGATAACCATTTATTCGTTATTTTAGGCTTGTTGTGTGTTATTGACTGTGACCTGGAGTATATAATCTGTTACCCAAACAGGATCACAAACAACTCTATTGAACTGATTCACTTCCAAACAAAAAGTAGGTTTGGACCAAGCATGGTACACGATCAAATGAACATGTAATATAATGTAAATGTTCGTTCATTGAGCATTGAAATTGTGGAAGATACTAAGAAATAACACGAAGACCTAGTATGGCGATACGGCGTCCTTCTGTCCAAAGTGGGAGGTTATATTTGGAGATATATTATCCTTCGACAATTAGTTAACACTTTTAACACATTTCTGGCTGCTGGGGTTTGTGGCGTGGCCTGGAAGAATCGTGACCGCGCAATGCTCCACAGCGTATTCATTATCATTTTTTTACAACGATATATGCCATTGCCTCTTTAAACTGTCCTGTTGCCTGTGTTGACAAGCATAGCATAGCACAGCCCCTACCGATTGTTGTGGGCGTCAAGTGGAATGTCAAATGTATGTGGCTGTTGGTTGCTTTATTATGTAAAGTGTTCAAGCTCCCATGTGTTACCGGAGGCTCATAATGGAGGGGAAGAATAGTAACACTGAAACCTACCATGCATGTCGTAAGAGGCGACTAAGGAAGTGATAGCGTTAAACTGGCTACCTCATCCAGTAGACAACTGTAGATGCCGAATCCTACCAATCGTGACCAATCTCACCAAGTGCTTGACTTGTAGAGGACATAGTCTCAATTAGAAGAAGAAGAAGAAGAAGAAGAAGAAGAAGAAGAAGAAAAGTAAGATGAAGAGAGAGAAAAAAAAGAGGAAGAAGAAGAAGAAAAGTGAGATGAAGAGAAAGAAAAAGAGGAGGAAGAAGAAGGGAAGTGAGAAGAAGAGGAGGAAGAAGAAGAGAAGTGAGAAGAAGAGGAAGAAGAAAAAGACAAGTGAGAAGAAGAGGAAGAAGAAGAAAAAAGAAGAGCACGGTGAAGGTGTTCCAACATAAATTATAAAGAGGCCAGCTAATGGAATGGAAAAGTAAACAAATGAAGGGAGTTGCTGATGCTAGGCAACATTCTGGTCAGCGATGTTAAGACTCATTATTCGGGACTTGTATTCCACTATGGTGGTGGTGGTGGTGGGGGTTGGGTAAAAAGAGGAGGGTGTGGCCATGTTGTCAGGCCTCCTGTTTCGAAACTGGTTGGTGTTCGGATACCGTCATTTGGTTCACGAATGCAATCTGTTTCCATTGGAGGAGCGGGCGGTCGCCGGAGCTAGGGTTTCGTGCTCTGTGCGGTGTGTCCGGCAGGCTGCTCTGCTGAAAGAAGCAGCGCCATAAAGGATATAACACGTTGCTCTGCGTTATGGCTTCGTTTAAGTGGTCCTGTCCCAGACAGTTGGTATTTTCACCCGTTCTGCCACAGGCAGTTGTCGCTTTAATCTACTGGGTCGCTGTTCTGACTTTAATTTTGTCCATTCGGCATAGATGTTAACTGTTTCTGAATCAGGTAGGGGGGGGGGGGGGGGGGGGGGGGGGGGGGGGGGGGGGGGGGGTCCTTGTGCTGACTCTTTCTATCTCACGCAATGTTATTTCAAAATAGTTATACTGTGGACCAGGAGTTAAAGTTAGGCTGTCTGTGCAAATGGAACATAAACATGTAAAGTAACAACTTGTGCAAAAGTAATAAAGTAAAAGTTGAAGTAATGGCTGTCTATGCAAATAGAACGCAAACATGTAAAGTAACAACTGACGCAAAAGTAATAAAGTAGAAGTTAAAGTAATCGCTGTGTCTATGTAAACTTAATCAAAAGTATGAGGTCAGTTTCGCTGAATGGATAAGAGCGCTCGCTCTCAAACTTCCATTGTGCTGATGCCCAGGTAGTGGGTTAAACCCTAACACCGGTCAATTGGACTAAAATGTTGACTTCTCGTCCTTGACTTGGGGACGTAAATTACATGTACCTCTGAAGTCGGAGTGGGTTCGCCTGATGACAAGGGACACTGGTGATAGAAGAAGTTAATCCACACGCAAAACCAGTCCATTGAACTGCTTAGTAGTGAGAACTACTAGAAGTAACGACACGTGTATGGAGTACACCTGAGCTCAAAGCGAGCGGGGGGAAGTATATATTACTAATGGAGTGTCGATTGGTCTCAGACAATTTTGGGCCAGAGCTATAGACCAAACACGCTTGACTGTGTAGAAAAGGATCCTTTATCTGTGACTATACGTTACTACGGGGTGGCTTAGAGCTACGACGTCCTCCTCAGACTCAAATAGACCGGGTACTAATCGCGGTATGAATTTGTACAACAAAACCAGACAGCGTGGTATATTTCCCATTGATCCAGAGATGTCTGGCATTCTTGTTTAAAGGGGAAATAACTGGGAGTGTGTGTGCGTGTACAAATCGCACGTTAACTGTTACTCGCCAGTTAGACATCGGAAAGAGCAGGTCACGGGCCAAGCTAAATTTAAAAATTAGACAACCCTATATACACACATGCACGCACGCACCATATAGACACACACCAAGCAACCCCCACACCCACCCGCATATTTATGTGCGTGTGTGGTTATGGTATGTATCATTTTATATCCTCGCCAGATTTAGGGGTTTGGTCCCGTGCATTGTGTTGCTCAGTGTATGATTCATGACATTTTTACAGTAATCCACTCCACCCTGTGACATCGTTACAGTATTCCACTTTATCATACGAAATAATTAAGTAACTAACTCTGTTCCATGAAAGTGTTACAGTAATCCACTCAATCTCATACAGTTGTGCGGCCTACTATCAAATTGTTAGATAACTCACTCTATCACTGTTATTTCTTTCACTGCTTCTGCCTTTTAAAATACATATGCCTCAGTTATTGAACCTTGTCATTGTGAACGCAACCCATACCGTAGCAAGCAGCTCATCACACATTTGCTGGTACAGGCTGTCTGCCTTCTTTATTTCCCTATAGAGTTGTTATATTTCCTTTCTCAATCCGAAATCTCTCTCTCTCTCTCTCTCTCTCTCTCTCTCTCTCTCTCTCTCTCTCTCTCTCTCTTCCTCCCCCCCCCCCCCCCCCCCCCCATGTCCACATACAGTTTTTATAACATTCGGAGTCCGAAATATCTCTTCTCTTCTCCCCCCCCCCCCCCCCAAAAAAAAATCCCACATACACACACAAGATCTCCTGGTACAGTTGTTACTGTGAGATTCCCAGTCCGAAATAGCTCACGTATTCCTACCCCCATATAGTTGTTACAACAACCTTCTCATTCTGAGCTATCTCATTCATTTCTTCTGTCCCATAGTGCTATTATTGATTGTGATTGATAATTTCTGGCTTAGGAAGCGTAATGAAACAATTGCATCGTCAGATATATTTGAAGTAGCAGTTGCGTGGGATATAGAGTAACACATTTCGACAGCCATTTTACAGGTCTTTTGCGCCTTCTATCAGGTATAAATTTGCTCAACAATATTTCCTCATCAGGTACATCAGTCCCACTGCTGTCATTGCGTCTATCTGCCTACTCCTCCACCCCTAGTTTATTGTCGCAACTGTTAAACCGTTTGTGGCAACGTCCCAGTGAAGTTTGTTCTACAAAACGGGAAACAAACAGGCCTGGACTGGCCGATTGCTGGTTTGTTGTTTTCTAATTAATGAGAACGAGCACTTTCCAAGGATAAGTGTTTACAGCGCAAATGTAATTGGAGAGGGCTGGCGATTCTAATTAAAGGAAATCACGGCTAGGAGTGGAATTCTACAAACGCCCAGAAATATATTGAAAGGGAGGGGGCGAAGACAGCGATACAATGGCCGCGAAGTACATACTTTAACGCTTCACGTTATAGCAGTTCCACAACAATGGGCAAACTGAGGGAAAGTCTCTTGACACAGCTGCTGTGAAGTAGACTAGACACGGTGATGAAGTACGATCTGAATATTGTTATAGTCCATGTCACATTGTCCACACTGTTCAATACTTTGCCAACATTGCACAATACTTTTGCCAACATTGCACATTACTTTATCAGCATTGCACAATAATTTGTCAACATTGCACAATACTCTGCATACATTGTACAATACTCTGTCAACATTGCACATTACTTTGTCAACATTGCACATTACTTTGCGAAGGTACATATTATTTTGCCAACATTGCTTAGTACTTTGCCAAGAGACACCAAAGTTTGTTAACATTGCACGTTACTTTGCCAACATTGAACATTACTATGACAACATTGAACATTGCTCTGCCCACATTTCACATCACTTTTTTGCCAACACTGCACATGATTTTACTAATGTTGCACATTATTTTACCAATGTTGCACATGATTTTGTTTATGTTGCACATGATGTTGCCAACGCTGCACATGATTTTGCTAATGTTGCACATGATTTTGCTAATGTTGCACATGATGTTGCCAATGCTGCACATGATTTTGCTAATGTTGCACATGATTTTACTAATATTGCACATGATTTTGCTAAAGTTGCACATGATTTTACCAATGTTGCATATTATTTTCCCAATTTTGTAGATATTTTTGTCAGTATAGAACAGTGTGAGTTTTGTGGTGTTTCTTTGCCAGCATTGCATGTTATCTCACTGGCATTACACATAATATTGCCCACATTGCATGTTGCATTGCACATGTTGCACTATCAATATTGCATGTTGCGTTACTGTTGTTTTAGGCTGTATTGCCGTTATTGCATGCCCTGTTAGCAACATATCTTGGTTGTTTGCTAATAATGTATGCAGCATTATTATGATTGCACCGTGCACATGTTGAGAAAATTGCCAGTTGCAGGAGAGAGAGAGAGAGAGAGAGAGAGAGAGAGAGAGAGAGAGAGAGAGAGAGAGAGAGAGAGAGAGAGAGAGAGAGAGAGAGAGAGAGAGAGAGAGATATGCACACGCACATGCACACATAGAGGGATAGATTGACTGACTGATTGATTGATTGATTGGCTGGGCTGATTGATTGATGAGAGATTGACTGGCTGGCTGATTGATTGTATATTGTGGGAATAAAAACAATCAAATATGTAATTCTCCCGGGAAGGTTAACCCGGTCAACAAATGCCAGCAGAAGTCGGATGTGTCGGCCTAACGGCGCAAGAACACATCTCTTCTGTAAACAGGCACAACGCAATCACATCCGAAAAAAACTCCAGATGAACGCAGAAGAAGAAGAAGAAATATGTAATTCTTATGATGAACCACAAATGAAAAGAAAGTTGATGGAACTTTAAAACTAAAGACATAACATATCTCTGAAAACCACACAGCAGAGGAAAGTGAAAGGCAGATCAGAAGCAGATCATGATACAAATGGGAAGATAACATCAAGACAAGGACGGACACCAAACTGCACTAGTTAGAAAACAATGTTCTATTATTGATTGAACCCCAGACCTCTGTCTTGGTAAGCTAACCACTAACCACCACAGTGCCAGTGGTCTCACAAGGTTACTATAATGTTATTGATTAATTGTCCAGTAACTCTTGCCATGGTCAAAAGGATAAGAGCGCTCGTTCATAAACTTCCAGTGTGCTGATGGCACTGTAGGTGGTTCATCCCCTAAACTGACATTAAGTTGGACTCAAACATTGACTTCTTGTTCAGAAAGCCATAGCAAACTACTGAACGTACCATTACTTATAAAATCGACCTGGGGTTGATCACTATGTCCTGGAAAGAACATGCAACATTTAAAAAAAACTCTGCACTGGTCCAGACAATTGAAGCTAACAAGAAAAGGCTTTGTTGACCATGGAGAAATATTGCATAACTGCTGTCACTGCTGGCTGAGTTCAGCTGATTATTTCTGCAGCTTGTTGTGTGCACAGGCAGATGAAGACTGTTGATTTTACAGCCACCACTGACAGCTCTTGCCTGTCATGGCATCAGGAGAAAGCACCACGGCATTGTGATCTGTTCAGCAGGAGCCAGATCAATATTTTCCATCTAATTGCTTTTAATTACACAAGCATTTTGTTAAAACCAGTAAAATGTCATTAGCTGATGGAAGTCTTATGGTGGCATTGGAGTGTCGTGGTGAGTGCTTTTGCCTGGGGGTCCTGGGTTTAAATCACCTCCAAAGGGGATTTCAATAAGCAAAGAAACTGCTGAAAAATGTTCTGCAGGATTGGTCTCTGATATAAAGTTATACAGGTCCACTGAATCTATGCTGAGATCCCTATTGTAGAGAATTAATGAGGAATTCAAAAATAAAAACACACACGTGTTACATACACATGAAAACTCACCTAATAATGTAGTGATTAGAAAGTTATACAGCTCCACTGAATCTGTACTGAAATCTAAACTGGAGAACTAAACAGGAACTAAAAATACAAGCTTCAGTTGATCATGAAAACTCACCTGACAGTGTAGTGATCACAGATGTATTTGTATGAAGAAGAGATAGGATTTTATCATGACCACATGGTTCAACGCAGCCGCTGTAAGACAATGACTTGCATACTTGCCTGCTGGTCTGATGGTCATGTGTTCAAATCTCCATTGTTTATTTTTTCCCCAAAAATCCTGGCCTCCCAGATTGATCAGTCCTAAAATGGGTACCAGGAAATGCACTGGGAAATTAAGGTGGCCGGCTGATATTGACTACACCACCCACCCAGTGCCAGACACTCTACAGACTTCATTGTACCAGATGACTGGTTGCATGGTTATCTAAGACACAGCCTAGGGTCCTTTAATTATTATATCTGTTGGTACTACACATTATATTCAGTTACATTCACATTACATTGTATATATGGTATTACTGCACTGTATATTTGTAGCACCTAAAACAATGTTGATACAGTTTAAGTTAGTAGCATGTGTTCAGTTCTTAGCACTGGATATTACATGGGCCATGTGCCATGTATTGTGATACCCCATACTGCAGTATTTGTGTATGATACATGTCTAGTATATATTACATTGTTGTTGTTAGCTACTATTACAATAAATGTGCACATATTACATTCATATTATCAGATGGAAATGTATTGCAGATATAGTTCTACTTCTCCTGGTGCTCAATTGTCATTGTCAGATATTCACAGCAGTATGTTTTCTCCTTAGTTTCTAATGCAAGTATTTGAGTACACTAGGATGAATTGTTACTAGTAATCATTGGCTTAAACAATTTGTGTTAAAAGTCTTTACTATAATGTGTTTTTAGTGTTGTTTCTTTCTTATTTTTCCCTCTCCTACATTGCTTTGCTTTTAGATGGGCATCGGCTGTACAGAAAGCAATGGCAAAGTACCTGAAATAAAATTGCCTAGTAAATCACAAACAGCTAATAAATGCTGGGGTTGGTTGTAGCATCCTGTAAAGGACATGCAACAAACTTTAACCTTGTTTTGTAGAAGCACCTTAAATGTTTAATTGTGTGTATCTGAGAAAGATAGAGAGAATGAGAGTAGAGATAGAGAGAGAGAGATCACTAACACTACACTAACTTTGGGATTGAGTAACTTTTGAAAGTAGCTGCTCACGGGTGGCTATATATTTGCTGTTTGTTTCATTTGGTATTATTAACGATGTGTTGGTTTGTTTGGTAAAACATGAGAAAATACTGATTACACATCAAAGACAAAGGGTCCTTATGAATTAAAAAAAACACAGGACCTCTTTTAGTGCTGCCTTGGCATATTGTTGAAATGATACAAGAGCCATATTTTCTGGATCTAATGGTACTCCAGGTCAGTACGTGGCTGGACGCATAACCTCTCTGACAATTATCTGGTACCCATGCTATGAGGCCAGGCCAACTCCAAAGCCTGGGGCATTTGACCCCAAGATTGCCAGTCTGGCAGATAATTGCACTAACTACTATGCTTCTGCTGCTTGATACTGATTACTGACATGTTTATTTACCTGTGTCTTATTTACATGAGTTTTTTATTTGATCAAAATTGCTCATGTAATTCGTTCTGCCAGCTTTTTCTCTGCTGGTAGTTCAATCTCCCATTGTTGTAATGTTTAATGGCTTTTCCTGTTTCCTTCACAGATGCCGTTAATGGACTAAAGTCATTATCTCTGGTGAGTCTTTGATCACGTGATGTTGTGGAAGTGTAGAAGTTTCAGCAAGCATCAGCGCCCAGTCTCACACGCACACTTTAAAATTACTGGCAAGGTTTCAGTTGACTACAGAATTACTGGCAAGGTTGCGGTTGACTACCTCGAATACAAAAGAGACACAAACAAATACATAATGGCATGGGGTTGCAGCGCTGTTCACAGGTGGCTGCAAATGTTTCAGACTGTTGTGACTGATACAGATCACTACTTTATCATATATATGTCACTTAAGTAAAGGCAGGCACTGCCTGTGGGGAGGGAATTGTTTGGCCTGCACATATTCTAGGTCTCAGTGTAATGAGATGGGGTGTCAGGTTTCCTTCCCCTGCCACCTTTGCTTTCCAGACAATTCCCAAACAGTTATGGACATATCTAGTATGCATATTATGAGGCAGGGTGACCCAAGAACTGTATTGACTGGAAAACATGTTCTTGCCTCTGCTAGGGTTTGAACCAGGACCACTGGTTTGACAAGTAAGCACATTAGCTATTATGCTATCATAGCTCTATATCACTTTACACATTTAGCAAAATGTCAGATGGATATTATCATGTTGCATTTTAGTTAGGTGTGTCATGACTAAGAAACTTGTCAAGTAATGTTCTGTATCAGTAACTATGGCTTGGTATGTAAAAAGCCACTTTCATTGCACATGAATGTCTCCCTAAGTGTTTACTCTTCTCCCATAGATCACAGAGGAAGAATCTCAGCACATTGCACAAACTCTGTTGCACCGGTGAGAATTCACATGTGTGAATAGAGGAGTCACACTTGCTATACAGTTTTATGGGCAGATTTTTCTAATGTAAAAATGTAGCTTGGGCAGCAGCCAATACTGCCTGCTCATTTTGATGTCCATCGGACAGATTTTTAGTTTGCTCAACGTGCTCACGAATCCTCGGAGCATTCCACCCTTGTCCGGGAAGGTTAGACATCTTCTTCTTCTGCGTTCATCCAGAGATTTTTTTTTTCCAGATGTGATTGCGTTGCGCCTGTTTACAGCATAGCTGCATTCTTGCACCTTAGGCTGACACATCCGACTTCTGCGGGCATTTGTTGACCAGGTTAACCTTCCTGGGGGTTAGACATCTGATCCACTGCCCCAGGATCAGGAGGAGTATAAAATCCTAGGATTGCTTGTTTGTAAACATCTTGCATAGAATAGAGAAACAAGGGTCCGAGCAATTAGAGTACCCCCATCCTTTTCCTGATTTTTGTACAAATCCATACAATTAGCACTGAGACAAGCCAGGTCTGTCTGCTTGAGCCAGAGACTTTGGGGCAACAGTTTCTGATCTGTTCTGTCCCATATGAGTAACTGTCTAGAGGTCAGCATGGCTGAATGGAAAAGAACGCTGGTGTCCTGATGCTGAGGTAGCAGGTTCAACCCCTACACCGGTTAGTTGGACTAAAATGTTGAATCTCGCCCTTGACAAGGGGGCATAAATTACAAGTACCTCAGAAGTAATAGTGGGTTCGCCTGATGGCGAGGGACATGTGTAATAGGAAAAGCTAATCCACACGCAAAATTCAGTCCAGTACACTAGAAGTAGTAGTTAGTACATGTGTGGACAGTGATTGAGTTAAAAGTGAGTAAATGGGAGAGAGAAAAAATAAAAAAGTAATTGTCTGTCTGTCTGTCTGTCTGTCTAAAACTATCATTATGGTATACTATAGATGATAAATAAGCCTTAAAGAGATTAGAACAAAAATTGCCTTGGCGAAGGTAGCCTTTTGCAAGATGGAAAACATACTGACCAATAAAAAGATGTCATTTGCAAAGAGAAAAAGTGTTGACGTACTACATACAACCTGTGCTTTTGTATGGGTGTGAAGCGTGGACAATGATCAAACAGGCTGTAAAACATCTGATGGCTGTGGAAATGTGGTTTCTGAGGAAAATGCAAAGAATACTATAGACAGACAGAAAAATCAATGACCAAGGCCTACAAGAAACAAATGAAAATCGTAAACTGATTAGAGAAATTAGATGTAGACAGTCAAAATTTATGGTCACGTTATGAGAAGAAATAATTTTGAGAACTTGGTGACAACTGGTAAGATCAAGGGAAAGAGAACAAGATGAAGGCAGAGAAGTATATACCTAGATGGCTTCAAAATCTGAGTTTACTTTATGCTATGGGTTTGTGGAACAACAATAGACGATCTAAATCTTCATAAGAATGTCTTTGGGCAGCAGTGTGTAGACAGATTAGCACTATTGGAATAAAAACAACTTAGCAATTCAACAACTTAAATGTTTCATTCTCCCAGTTGTTAACTGATTTTGATTCAGCAGAGTGTGTTGAGAAATGATGATAAGTATTTGTTTCTTCCAATCAACTATTGATGAAATGGATTAAAACTACGGTAAAGCTGTGGATATGTAAACAACAAAAAAACATGAAGTGTATGGCAGCTTTACAAAATTCAATTACGAAAAACAAATAAAGTTGGGTTGACAAGCCTTTATCAGCAAACAGCAAGTAGTTGATTTCTAATGAAGGCTTGTCAGTCCTCTGTGTTCCATAATTGTGTTTGATAAAGGTGCCCTACACTTCATGTTTTTCTGTTGTATTATATGGTTTTTAACACACAGTCTCCACAATTCAGCCCAGGCTTTGTGCTGTGGAGAAGTTATGATGTGTTTGTTTGAAACACAATAACTGTCTCTGCCAAGACTGCAAGGTGCCAGTAGTATATGGTATATTATATTTCATCTCCCAGATGATTTAACTAAAAATGTCTAATTCAGTATTTGACATCTAAATATCTAACTAAATTCCAAAGTTTCTGTGTATGAGGCTGGTAGTTTGATAATTTTGGATATGCGGATGATACAGTATTGATTGCAAACAATGAACAGGATCTGCAACATTTAGTAGATATGGTTATTATACAGTGAACAATTAGGGTTAGAATTAAATTGTGAGAATACAGAGATTGTGGTTGTCTCTAAGAAGAAATAAATACCACAATGTAATATAAGGATAAATGGGAATATTCTTAAACAAATGAATCGGTACAACTATCTCGGAATAGTCATATCATCTGATGGGAGGTGCCTTGAAGAGATTAGAACAAGAATCACTATGGCAAAGGTAGCCTTTTGCCAAATGGAAAACAAAGTGACTAATAAAAAGGTGTCAATTGCAACGAGAAAAAGAGTGTTAAAGTGCTACATAGAACCTGTATTTTTGTATGGCTGTGAAACATTAATGATGAGCAGAAAAGCTGAAAAACATCTCTTGGTAGTGGAAATGGGGTTTCTGAGGTAAATGCAAAGAATACCATGGACAGACAGAAAATACAATAATCAAGTCCTTCAAGAGGCAAATAAAAACCACAAACTGGTAGAAGAAATTAGACGTAGACAGTCAAATTATTTTGGGCACGTTATGAGAAGAAATAAACTAGAGAACATGGTGACAGCTGGAAAGATTGAGGGGAAAAGAACAAGGGGAAGACAGAAAAGTACATATCTGAATGGCTTGATCACATGGCATGGTTGGGACAAGAACACAGAGCCACGACTCTGGTGATCATGTAAGATGGTGAAATGTGACCGCCCACACTTACGGGCATGGCACATGATTAAGTATGATAATTCAGTAAGGTGATTTAATACTGACACTGTCTGTTCACCACATGCCCATTCACTGTTTAGTGTTAAAAGTAAAGTGTGTATCAATACATGTTCATGCATGCATACAAGATGGACAGATTGACTGACTGGCAGACAACACACATAGGCGCGCGCGCACACCCACAGAGAGAGAGAGAGAGAGAGAGAGATGGAAAGAGAGAGAGAGAGGCACACAGAGAGACATGAACACACACATATAGACACACAGACCCATAGAGACACACAGATTTAGATGCAAAGAGAGAAAGAGATAGGCCCAGAGAGAGAGGTACATACACGGTGACACACATAGACAGAGGCAAACACACACAAGCACACATGCATATACATATGAAATAGACAGAGAGGGAGAGAGAGAGAGATGTCTGCTGTAACAAATAGTATAATTAATATTATCAGGCTCAACCATTATTTAGCCAGCAACAAATGGCAAGACAGATCGCCACTTAAGAAATCAAAGATAATAGCTGTCTACGACTAGAGAGTGTAATTTGGTTTGCTAAATTCCTAAATGTTAATACATAATATGTGTCATTTGATTAGAGCTGGGAGTATTTGCTGCTTAATGAATTGGACTTCGGAAGCCAATTATAGTCTGTAGGCTATTTCTGGGAGTTGTCAGATCAGTTGCGAAACATCTAATGGCAGTGGGAATGTGATTTCTGAAGGAAGAATACCATGGACTGACAGACAAACAGAGATTGTCCTTCAAGAAACAAATCCGTAAATTGATTAGAGAAATTAGACATAGGCAGTCAAGATTTTTGGGGCTAATAAGGAGAAAAAACTTGAAAACTGTGAAAACTGGCAAAATTGTTGAGGAAAGAGCAAGGGAAAAACAAAGAGATATATACCTGGCTGGCTTGGCCACAAGGCATAATTGGAACAAGAACACAGAGCTGATCCAAGATTATGGTGATTGTATAACAAACTATGATCACCCATGCTAAGTAATCAGCATGACACATGATGATGATAAACCTATTTAATTTGAAAGCATCAACATGGTGGTTGTGTGGCCATGTGTCTTTGTAGTCTTCTTCTTTGTATTGTCAGGTTATCTGGTCTGAAGAATGGGTCTGATTTGTGGACATATCACTCCCAAAAGTCTTGCCCATGATTACCCATACATTTATCCTTTGGAAATAATGTAGTGGTTTCCCCTGACTTTCCATAACTTATTTAGACTTGAGAACTTTACCTTTGTGTGATGTTGTTTCAATATGATGTTTTAACTTACGACTTGCAAGGTTTGTAGATTTTGTAAGGTTTTGTAAGAAGATGAAATCTAGATTTGTGTGGTTGTCTACTTGCAAGTAAAACTGTTTCATGTACATTACCTACAGTTGTAGAATCACATAATAGGGTATACGGTATACAAAATAATACACTTTAAAATTTATGGGATAAGTATTTCTCTGTGACTTACTATACTATTATTATAAATAATATAGTCACTGCAAGAATTGTAAATGCTCTGGGAATTTCCAGTGAGCTGTGATGTTGTTAGAAATAACATAGCACTTTGTGCATTCAGAAGCAGGCACAGTTAGAATAAGCATCCCAATAAAGACACAATCAACATCCCAATAAAGACACAATCAACATCCCAATAAAGACACAACATCCCAATAAAGACACAATCAATATCCCATAAAAGATTTAAAAAAGTATGATATGAAGCAGATAATTGTGCAAGAGAAATACCGTTGGCTTATTTTATAAAAATACCATCTCAGATAAATGAAGGGGACAAAACAATAAGTATCCTTGTGCACTTTGCAGATGTTTAAAATCCCTTGGCATTTGAAATGAATAGGTCGAACAGGCTGCTGCTCAGGCTAAAAATTTTTAGAATGAGAAAACATACCCACAAAATATATATTCATTGGATGTTTGGTTGTGATATGCACACAGATCCTTCTTGTGTGATCAACAGGAGGAGACTGGGATACTTATGGAGGTAGCTAAATGTAGAGCATTTGTGATGACTTTTCAAACCAAAGGAAACTTCTGAGTAGTATCAAAGGCTTGTCCATTCTCTTGAATGATGATTACGGCAAGCCCAGGCCTTACTGGTAGTGCACAGGACAAACAGTTGCTGTTAGAATTAAGGCAGATGTCAACAGATGGGGAGATACACCATTCCCACAAATAAAATTGTGTATTTGTGATGGAAAAATGCGTCATCCCCACTTTTTTATAGAACTATGACCTTGATCATGTCCATGTTCTAGTCTGTGTGGAATCTATGGTCAGTGCTGAATCTCTGGTCTGTGTAGTATGTCTGTTTGCTGAAGATGGAAACAAACTCAGTTCAAGTCATTACATGACCACCGATCATTGTTTGTCTCTTGCCTATAATTCAGGGTGCTTGTAAAGTCTCACTACACTTTGTATGTAGAACAGATTTGAATAATTAAGTACATGATGTCATAAAAAAGTGTGCTCCACAGTCCATCTTGAAGCTATATGCAGCAAATGACTGTCGTCTGCTGGAGTAATTCTTTGCACTCAAACAGAATGGTGTTATCAGTGGAAGAAATAATTTTTTTTTCAAATTTGTTCTACATATAATGTGTAGTGAGCTTTACAAACATCCTGTATATTATATAATGTTCTACTTCAAGTTTGAAGGATTACTGAAATGTTTAATTCTGCTTTTCTTCGATTGTTTCCCTGCAGCAGTCAGCATCAGAGCCAGAGCATGAGTTCACTGTTGCCTCACAAGCCCGGTATGATTCCCCTGCAGCATCATCAGCTCCAGCACCCAAGTCATCCGATGGCCTTGAGCTCAACCTCTCTGTTGCTGAGATGAAGGAAAGGTTAAAGGCAAAGAAGCGACAAGATCCCCGCATGAGCAAGGTATCCTTTGAGCAGAAATACAAGGAGTTTCAGAGAATGTGAGACCAGGTGTTGCTGCCAATAGTCCTCTGTGTTTTAGGTTAACAACTTACTATGGTGTAGCTATTCTTTTTTTTTTTTGGTGGTCATATTGATGCCTGTATTCTGTTCAATTATTTATTATTCATGAAAGTAATAGTTTTGAGATGTAATCACATCCCTACACAGCATATATAGACCTGGCTAAATGCATAATGTAAGAGATGGTTTCGCAGGAATCTGCTGATTTGAATAGGAGATGTCAGGTGTGATTCTTGTTTTAAATTTTCTTTTTTGAAAAACAAACTGATTATAGTTTATATTTTTATATACATACATTACTGTTTGTCTTTAGATTCATGTCAGGAGTAATTTTTTGTTTTTTTTAGGCATTTTACAGCAGTTCATACTGCTACATTCTAGTATAGTTTACATTCTTGTGCAAAACAAAACAACATAATTTACTCAGACAAAGCCTCCTATCCCAGGCATTTTCTGGTATCAATTATTTACATTCTGGCCAGAAGGAGCTACGGTTATAACTGTCTAGGATATAAGTAAAGTCAACATTAGGACAGGCTGGGCTGGATAATAATCTTCTCGAAGACCTGAGTTTTTCATACTAGGTCTGATGTACTGACGTCCATCTGATGTACTGACGTCCAGGTTGTCTGAAAATGACTTTCATCTATCAGAAATCAATGGTCAACTACTGAACTAACGTTGCCTAATAATCACAAGAACGCAATTAATGCTGGTGTTGACTGCTGCGTCCTGTAAAGGACAGGCAGCTGACTGTTCAGAATCATGTTTGTGTGGAAAATGTCCTCCCAGGGCTGGTACCCAAGTACCCGGGCCATGGGGGATGTGCCAGACTATTACTGAAACTTCACATCTGCAGTGGTGGTTCTTGAACTAGTGAGTAAAAATATCACACATTGTTGTGTTACTTATGAAGAGGCATTAAGTAGCTTTCTTCTTCTGCCTGTTATCTCACTATGGATCATAGGCCCTCAACAGTTTTCTATGAGATGAGGTAGCTAGTCTTGGGCCAGCCCTCCTTGGTCACCTCTTAACTACTTGCATGCTAGGGTAATATTCTTTGCTTCTTTTATGGATAAAAAGGTAATAAAAAAATAGGTAAAAGTATCATCTTCTTTTTGGAATCTTGTTCTTCATGCATACTTGTTCTTCATGCATACTTGTCTACACCTGTCCTTGAAATACATAGACAGTTATAATTGCCAAACTCCATGTCTGAGACATTAACTACTTTCACCAACACAATGGCAGTTGTTATTTTAACCCTTGTCTGAGACATTTACTACTTTCACCAACACAAAGGCAATTGTCACATTAACACCTTGTCTCAGAGAATTAAATACTACTTTCACCGACCCTATGTCAGCTGTTACTTTATCTCTGTCAGCTTCTAACGTATATTACATCCTCATGACCCATGGTTATAACCATACTGCTTGTGACAGAAAATGTTAAGAATCATATTCTTTCTCTAAATAAAATATGCCATCAGCAAGTTGGGATACTTTGATTAATTAGAAAAGCTTTTCCTCACTAGCATATTTGCAAGTGTTTGTTATTTTACCGTTGTTTTTTCAGCTGTGTTGTTTGTTGTTGGAAATGTACGTTGTGGTCACAGTAATGGTCAAAGTATTTAACTATTATTTTTTCTGCCTTTTTACAAATTTTCCCCAGCACTGTACTGAGATAAAATTATGTCCTGGAAATAAAATCAAAAGTTATTTTAAAACGTGATATATGTCAAATGTATATTTGGTTTCATGATGAGGTAAATATAGGTCGATTCTAATTATATATTAAATATTGTGCACTTTCTTGGTTCTATAGTGTGCACTTTCTTGGTTTTTTAGTGTGCACTTTCTTGGTTCTGTACAGTGCACTTTCTTGGTTCTGTACTATAAGCTTTCTTTGTTTTGTTTTTTTACAGTGCACTTTCTTGATTCTGTGGTGTGCACTTTCTTGGTTCTGTACTATATGCTTTCTTGGTTCTCCCCTAGGGCTTTCTTGGCTCAGCACTATGCACTTTCTTGGTTCTGTTTGAGTGTGAAGTTCTCATTGCTGATTTTGCTTTCATGTAAATATGCTTCACTTATCATGTACTGTTTGAATGTGAAGTACTCTTCATTACCCTGGTACTGTTTAAATGTCAGGTACTCGTAACTTCTCTGGTACTATGTACATGCGAACTGCTCAGCACATGTTTGGTTCTGTATTCAGTTCGCCATTTTAATCTACATTATCTTGCAGTGGCTGGCCAATTCTATGGCAGATCAAAGTCTGTTTGCACACAGTACAAGCTTCAGCACTGGGACACATCAGATAGTTCAGTTTAATTACACTGTCACAAACTCAGTCCACTTGTTTTTCTCATAATTTTTGGGGGGTTGGGAATAATATTCTTTTTTCTTATTTTTCCCCCCAAAGTCAATCATTTCTTTCACATGTTGTTGTTGTCAAATTCTATTATTTCATGTCACAATTTATATTTTTTCTCAAATTGTAGAATTTTTCTTTCAAGAGATATTCTGAAATTTGGTTTAATAAAACAAGAAGAATTATGTGTTTGATTATGTGAGATCTTCTACTAATTTGGATCCTTGTATCATAATGAGTGAATTTGTATGGGGATTGCTGTTATTTTGTTTGTTTGATTGTTACTTTTGCTATGGTTAGTGGAGATGTTTTGTTTTAATCTGTGTTTTCTTTAGTTAGTGGAGGAGATGTGTTGTCTTAATGTCTGTCATATGTTACAGATAGTTGAATTATTCTGTCTGTTTATGAAAAGTATACTGTTTGGCTTTAGTTGTGAAAGACTAGTATTGGAGTGACTAATCATGTCTTCATTAATTGTGTTGTTATAGCAACCAAGTGTTAACTCTCCTTTTATTTACATGTACATGCTGTCTATATGTGCTTGTAGTTTCAATGATATTCCTTTTGTAGATTAGCTCAGTATAATCTTTGTCATATTCATAGCTATTGTGTTTTCTTTACCTACTTTTTAGAGACTTATTGTTTATAAAGAGCAAGAGAAAACTGTACTGATTGTAACAAATATTAGTATATCTTAGCTCATACACATATTTAGGTAGAAATTAGACAGATAGGGGAACAGATATAGGTGCTAACATAAGAATACAACAGCCAAGAAGAGCTTTCACAGCACTAATAAATGTTTGAAAGTTAAAGGAAATTAAGCTTAGCACCAAAGTTACAGTAATCTAAAATTAAATTAGTACTACTGTATGGATCAGAAGCACAGAAAATGACTAGAACAGTTATTAATAAACAACAAAAATGCATTAATTGGTACCTGAGCAGAATAGGACAACTAAAATGGTATGACATAATCACCACCAAATATCTTTACCACAGTTGACTGTGAGGTCTGCTAAGTGGAACAATTCTATTGCTGCTCTGCAAGATCTTAGTAGATGTCAATGTTGCTGATGACTTACAATTCAAGAAGAGAAGACAAATAGAATATGTTTTATGTGAATGAACTGTAGCAATGTTCCTAGAGAAATGTGTTATCTCTGCCTGATAGATAATAGAAGTCACGGCTACAGTAGGGTATAACAATACAAACTAACAACAGGTACGTGTAACTCCTGCGAAACAGTATATCTACTTTTTCACAAGAGTTACGTGTACCTAACTGTCAGTATTTTGTGTCTGCTGATAGGACATTGTGTGTAGCTGACTTCTGCATCCCTGGGTTTCAGGGACAAGTTTGCTTAGATCTTGCTTCCGTCATCAGAGATTGTCAGTTCAGTTCTAGGGCATGCAAGAAAATCGGTCATGTATGTGGTCAGATGAAGTGCTTGTCTTCCAGTAATGCCATCTACTTCAGCGTGGTTGGTACTTCTTGCATTCCTCTTCGACCATGAACCATTATTTATTTATTTATTTATTTATTTTATGTTGTTATTAACCTTTGTTAGTGTGTGTGTGTGGATTTTGACAAGTGGTTAATTAGAAGCTCCTACATCTGGCTGTTCTGCCACGTCTGCTTAACTGATTGTCATGTCTGATTCATTGAATCATTTGGCTCAGGAGATTGCAGAATTGTGTCAAATTTTCTATTTTAGTGTATTTGTGCTCATTTTCTGTTGTGCCTCTCCTTCTCCCTCTCTCTCTCTCATTGATGAGGTAGGAGGGTAAATGTTTCCATTAACAGTTATTGTTCATCTAGGCCCTGTAAATTTTCAACGAATGTCATTTTGAATACATCCTTGCATTCCATAAACCTATAATGAGCTTATTTAGCAATTTTTTTTTTTTTTTACTAAGTACATATAGTTTGCAATGTTGACGTATAGATTCTAGAATTTAACGTTTTACAGCTTCCTGGGATAACTCTACGAATGCTGTAACTTAGCTGTGTCCTCATATTATAATTTTGTCATGTTTATTTTAAAGTGCCTGAGTGAATGAACAATTGTAAGAGCCCCCAAAAAATGTATGCATCATGAGTCATTTATTCAGTTAATTTGAGTGATTTATTAATTAAATTTGAGTGATTTATTCAGTAACTTTGAGTGATAAATTTATATTTATATGTGCCTGTGATTGGTGACTGAATGTGTTGTTGCTTGTTTCTAACAATTGGGTTTATACAACTCTGAGATGCCTGCTTTGTTTTGTTGTTGAGTCCTGTTGAAGCCTTAATACAAGTGCTTGTACTGTTGTTGTAACCGTGCCAGATGTACAGTGCTGGCTTTTCACTTTCTGTCATTTTCATTGTATTGCCTTTAACCAGAGATGTCATATGTGTCATTTTGTTTTTATGTTGAAAATAATAAGTGTAACAACACATCAGGAATATGTGAAAATAATAAGTGAAACAACACATCAGGTATATGTGAAAAATAATAAGTGAAACAACACATCCATCAGGTATATGTGAAAATACTAAGTGAAACAACACATCAGGAATATGTGAAAATAATAAGTGAAACAACACCTCAGGAATATGTGAAAATAATAAGTGAAAAGACACATCAGGAATGTGGGGAAATAATAAATGAAACAACACATCAGGAATACAATAAATTGGTGCCTGTGGCCACACCTGTTAAAAAATAAAACCCGAAATAAACAAAGAGACAAAAGGTAATTACTGAATATCAGACGACAAAATTCAGCAGTAAACAAGAGTCTGTGATTTGCATTACTTAGGGCAACATTTGTCGGCTTTTTCTTGGTTAGTTGAAAATAGACAGAGCCATTGCAGTTTGAATCTGTAAAAAAAACTTGAAGAAAAGGCCAAAGGAAGGTGTGTGTGTGTGTGTGTGCATGCGTGTGTGCGTGCATGGTACAATGGAACCAAAATAATTCAAGTGTTTTCAGTGGTTAAAATCCCAATGATGGAATTGTTGTTACTTAGTACTAAAAATAGATCACTGGCTTCTGGTGGTTGTTTTTTCTGGAGGTGAAGAAAGAAACAATGTTAAGGGTAGAAACTGGATGTCACTCCAGAATTGAACCTGAATTAGTTATTATTATTGCTCCATCTGTTTATGTGCTGTACAGTAACTTCCACAGCCCTTCCATCAATCCTTTTATAGGAACTTTCTCTTTCTTTGCTACTTGTCTTCTGCTGTAGCATCAGGAGAAAGTTAGGCCTGTATTTCTGTGCATTTGTGCCAAGACACAATGTCTAAATTTATTAGTGCAAGAGCAGTCGGGCACTTTTATAGAGGTCTTCTTCTCCTCCTCCTCCTCCTCCTCCTCCTCCTCCTCCTCCTCCTCCTCTGCTTCCTTTCTTCTTCTTCATTCACACTTGGCCTCCATGTCCATGATTCTGATTGTAGAATTAGTTAGTCTCATGTTTATAACATCCTTATACAGATTTGTTGGATGGAAGTTGGTTGATGCCATATGTCCATTACTGTCTGGTCAGCCTCTGTGGTATAGAGGTAGTGAACACAATTTCATCATCCCAGCATACCAGTTGTGGAGTCAGCTGCTGGCAATAGGGGCAGATCGCTTTGCGTTGATTTTCACAATGGTAGGAGCGTTGGCTGTTCAGAAAACACTGGTACACTAATTAAAGAAAAACTGCTTAGAAAATCACAAACAGTAAAAATAACGCTGGGGCTGATGGTGATGTCCTGGAAAGGATATGCATCCCACTTTTCATTACTGTCAATTGGGCAGGGCTGTAGCAGGTGTTGTCTGTCCTGGGACTATTGCCACTCATAGAGTTAGTTGCGTGTCCTTTACAGGATGTCACAGCCAACCCCAACATTTTTGGCTGTTTGTGATTTCTTGGTAAGTAGTTTGCCATTGCTTTCTGAACGACCAGCACTCATACCATTTTCATGAAAATCAATGCAAGGCTGTCTGCTGCCAAATTGCCCGTAGCTGTGTTTCAAACGCTGTTTAAAGGATTATGAATTGCGCCCATAATCCCTTTGCCACAGAACCAACATACATACTGAGAATTGACACACCAATCTCGAACCCATAATATAGATCAGTGGTTCTCAACTGGTGGGGGAGTTCCCTCATGGGGAATTTTTTTTTTGGGGGGGGGGGTTTAGGGGAGAAATTAAGATTATTTCAAGATCGTGTTAATACAAGAACCGATTACTTGATATTGTTTTTACCTCCATACTTTATAGTTCTGTACTTCTCGCTCTTCTAAAATTCATTTTATAATGTAAGTAGACCGCTAATCACATTTTATGTAGACATCTAGACTTATTCTAGTATGTGTTATTAAGTTTAGCTTCCATTTTTACATATACTGTGTAGGGGCTGGGGGAATTTATAGGGAGGAAATACGAAAGGGCGGGAATGACATTCTGAACATATGCTGAAGGGGTGCATGGGCCAAAAAAAAAGGTTGAGAACCACTGATATAGATGATGCTTCATTCTGTTGTCTTCTGTTTGCCTTCAAATAATGATGATGTGACAGTTGATGACTAGCATAGTGTTTTAATGTCATCAATGGAGTCGAACCGTGAACATCCATACCAATAGGTATACATACTGCCACTTCACTGTTTGTTTAAGGGAAGTGAAAGTTCAGTAAGACCATTACATATCCTATTAGTGGCACGTGTTCATGGCATGACAGAATCACTCATGCAGAGCTTAGGCCGACAACTAGACAGATTCCAGTGAATCAAGAGATGAAGAAAAGGCTCTGGCACTGGACAAATACACGCACTGAGAAAACCTGACTATTGTATAACTTGAAAGCCCTTTCTCTGATACCCATAGGGAAAACAAAATAGAGGGATATGTAAAAGATCACAAGAAGAGAATTAAAGACATTCATTCATTTAGTAGCATGTCCTTTGCATAACCTTGCTCCCATAATAACCTTCCAGAAAACTGCTTGGTCATAAGTAAGATGTCCCGCGTTCAATACACCCATCTGGAGATCATCTGCCACATCCTGCACCCATCTTCTATTTGGCCTTCCTCTTCCTCTCTTCCATGGCATATACCCCTCCATTATTGTTCTCTCCAAACTTTCATGACGTTTCAAGTGACCAACATATTTCAATTGTAAATGTTAGAGACATAGATGAGTAAATATGGGGAAATCATGGAGAGAGAGACATAGATGAGTAAATATGGGGAAATCATGGAGAGAGAGACATAGATGAGTAAATATGGGGAAATCATGGAGAGAGCTGCAGGAGATAGCAACAGATAGGACAGTTGCTTGAGGGCTGCCCTCCAAAGGGGTATAAAGGACAGAAGAGGAGGAATGTTAGGAGTACTGTGTCAGGCCCATGTTTCCCATGACCACACATTACAGGATGAGTGGTGTAGTCAGTGTTAAGTCAACTGTGAACAGGAGCCCAGTGATTACAACATGATATGTAGGCTAGGATGCTGGATGGACTGAGACTGTGGCAGGGAGGCATATCATCAGCAGGGTTGATCCAGAACACCAGGGGTCGAGATCTGTGCAGAGACATGAACGCCTATGCCGGCCAGCAGGGCACATGATGATGATGATGATGGCACGATGAAACGAGTAAATGTAGCAAAGTATAAAAATGTTTACTCCTTACTCTTATCATCATCATGGAGCAGGTCTATTGCAGGATGTCACTCTCGTCACAGCCATGGGATAGATTCTTGATCCTTTGTTAGATCCCACGCCTCATGTATTTTCATGCCCCAGGTGTCCTCAATGTCGAGATAAGTGAATACCTCTCACCAAGGAAGGGTAACCCAGTCAACAAATGCCCGCAGAAGTCGTATGTGTCGGCCTAAAGGCGCAGTATTGCAGCTCTGCTGTAAACGGGCACAATGCAATAATGTCCGAGTGAGAGTGAAATGTCCTTTGAAACACCGGGAAGTTTAACCCGATCAACAAATGCCCGCTGAAGTTGGGTGTTCCAGCCTAAAGGTGCAGTATCTCAGCTCTGCTGTAAACAGGCACAACATAATTACGTCTGAAAAATCACTCCGGATGAACGCAGAAGAAAAAGGAAAGCTCTCAGGTGCCCATTGCTTTTAGTGAGAGTATCACAGAGTCGGGTACCAACTTACTCTGGCAACTTAAAGTGTTGCTGAACATCGTCCACGGCATTGTGGATGTGGAAATCAAGGGAAAACCATCATATTATACATCCCAAGAAAATCTGCAAGGCAGCCTAGTTTCTGTACACCAACTGTACTTGTTTCACTTGACTGCCCAGGTCAGCATCGTTCTGTACTTATTTCTTCAGCTGCCTTCAAATTCCCATTTAAATCTCTGGACCAATTTAATGAGGCTGAGGAATAATGAGAATATACTGGACAGTTGGACATCATGGGAGAAAGGAAAATTGGTTGCATAAATCATTGATAGTTCATGGAACAGAAATCTGTGGACAGACATGATCACCAACGCCACATGGACTATAAGAAGAAAGATCAACCTTAGGGATGAACTAGTTGTGGAAGAAATGCAGCCCTGCTTCTATTGAGATGGGTCCACTGTGCCTTTCAGAAAGTGATCTAGAAATACATGAAGAGTTAACTGTGGTGAAGCTAAAGAATTCAATGAAGGAAGCCAACAGGAAATGAAAGAGAGCTCTTTACTAGAATGTAAGCACAAAGTAAAGCATTCTTGTGTGAGTTACTTGTCTGGGTACTCTCTTCAAAGACTGGGTTGCTTTTATATCTTAAACACCACCATAAGTCTAGATTGTAAAGTTATTCTTAGGAATACAGTGTGGTGGTTTCACCTTGTCTTCCTGTGTACTAGTTGTTCAACCCAATTCGCAACATTATGTTACAGAGTTCAATGTAAGTGTTTCTGTCTCGACCATGCCATGTGGCCAAGCTATCCAGGTATTTACTTCTAGGTCTTCCCCTTAGTCTGTTCCCTTCGATCTTGCCAGTTGTCACCAAGTTCTCCAATTCATTTCTTCTCATAACATGTCCAAAAAATTTTACGATTTTCATTTGTTTCCTGTAGTACTTGGTAATTTGTTTTTATGTCTGTTCATGGAATTCTTTGCATTCTCCTCAGAAACCACATTTCTACAGCCATCAGATGTTTTTCAGCTTGACTGCTCATTGTCCAAGTTTCACATCCATTCAAAAGTACAGGCTCTATGTAGCACCTCAACACTCTTTTTCTCGTTTCAATTGACATCTTTTTATTGGTCAGTATGTTTTTCATCTTGCTAAAGGTTACTTTCGCCATGGTGATTCTTGTCCTAATCTCTTCAAGGCATCTCCCATCAGATGTTATGACTGTTCCGAGATAATTGTATCAATTCACTTGTTGAAGAATATTCCCATTTACTTGTATATTACATTGTGGTGCTTCTTTCTTCCTAGTGACAACCATAATCTGTGTCTTTTTACACTTTAATTCTAACCCCAGTTGTTCACCAATTTAACAATCCTCTGTAAAATAGACAACATATGGAGACACATTAGGAAGGTCTGCCATGAAAAATCACACTTGTACATTGAAGTCAGTGATAATTTGAGATGCTTGGCAGTACAAATAATAATTGGCACGGCCAGACACAAGAGGCACATCAGGAGAACGAGTGGCTTTGTCAACCAACACAGAATGGCACTATTAGCCGCTGAATGCTGGTGCATATGTTGGAGGTAGAATCTGAACACCCATGAACTTATCAAGACTGTAAGGATAACAGATAACAAGAACAACCAAAGTAACAGCTTATTATCAAATCTTGTTAGGATATACAGCAGTGTACGATCCCTTCTGGTTGTTAACATTGTAATTTTACTTTGGTAAGTTCATGTCCTGCTACATTTTGTTCTTTCTCCTTGGAGGAATCAACTTTCAAAAGTTACTTCTGCCTGTCTTTACCATATCTGATCTATTTTACCACATCTGATCAACTTTAAGGGTTGTTGTTAAAACAGCAAATAGGTCAACAGGCCAGGCTGACAAGCCTAAGTGTGCCTTGCCTTCTGATACAGTTTTTGATTGCCGGGTCAAGCCTTGCAGTAATCATGGGGGAATCACACCCAGGACATTCATGATTAAAACCTGGTATGTCGCTGTTGCACAACCGTAGCATCACCACCACGAGTCCAGTGTTCTAACCAACCATGTGTCCCTGATGTGAAACTGATTGTCATAGGATTTATGATCCAGTGCAATGAACCGAGACAAACTGAAACAGAATCAGACAAATGTAAAACAGAACCAGACAAATGTGAAACAGGATTTACATTACAAGAATAAAAGTCTCCATGAGGCTGTATTTTTTATTTGGTCCCCAAGCAGTTTGCTGCTATGGGTCTCTGATGTGATAGCATCATCACATTTTGTAGGGCTGTAGGCAAGGAATGAACAAACTTTATTTTCAAAGAGTTAATAATTGGGCATGTAGGCCTGTCGACATTCTGCCCTTCTTCTCTCTTTCCTCTAATACATTATTTCATTCATACATCACTTATGAAGCTAATCTTTGACAACAGTAACAACATATGTATTATAAGTGCATGGAAAATGCAGAAGATGATCAGTAATTAAACTTACCAAGTTGACAGTGTGGCATAGAAAATGATCAGTGGCTGAACTTAACAATGTTGGCAGAGTGGTGAGGAAGAATATGCATAGGATATGATCAGTGATTCAGATTGAAAAGGAAGATAATCTCAGTTATTGAACTTACCAAGATCACAGAGGACAGATGTATGTCGAGAAGCATGACTGCTTGTGCCGCATACTGATGATATAGGGACCACTTACATAAAGTTAAATACTAGTAACTGTAAGTTACTTATTGAATAGTTATAAAAATAAGAAGATTATAAAACCATAATACAACAAAACTGAAAAAAGTTTAACACAATATATCGCTATCAGAAGTGGGTTGTATAATAGAATATCAGAAGTTGTCAAAAGATATGTTTAAACAAATCAATAAAAAGATAAGCTTAAACAATTATCTGACATTATAATAGATGCTATACAAGCTGAAAATAATTACATTTTTTTAAACATCTCATTTAAAACTAGAACTGTTTTCTCACTTGAAAAGTTTGACATTGGCAGGATGTGATGGTTCACTTTCTTGCATGTTAACAGCTGTACATGTTTATGCTATTTAGATTTGTACACAATAATTATACTGTTTTTGTTATTTTATTATTACTGATATGTATGTTTGCTTAAAGAATTTACTTACTGAACATTTGCATACATACATTTTCTTATCTTTCATATACTCATACTATTTGATGTGATGTGTTAGGTTATAGCTTCTACAATGCTTCTATCATAGACATTGATGGCACTTTGTGATTAAGTTGTGTATGTTTGCTTGTTGAATGGCAGCTTGCTGTTGATTACAGCCGCTGTTGATTACATCCGCTGTTGATTTCAGCCGCTGTTTACGTGTCCAAGTAAAGAACCCTTTTCCTGGCATTCGAACACATACCTCCAGGCCAGCATGCTGGCCGTTGCGCTGTGTCGGCTCCCTTATGTGTACTGATGTTAAATATGATGTATTATTGTTGTTCTGGTGGTGGTGGGTGACCTTTGAAACAGGGGTTACTGTAATTATGGCTCGCATAGAACTTACAGTGTGTGCTTCGGAAAGTGGAAACCGGCATGTTGTGGGTGGAGTGGCTTTGGAAAGTTAAAACTGGCATGTTGTGGTTGGAGTGGCTAGCATTGCTCAACAGGATGTAGACTGAGAGCATATCCAGGATTTTCTACCCAGGGCATGCTGGTGTGTGAGGTAATGAACAGGCTGATAGATCCGCTGATGTTGCTCCTCTGGGCAGCAAGCAGGTTACTTGATGATAAACGTGATGTGCTGAAGTCTTTGGGGGATCGGATGGACAGTGTGGCTGAGCAGACTGAGTATCCATGTTATCCATGTCTAAATACTGGCTCAGAAAGAAGTAAGTAGAGGGTCTGGACAATAAAGCTTAGAGGAAAAGCCAGGCAGACTTTGAATCAAATTGCTGCTGGAATAATCAGCATGGGGACACTTATGTGGCTTTTTAAGCAGGAGACGGATACTGTATGGGAATGTCCTGAGTGTAGTGGTATCCATTGTTAAATTAAGCAGCAAGTATAGAATTACACAACAAGGATGGTGTCCACAGATGATGGGAAGGCCTGCTGAACTTACGCAAGTTTCTCTACTTACTTGTCTATTGTGTAGTGTGTTCTGAGACTACATAATGGCTATAGTTAAACTTGTTGTAAACAGTCATGCATAAAAATATTACAGGAGAAGCTGATCATTGTTGCCAAAACTGTAACTTATTTTTGACTGTTGGCATTTGTATTGTAACTGATTTTTAACTGTTAGCATTTGAATTGTTACTAAATTCTTGTTATTGCTTGCATAGAAGACGCACCTCATGTTGGAAGTGAAAACTCATGAACTGGACAGGTCATTAGATGTAGAACCATTCTCCCAGAAACTGGACAGGTCATTAGATGTAGAAGCATTCTCCCAGCAACTGGACAGGTCATTAGATGTAGAAACATTCTCCCAGCAACTGGACAGATCATTAGATGTAGAAACATTCTCCCAGCAACTGGACAGATCATTAGATATAGAAACGTTCTCCCAACAACTGCTCAGATAATTAAATGTAGAAACATTCTCCCAGCAACTGGACAGGTCACAGAAGTTAGTTGGATGTTGTTTACAGGACACTATAATCAACCCCAGCATTTATTGTCTGTTTGTGATTTACTAGACAATTTTGCATTCAATAGTTTACCATAGCTTTCTGAATGGCCGACTCTCATACCATCAAAATCAAATCAAAGCGATCTGCTTCCAAATTACCTGTGGCTGATTTTGAAGAGGTACCTCCATTAGCCGGCGCTGTGGGGAAACGAGTTAAAATTCATTTTGCAATCCCACATACCACGTTCGAAACAGCTGTAGGAAATTTAGACCACCTTGTGCTAGTTTTCATACAATAGTATGAGTGGCTGTCTGTCAGAAAGCAATGGCAAACTACTGAAAGTAAACTTGCCAAGAAATCACAAACAGCCACAAATTGCTGCGATGTCTTGTAAAGGATATGCAACTAATCTTCATAAGCAGTTGTTTGCTGTGGTTATATGGCAGACCTTGACAGAAACTCTGGTAAACCTTCACAGAAACTCTGTCTCTGAATTGTCAGACGAGGTATCAGATGAAAACTAAATAAGCAACATAGGAAATGATTAAATTTATGTGCATAGGTTAGGTTCTTCCTTGGTTGGCGGGGCTGGTTTGAAACCCACATTTGAGCAGTGTTTCCTTGAACTGGATAAACAGTATAGCTGAAGAGAAAACAGGCTGTGAGATAGATAACTGTCATTATGATGTAGACTAATAAAACAGTGCCGGTATGCCAAGTTCTTAGTATTGTATATGCCTGTAATTGTGTCTGTGGGGTGGGATTATCTTGAGTCTGTTATCTGTATATGCCTGTAATTGTGTCTGTGGGGTGGGGTTATCTTGAGTCTGTTATCTGTATATCAAGAACGCATTCTGTTTGTTGAGAGTCAGCTACAAAATAAAGTGGGGTGTTACACAAATTAGCACAGGTTGGTGTAATGGTTAGGTAGTGACACAGACAATGGCATGAGTTCAGTTAGACAAGGATTCGATGCCAGTGCTCGTCACTTGCCACAGAAGGGAAGGACTGGTCACTTATTCCTCCATGAACTGGTGCCTAAAAAATGTGATGGTCCCGACACGTCACATACCCACAGCAGGTCCCAGCGACGTGACGCGTTATACAAATGACCACATGTTAGCATTGAGTTATTAGATACATTCCCATTCTTGGCCAGTTTTATGTTAAAGCTGTCGATTTAAATGACACACAGACATACACACTAAAAGACAATCATTGTCTGGTCTTCCACTTTTGAGATGTCCACACCACGCCACAGGTGTAGCTCATGTCGAAAGCTGTGGTAGTAAAATAAAACACTGTGATTTATGATATCATTGATAAAATATGATGCTGTCATTTCTTGTGAGTATAAGATATGTTAGTGTATGTGTTATAAATGAGGCCTTGACAGGATGACAGTGTTTGCTGTCATTGTCTGATATGTCACCACTATGTTAAATATTCTGAAAGTATCAGATCATTCTTTGTATGTGAAACTCTGTGGTAAATGTCATTCTTCTTCTGCATTTCATGGGTTTGTTTTTAGATATAGATTCTAGTGCGGACTTGTTAGCTTATGAGATGTGTTTGAATGTGTACATTAGAAAGTTTTGTTACAGATACAGCAGCTTGTGGAGTTAAGTTCTGTATGGAGATGGTGTAGAGCAGTGGTTCTCAACCGGTGAGGAAGTCTTTCTTCCCCCCCCCACCCCCCCCCCCCCCCCCCCCCCCCCCCCCCCCCCCCCCCCCCCCCCCCCCCCCCCCCCCCCCCCCCCCCCCCCCCCCCCCCCCCCCCGGCCCCAGGGGGGAATTTTTGGGTTTCCAGGGAGGAATTATGATTATTTCAAGATTGCGTTAGTATAAGAACCAACTACTTGATATTGTTTTTCACTCCATACTTATTGTTCTGTACTTCTCTCTCTTCTGAAATTCATTTTATAACATTAGTAGACCCGCAAATCAGGTTTTATGTAGACATCTAGACTTGTTCTAGTATGTGTTATTAAATTTAGCTTCCATTTTTATGTATACTGTGTAGGGAGGAGGGAGGGGAGTGTTTATAGGGAGGAAATATGAAAGAGGGGGAATGGCATTCTGAATATACGGTGAAGGGATGCATGGGCAAAAGAAGGTTGAGAACCACTGGTGTAGAGAGAAACTTGAATGTGTTGATCAGTTCCTCGCTGCTTCCATACAGGGTGTTCTTTGTTTTAGGCTTAGGTGGGGGAAGACATTCAATATCATACACAAGTGAAAGGCACCCAGAGAGGTGGAGCTCAGCAGTCTTAGGATGGCCACTCAGAGCAATGGTGCTCTTGTATTAGGAGGGGCATTCAGAGAGATAGTGCTCTAGTCATAGGAGGGGTACTCAGAGCGATGGTGCTTTAGTATTAGGAGGTGCACTCAGAGAGATAGTGCTCTAGTCATAGGAGGAGCACTTAAAGAGGTGGTCCTGTGTTGTCTTATAAGAGGCACCCAAAAAAGGTGGTGCATTACAGTCAGATGTGAGACACCCAAAGATGTGCACTACATTCATATGAGAGACACTCAAAGAGGTGGAGCTGAACAGTTTTATGAGAGCCACATAAAGAGGTGATGCTCTTATGAGAACCACACACAGAGGTGATGCTCTTATGAGAGGCACATAAAGAGGTGATGCTCTTATGAGAGGCACATAAAGAGGTGATGCTCTTATGAGAGGTATACACAGAGGTGATGCTCTTATGAGGCACATAAAGAGGTGATGCTCTTATGAGAGGTATACACAGAGGTGATGCTCTTATGAGAGGTATACACAGAGGTGATGCTCTTATGAGGCACATAAAGAGGTGATGCTCTTATGAGAGGTACATAAGGAGGTGATGCTCTTATGAGAGGCACATAAAGAGGTGATGCTGTTACGAAGCTCATCTTATGAAGGGCACCAAAGAAGTGTAGCTCTACAGTCTTAAAACATTGTGTGTAGACAGTAGCAAACACTCAGGAGACGTCAGTGCAGTTCCACCTTCAAATGAATATTAGATGCAGTTCCACCTTCAAATGAATATTAGAAAGTATCAGTCAATTAATTCCCAATGTTGTAATAGTTCAGCTTTGTTCATGAAACATTCCAAACTATGGATATATTCCAAAAGCTGGTGCACATTGAAAGTATGTTTCCCTTCTCATTGAGCAGCAGACAAATCAACAAATGATCCTCTGTCACACATTACATGGCCAGAATTGTCTGCATCAGAGAATGTGCCGAGTCCAGTGACTAATCAATGAGTCCAGTGACGAATTGAGTCCAGTGACTAATCAATGAGTCCAGTGATGAATCAATGCGTCCAGACAATGAAATCTTCACAATCTAAAGATCAGATTATTTCCAGGTAGGGTCACTTGTGGCTAGTAGCTTTTGCAAAATGGTTGGTTCTGTTTTACATCAGCAGTCATTGTTAAATATTTCCTACATAACTGTCAGCATGTTTTAATGAGTTTATCATTAAACTTTATACAAAACCTCAAAGAACCTCGATGCTTAAAAAAGTGCGAGTTATGGGACATGAAGACTTTTTACTGGCAGCTTCTCGTGAAGCCTGGAAAGATCCAACATTGCTGAGAGATGTTGGATACCTTAGTATTGTATGCTGGGAGTCAGTGAATATTTGCTGCAGTGTCCTCATTGTTTAATTAATCAACTTTGACCCCCAGCATAGCTCAGTATAGCAACTGATTTGGTCAGAATCATGATTTCATGGACACACTGGCCTAGTAGTTAGTGTGCCAGTGAAATCTGAAGATGCAGGTTCAAACAGCAATGTGGCAAGTTATTGGAAGTAACAAAAATAACCCGCATACTGCATGGTATAGCAGTCATCTTTCTTCAGTCCCCTCAGGATTTTGTCCTCCTATAGGTCCTCCTTGACCTCCCAAAACATTTTCTGGTACCTGTTTAAGGCTGGTCCAGTTGGGAGCCCAGGTTAGATGGCTGTGAAGTAGCAGGCATTAACCTGAAGTTGTGAATTATAAAACTCGTCATAGCAGATTAGATTTATTTACCTTGTGCAGCCATATGGACTGTGACGGTGGCAAGAAGAAATATCAATTCAGTTGATCCAGAACACCGGGGACCATGATCTGAGCAGATGTTTGAATGCCCATTCTAGCTAGCAGGGCACATGATGATGATGATGATGAAACAAATAGATTTGTATAACTTCAGCTGTAGTTTGTCACATTTCCAATACATTGTTTTCTTGACATTTAACAAGTGGGAATTCTTCTTTCGACATTTGACAAGTGGGAATTCTTTTCTTTTGACATGTGGAAAATGGGAGTTCTTTTTATTTAACCTTTGACAAGTGGGAATTCTTGTATTTTGACTTTGACAAGTGGAAATTCTTTTGTTTCTTTTGACATTTGACAAGTGAGAATTATGGACAGGTTGGAATGGATTACAGCTTATTTTGGAAGTGTTCTAACAGCTTGGAGTCTGGTCCTGTCACTGGACTACAGCAGTATCTGAACTAACAGGTTTTAATATACAAGTTATATTGTGTTTGCTCCAAGACTTTATGCCTAAAGTTTACTGATGGATCAAGAAAATATAACATGCTCAACAACAGAGAAACATCCAGAACATTATTTCAAAAACGGAGAAACAAATAGAATATTACAATAACTTGTGGGTCCAATTATGTTCCAGTTGAAATCAATTCCAAACATAGTTAACTATGATATTTTCCTAGTTTGTTAATTTGTATGTTTGTGAAATTGTTTTATAATTGTTGGTAATTACACACTTGTACACATTATTTTCATATTAAAGATATCATTTGTTATACATATTAAATGTATTGTTGATAATTGAGTTCTGTGGTGTCTCAAACTGACATCAAAGCACTTTGGACAACACCCAGATCTACTAGTATCAGTTACAGTCTGATTATGTCTGCCTGGCCTTTCCTCAGAGAATTGAGTATTGGCCAGTTTCTCTGCCACACTATTCCGTCCATGTATTGATGATTTATCTGTTCTACCATACCACACATCTGCCTTACCATGCACCAATACCTCACACGGCGGTGCAGACCCAGCCATTCTGTCTGTCTATTAATTTCCCAACACACCAGCATGCCCTGGGCAAAAGATCTAACAAATGATCCATACCTTGTATGTTTGAACTGAAGCAAGGCACGCACGCTGTACAAAGCATGTTGTTTGAGTCTGTGCCAATCACGACATGTCTATGCTGTTAATCTGTCAGGTTTACATTGAGTAGCTTGCCATTGCACTGATCATGTGGCTTAGGGTGCTAGTGAAACTGAATTTCACAATTCCCCATCACACCAAGTTGAGGGTTCAAAATCAGTTGCGGGTGATTTGGAAGTAGACTTCACATTTATTTTCATGGTATAAATTGTCAGCATGGCCAAATGGATAAGTGGCGTTCGTTCTTAAACATCCGGTGTGCTGATGCCAAGCTAGCAGGTTCAACCCCTACACCAATCAGTTGGACGAAAATATTGACTTCTCGTCCTTGACTTGAGGACGTAAATCACAAGTGTCCCTGAAGTCAGAGTGGGTTCACCTGATGACGAGGGACACTGGTTATAGGGAAAAGCTAATCCACACACAAAGATCGGTCCAGTAGCAGCACATGAGAACTATGCTTGAGTTCATAGCAAGCGAACAAGCGTTACAACAGTCCTCAGAAAGTAATATCAAACTAGTGAAGTCATGTCACCTGGTCACTAGTGAAGTCATGTCACCTGGTCACTAGTGAAGTCATGTCACCTGGTCACTAGTGAAGTCATGTCACCTGGTCACTAGTGAAGTCATGTCACCTGGTCACTAGTGAAGTCATGTCACCTGGTCACTAGTGAAGTCATGTCACCTGGTCACTAGTGAAGTCATGTCACCTGGTCACTAGTGAAGTCATGTCACCTGGTCACTAGTGAAGTCATGTCACCTGGTCACTAGTGAAGTCATGTCACCTGGTCACTAGTGAAGTCATGTCACCTGGTCACTAGTGAAGTCATGTCACCTGGTCACTAGTGAAGTCATGTCACCTGGTCACTAGTGAAGTCATGTCACCTGGTCACTAGTGAAGTCATGTCACCTGGTCACTGGTGAAGTCATGTCACCTGGTCACTGGTGAAGTCATGTCACCTGGTCACTGGTGAAGTCATGTCACCTGGTCACTGGTGAAGTCATGTCACCTGGTCACTGGTGAAGTCATGTCACCTGGTCACTGGTGAAGTCATGTCACCTGGTCACTAGTGAAGTCATGTCACCTGGTCACTAGTGAAGTCATGTCACCTGGTCACTAGTGAAGTCATGTCACCTGGTCACTAGTGAAGTCATGTCACCTGGTCACTAGTGAAGTCATGTCACCTGGTCACTAGTGAAGTCATGTCACCTGGTCACTAGTGAAGTCATGTCACCTGGTCACTAGTGAAGTCATGTCACCTGGTCACTAGTGAAGTCATGTCACCTGGTCACTAGTGAAGTCATGTCACCTGGTCACTAGTGAAGTCATGTCACCTGGTCACTAGTGAAGTCATGTCACCTGGTCACTAGTGAAGTCATGTCACCTGGTCACTAGTGAAGTCATGTCACCTGGTCACTAGTGAAGTCATGTCACCTGGTCACTAGTGAAGTCATGTCACCTGGTCACTAGTGAAGTCATGTCACCTGGTCACTAGTGAAGTCATGTCACCTGGTCACTAGTGAAGTCATGTCACCTGGTCACTAGTGAAGTCATGTCACCTGGTCACTAGTGAAGTCATGTCACCTGGTCACTAGTGAAGTCATGTCACCTGGTCACTAGTGAAGTCATGTCACCTGGTCACTAGTGAAGTCATGTCACCTGGTCACTAGTGAAGTCATGTCACCTGGTCACTAGTGAAGTGTCACCTGGTCACTAGTGAAGTCATGTCACCTGGTCACTAGTGAAGTCATGTCACCTGGTCACTAGTGAAGTCATGTCACCTGGTCACTAGTGAAGTCATGTCACCTGGTCACTAGTGAAGTCATGTCACCTGGTCACTAGTGAAGTCATGTCACCTGGTCACTAGTGAAGTCATGTCACTTGGTCACTAGTGAAGTCATGTCACCTGGTCACTAGTGAAGTCATGTCACCTGGTCACTAGTGAAGTCATGTTACCTGGTCAAGCACAGACAGCTTATGAATACTGAGTTGATTGCAACATTCTGTAAAGGGCATGCAACTAAATAACTTTTATTTTGTCGCTGCGTGATCTCTACGTCTATGCTTTACTTCTGTGGATGCCGGATCAATTACATGCTAATTTATTTCTCATGATATTTCAACAGCCTCAAGAATTCTCCGCCTTCTGATTACAATTCCTGATGTGTGAGGAACCTGCGACACACATTTTTTTGTGTGTTCGCATATCCTTTACAGGACATTGCTGTCAACATCAGCATCTTTCAGCTGATTGTTGATTTCTTGGCAAGATTACGTTTGCCATTGCTTTCTGGTTGACCGGCTCACATACCCCTAAGTTACCGACGTGGAGGGAACCTCTACCAATTCTCGCGCATGTCACATTACTGACGAGAGTACACGGGATTATGGAGAAAGTCGTGTAACCCCTAGACCAGCGTGACACACATTAAGACACATAAATTCTGTGACATGATAGCAAAAACCAAACTAAGCAAACATCATTCATTATTAACTAATGTAACCAAACAACATCAAATAAAGACCGTCTGCATAAAATTCAAGGACCATTTAAAACATATTAAGACTATCACTTTTGCCATACATTAAAATACACATTTTAAACTATACTCAGAAATAAAACACAAGTCGTATTATTTTCACTGGATAGTTCATGTATTTTAATCTCATGGAAAAGGGTGTATGTACACATGTCATAATAAATACGTATATATTCATTTCTAACATCAATATTGAGCTGCAGAAAAGAATCATCACTACACACAACTAACTGGCCTTTAGTACTATAAGGCTCTGACTGATGGATTCTTAACAAACAGGATAAGAACATAAGACGTTATTGGAATGTGGCATGATATTGCGGGGTGAAAAGTGTCAGCCAGACAGAAAAAAACATTCAAATGAACAAAATTGGTGGATGTACATAATAAAAATGTTAATGAAGTTCTTAAAGACAGGAAAATGTATAACTATTGTCCAACATATACAGAATGGAGAAAATCAACTTGGCCTACATTTGAGAGCAAACTTGATGGAGATTTCAACAAGTTCAAGTTGACTGATGCTTTCTTAGAATATTTTCATGTTGACATCTGAAGGTGTACGAAGAAGGTTAGATATTATTTCACGTGGGGGGGGGGGGGGGGGGGGGGGGGGGGGGGGGGGGGGGGGCAGAGAACGGGATTGGAATAGAAGGCAGGGAAAGAAGACTATAATGGAGCTGAAAAGACAGAAAATGAGA
Source organism: Cepaea nemoralis (assembly GCA_014155875.1). Lineage (NCBI taxonomy): Eukaryota > Metazoa > Mollusca > Gastropoda > Stylommatophora > Helicidae > Cepaea > Cepaea nemoralis. The sequence continues at coordinate 537,235 of JACEFZ010019322.1, forward strand.
CAGAGAGGGAGGGAAATAAATGGAAAGTAAACTAAACAAGCTGCCTGTCTTGGTTCGATCACAATATGTCACACAGAGGTCTAATATTGAAAAGACGGCAAGACAATTCCACGGGAAAAAGAAAACAGAATGTCCAAGCAATAAATACATCACAAAGGCATGGAAGAACATTGGAGTTCAGACTCGGGCAGTGGTCAAGAGACTGGTGGATGGCAGAGTGACATGACTGGCCTTGACTTCACACCAGTTCACTCTCCGATGGCTGATTAGTCTATACAAATATGGGTGTGGCATGATATGCCCAATGGGCTTTATGATGTGTAAAAGGTCCTTTACTGACTAAACACCAGTATTCTGACTGACCTAATGATGATGCAGCGGTAAAGGACCCTTGATACATACATGCCTTGAGGTATATTGGACATATGGTATTAGTCCCATATTTGTATAGAGCAACCAGCTCTCGAGGGTCATGTGGTCAATATAACATGGACCACGTCTACTTCCCAAGACATCTCCTAGTACCTATTTTAGTTTGGATCAACCTGGGAGCCCAGGTCAAATGTAAGAATTCACCTTGATACACATTTTAAAATGATGCTGATATATATATATGTATATATATATATGGAAAATAAATGTGGAACAAAGAAAGTAGGGCAGGACAAAAGATTAAGAACAGCCTGGTGGAACAACGAAGTTAAAGACAGCATATTCAAAAAGAAGGTAGCATTCAAAAAGTGGATCACAACTAAATCTGAACAGGACTATATTACTTATAGAATAGCACGACGTAATGCCAAACGAACAATTAGAGCATCTAAAGATGAATCCTGGAGAATATATGGTGAACAGATGGCGACCCTTAGCAAAGACTGCCCAAGAGAATTTTATAAACGTGTCACCACAATGAGAAACAGAGATGCATGCTACAACCCAACCACCATCATAAACAGCAAAAGAGGTATACCGATATTTAACCCACAACAAAGACTAGCAAGATGGGCAGAATACTTTCAAGAACTACTTAACCCCACACATAACATAGAAAACCTCACTTTTGTGCCTAAAAGCCAGGGAGAGCAAGAACCAAATTTCATACCTGCAGAAGTCAAAGCAGTTATACAGAAAAGTCCTAAAAACAAATCACCAGGTCCAGATGGAATAACCACAGAAGCTATTCAGGCCTGTGGGGAAACAGGAGTTAAATGGCTAACAAGAATTTTTAATATAGCATGGGAAGAAAGAAAAGTCCCAGATGAATGGCAACAGGCAATAATAGTACCAATATGGAAAAAGAAAGGCAATACGAGAGAGTGCGAAACATACAGAGGTATATCACTCCTGAGCAATGTAGGGAAAATGTATGCAAAACTATTGGAACAAAGAGCTAGACCAATAGCTGAACAACAGTTAAGCAAAGTACAATTCGGTTTTCAGGAAAGGTAAAAGTTGCACTGATGCATTATTTACACTTAGACAAATTTGTGAAAAAACTATCGAATATAGTGACCAGCAGAATATTGTGTTTGTAGATCAGGAAAAGGCTTTCGATAGAGTAGACAGATACAAATTATGGACCATCCTTGAAGACTATGGGATACAAGGGCAATTGCTAGAAAACATCATAGCCATGTACCACTCGAGCCAAAGTGCAGTAAGAACACAAGAAGGTATATCAGATATGTTCACAGTCAATACAGGAGTGAGGCAGGGATGTGTGCTCTCTCCCCTGCTATTCAATATCTACATGGACAGAATTTCCAAAGAAGCAAGTCTCGACAGAACAGATTCAGAAAATTTAGAACTCTTTACTCCAGATGAAACAACTGAGCCACAGGGAATAAATGAACTTCTATTTGCAGACGATCAGTGCCTGTTTTACAGCGATGAGGGCAGACTACAAAATCATATTACTAATCTGAGTTCAACCTGCAGCAGATACAATATGAGCATAAACACAGCCAAAACCGAAGTAATGCAAGTTAGCAGATCGCCAGGCACACTAAGTATACAGATAAATAACACAACTCTGAAACAAGTTAAAGAATTCAAATACCTTGGAAGTATGATCACAGAAGATGGCAGATTGGACAGAGAAATTGAAATCAGATGTCAAAAAGCTAGTGCACTTACATATCAACTATCACCCTTACTGAAACATCCAAACATACCCATGTTCGCAAAACGACAGATAATAAACAGCATATTCACACCAACCCTATGCTACCAATCTCAAACCTGGACTTTATCCAAATTACACCTTCGCAAAATCAACACCTGTGAAATGAGATGCTTGAGGAGAGCTGCCAACTTAACAATCCGAGACTGAGTAAGAAATGCTACTATCAGACAGACTGTGGGATCAACACCTTGTGCCACATTTATTGAAAGACAGAAGATCAAGTGGTTTGGCCATGTCGTTAGAATGCAACATCAGCAACTACCATCACTGGCCTTACATCAAAGATCATCTGCGACAAGACCACGAGGACGTCCAAGAAGAAAATGGATTGACGACATCAGAGACATTGTACAACCACACGGAATGACACTATCCAGTGCCGCCCACCGGGCGCTGGAACGCAAATTATTCCTCCCCACGACGCTTGACGGCAGAAGTGGAAGATGATGATGATATATATATATATATATATATATATATATATATATATATATATATATATATATATATATATATAACCTGGAAGGCCTGGCCACGTGGCATAACCAGGACATTAACACGGACCTGATCACAGACACTGGTGATTGTGCAAGGTGATGAACTATGACCTCCCACGCTGATCAACATGGCACATGATGATGATGTATACAATACTGTACACTTTTCTCACAGAGTTAGTCAAATGAACATACAGCAAAACAAGTGATTATCTGGATACCAGACTGTCAATACAGAACCTCTCTCCATCATGAGAACAAACTCTCTCTTTCTCAAACATAATATATCAAACAAAATCACGGACATTCTATCTCCATTCAATCCGGGAAGACATAAAACTAATCTGCTAATCACCATTTAAACAAGATACAATCTTGTTATATATCAAAGGATATGAAACCTAACCAACATACCAATCATACAACATGCATACATATCCTGAGACCATGTTCAACCTCAGATCAGTATTTACTATTATTATTGTTTTTGTTTTGTTGTTTGGTATTTGCTGGCTTTGGACTCCAGCCTGGCCCACACACGTGCTACTACTTCCGCTAGTTGCCACCACTGGGGGGTGCACTGGGGAGTGCACTGCACTCATGTTTGCACGTGACTTGGCATTCTCTATTACCAGTGTCCTTCGTTATCAGGGGAAACACACTCCGACTTCTAAGGTACTTGTAATTTACATCCCCAAGTCAAGGATGAGAAGTCAACATTTTAGTCCAACTGACTGGTGTATGGCTTGAACCCGTTACCTCAGCATCAGAACACTGAAACTTATATTCCCTCTGGGCTCGTGTGTTGACAATGATACACCTGAACCCCACTGAGGCATCAGCAACCTTGACCTAACCCCGGTCACTCTGTACGCCATGAATCATGATCTGTCACATCCTAATGTGCCTCTAACCCCAGCCAGTCTGTATGCCATGAATCATGATCTGTCACATCCTAATGTGCCTCTAACCCCAGCCAGTCTGTATGCCATGAATCATGATCTGTCACATCCTAATGTGCCTTTTTGCAGATGTGAAGTTTCAGTACCGGTCTTGCACACCCCGCTGCTTTCTGAACTTGGCGAGGGGAAGGTGAGCTCTGCTACCCAGTTCTCATGGCGATTGTACTTTTGGCACTGGGTTCACAGAAATATGTCCATACCATCTTTACTCCATTAGACAAATACTCCATTTCAGAACCATGACAACCAACCCACTAACCAACCAACCCATCATGGCATTTTACAACATGGCAGGTGTCTGTCAGCTGAGTTCTGTTCAGGGCCGAGGTTTAAAGACCACTTGCCAGGGCGACTGATACATTTGGTGCAGGCAGGTTTTTCTCTCTAAAGTTTACCTTCCAAAGGTAATAACAAGTCTGCCTTTCTGAAGATTCAGACATATACAGACTTGAAGAAATTTGCTGAGAATACTGGACAGTGGAGTGACTTGATTAGTGGAAAGTGGAGTGACTTAATTAGTGGACAGTGGAGTGACTTGATTAGTGGACAGTGAGTGACTTAATTAGTGGACAACGGAGTGACTTGATTAGTGGACAGTGAGTGACTTGATTAGTGGACAGTGAAGTGACTTAATTAGTGGACAATGGACTGAAAAGTTCAGGAAATGATGGGATGATATAATCAGGCAAAACATCAGTCCTCACACTGGCTAAAATGATGATGATGGTGATGTACATATTATTACACACTCTTACAGAATTGGTCCAGTGGTGACCCTGCAGGTCAAATGATTCCATGGAATACCAGGACTGTCAAAGCTGCTCTTGCCTACACCTTGAGACTAAACTCTCTCTTCCCATGGCAGACAATGAATTAAATGACAAATATACTATCCCCACTCTCTTGCCCCCTTATATGGCTGAGGTGTGTGGTGTTGCTTCTCAAGCTGGCAAGTGCTCCTTATAGTAGACATTGTTGTTTGTCCATCAAGAATGATGATGACCATTCATTTCATCCAGTGGGGTTGAAAGTATGGAGCCGTGAGTTCTAAGATGGCTGATAAGGCCTATTTTGGCTCAAAATATTCTGACAATGTGGGCAAAGAATGCTTGACATTCCAGGAAGAGGATTGCCTGCAGTGGTTTTTCTGTCCAGCCTTTTCTTCACAGCTCTTACAGTCCTGGTTGCTTCACAAGTTACTGCATCCCTGCGTAATGATGTATGCCACGAATTTTGGTCTTTGGCGGCAGTCTCCCAAGTGTCATGATGAATTCCAAAAGCTTTTTTACATTGAGTAGTTTGCCATTGCACCGACCCTGTGGCTTAGAGCCTAGTGAAACTGAATTTCATAATTCCCCGTCACACCAAGCAGAGGATTCAAAATCAGTTGCAGGCAATTTATAGTAACTAATGAACTAACAATAGTCTGTTCCTGGTCATATTTATGCTTATCTAATGAGACAATGGGATTCTTCTGGCAGTTATTTTTACTATTACTATATATATAAGTCTTAGGTCTTTCCCTATAAGGTGCTCCACATGGGGGAGGGGGGAGAGAGAGAGAGAAAGGGGGCTTTGTGTGTGTGCGTGTGGTGGGGGGGGGGGGGTGTTGTGGGCAAGCACCAAGAAACAAATAAGACCATATGATGCCTCTACATTACAGGTATGAACGGATGATTTAATGAATTAATGATTGAATGAAGAAATGAATGATTGAATAAAAGAATGAATGCATGAATGACTGACTGAATTAATGAATGAAGTAAAAAGTTTTTGCATTTCAAAATCTAAAATTCAAGAGTCTTAATTTGCTAGAACAAAACCAAACAGTGCACAAATAATAATGTTATATTAGATCTGACAAAATTTCAAACACTAAAGCACTGAATATTTGGCACTGCTCAGACATACATCAGCTGGCAGTTTGATTATATCAAGTACATGCTGACACTGCTCTGACATACATCAGCTGGCAGTTGGGTTACCATCGCTGCACTCCAGACAAGCCTGTGGGTATTCCAGTCACTGCCTCAACAAATCCATCAGTGTAGAGCTAACACACGAACATACTATCCCCACTGTCTTCCCCTAGTATCTGACCGAGGTGTGTGTGTGATGAGTTTGGTCCAGAACCGACATCACAACACTCAGGACATTTCTATACGTTCTCCGTCCTCATCTTCAACAGCCAGCAAAGAGTCCCAGTAGTAATGATACCAGTAGCAGTTAGATTATGTGTCCATCTGGCCTTTCCTTGGAGATCTGAGTATCAGCCAGTCCCTCTGGTCTCTCCCCTGCAGCATCACTCTCTCCAGGCCGTGATGGTGTGTGGTTCTGTTTCTCAGGCAAGCACCTCTTATAGTAATTAGCCAACTATCATTCATGATTATATTTAAGCTTGTCTGATGAAACAGTGGGATCCTTCATGGTAGGGCAGTTGTATACTTATCTATTACTATGTAAGTCTTGGGTCTGATCCTTCCCACTATCTCTGTGTTGATTGACTGAGCTTTTTATGGCATCTTTCTGGGGTTTGTCTATCCAAACTCCCAGTGCCCACTAGTTCTGTGTTGATTGACTGAGCGTTTTGTGTGGCATTTTCTATGATTTGCCGATCCTAACTCCCAATTCCCACATTCTGGCAGGTGCTGTTAACCCACATCCAGTAAACACCAGCAATTTGACTGTTTCTCTCAAGGCACTGAGTATTTCTGCCCAATCCATTGGTTGCCCATCTGTCACAGTGGCCCACCCAGCCAGCTTGTTCATGACCCTCATCTTCCACACAGAGATGATGGTGTATCTTTGCCTTTTTTGAACGACACCAACTAGCACCTGCCCACTGCCAGTGAAGCAGAAGCTTGTGGCAAGTCTAGCTCCATATGCCCCATGTACCTTAGGCATGTTAAAGGCACCTTCTATATCAGCCTCATACATTCCCATATATCAGCCTCATACATTCCCATGTTGCTACACACAAGAACTGCCTGTGCCATGTGTCAAATGTCACAGAAACCATGGTCGTCTCTGACTCCACCATGTCCTCACCCAGGGCAGTTTCTTGCAGGTCAATTAGTCGGTTTGAAAAGGGTCAAAGGTGAGAGGACTGACTTCACTGCACCAAGTTTGATCCCATATGGCTCTGCCTCTTTCCACAGAGCAGCTTGCCAAAAGCGTTGCAAACAGCACGGACCCCGTAGCTACAACAATGAACCCTAGACTCTCCGAGAAAATTGGGTTCATAGTCCAATTGACGGTCTCCTGAAATAAACCCACAAACTTCCTAACGCATTGGCAGGCAGCTTAACCGCTTCAAATGGAGACTCCCTATGTCTGTGCCATAGAGAAGTGTGTCTAGAACATGTTGTCCTTGTTTCATCATCATGTCTGTGCCATAGAGAAGTGTGTTGAGAACATGTTGTCCTTGTTTCATCATCATGTCTGTACCATAGAGAAGTGTGAAAGAATGTCATCCATGTTTCATCATCATGTCTGTGCCATAGAGAAGTGTGTCTAGAACATGTTGTCCTTGTTTCATCATCATGTCTGTGCCATAGAGAAGTGTGTCTAGAATATGTCATCCTTGTTTCATCATCATGTCTGTGCCATAGAGAAGTGTGTTGAGAACATGTTGTCCTTGTTTCATCATCATGCCTGTGCCATAGAGAAGTGTGTCTAGAACATGTCACCCTTGTTTCATCATCATGTCTGTGCCATAGAGAAGTGTGTCTAGAACATGTCATCCTTGTTTCATCATCATGTCTGTGCCATAGAGAAGTGTGTCTAGAACATGTCATCCTTGTTTCATCATCATGTCTGTGCCATAGAGAAGTGTGTTGAGAACATGTCATCCTTGTTTCATCATCATGTCTGTGCCATAGAGAAGTGTGTTGAGAACATGTCGTCCTTGTTTCATCATCATGTCTGTGCCATAGAGAAGTGTGTTGAGAACATGTCATCCTTGTTTCATTATCATGTCTGTGCCATAGAGAAGTGTGTCTAGAACATGTCATCCTTGTTTCATCATCATGTCTGTGCCATAGAGAAGTGTATCTAGAACATGTCGTCCTTGTTTCATCATCACGTCTGTGCCATAGAGAAGTGTGTCTAGAACATGTCATCCTTGTTTCATCATCATGTCTGTGCCATAGAGAAGTGTGTTGAGAACATGTCATCCTTGTTTCATCATCATGTCTGTGCCATAGAGAAGTGTGTTGAGAGCGTGTCATCCTTGTTTCATGTGTGCACAATTCCAGCCTAAGATGTAAATATTGTTGTCAAACTTCAACTGTCTCTGTCTAGTGCCAGCATACTTCACCTGCTTCCTGTCTTTCACGACGTCTTCATCTGTAGGTCAGCTGCACTAGCTAGACTAACATTGATCAGATCATTTATTGGTTGTGCCTCTAAACACTGATGGCTGCCTTCACCAAATCATGGCAGTCAATCCCATTCTCCATCACATAAACAATCTCATACGTACCGCAACATAACAATTCAAACAATAATTAATATAAAATAAATGTACATCTGATTACATATTTTACAAAAGATATTTTGTATATTCCCCACTGTAAACTATTATTTCACATCACATATGTCTGTGATAAAAACAAAAAGTATTTTGGTTATGATGAAGCAACTGGTCCACATATGATGATCTGTCGCATACAGAATCAGTCAAACCGTTCACAAATGTCATCATTCAAATATTTATGTACATCAAACATACACCTGATTACATATTTCACATATGCTGAAACCCCAGATTTCCCCATTTGTAATCTCTCATATCATGTCATGATTTTGTACATTTTCAGGACCTCCTGCCTTTATCCATTTCCTCCACCATGCTGATGAGTTTTTGTCGAGACTTGCGGCCCAGGTGCCCGACGGAACTCACTAATGCCAGAAGCTGCTTGTTAGAATATTCCTGCAGAAGAATAACAAAGGGTAATGAGTTCAAGATGAGGTGAGGGAATCGACTTCACTGCACTGGGTTTTTACCTCAGCGCGCTGTCTCTCTAGGCAGAACAGCCAGCCACCTGCTGAAAGCATCGCACAAGCATGATTTCCATAGCTCCAGAAATTACCTGCAGAGCTACGGAAAACTGGAACTTATAGTGTGAATAGCACAGTCCAACAGCAAACTTCAGAGAAGTTGGTAGACAGCTTGATGACTTTGTCATGGACACATAACCCCCTCCTCCTTCTAAAGATGACAAAGTGCAGAAACATAACTATCATCCTTGTATCACTGATGAGTGATATGTAGTTTTAGGCTCAGGCTCTCGCTCTCTCTCTCTCTCTCTCTCTCTCTCTCTCTCTCTCTCTCTCTCTCTCTCTCTCTCTCTCTCTCTCTCTCTCTCTCTCTCTCTCACTGGGTGTGTTTTCATTTTGTGTCAAATGTAAATATCTGTAGGCGTCATATGACTAATGAGCAATCTTTGAATTCCTTTTTCACTTTTATCTATGTGTTGCAAATGTCAATATGTGTTTTGTTAGGCCAATGAGCAATCTTTGACTCTCTCTCATTTTCTCTTTCATTTAGCCTGTCATTCTTTGCTTGCTTTCATATTACATGAATCAAATGAAAGTATTTGTATCTTGTAATTCTGATGAGCGGTCTTCAACTCCATGTTTCTTTTTTCATTCTGTCTGCCTAATTCCTTGTCAGTGTCTGCTTTCATACTAAAAAAAAATGTTTGCATATCCTTTACAGGACATCGCTGTCAACATCAGCATCTTTCAGCTGATTGTTGATTTCTTGGCAAGATTACGCTCAGTAGTTTGCCATTGCTTTCTGAGCGGCCGGCTCACATACCCCGTAAGTTACAGATGCGATTCGAACCACTGCTGATTCTCACCCTCATCACGTTACTTACGAGAGTATACGAGATTACGGAGAAAAGTTGCTAACCTCTAGGCCAGGAGGCCGGCGCTTTCATAGTACGTGTCTCAAATATAAATGTGTGTCTTGTGTGGCTTATGAGCGATCTTTGATTCTCTCTGTTTCTTTTTTCAGTTTGAATATCTGCATAATTTTTCTCAGTGTCTACTTTCATATTACATGCTTTCTCAGGGATTTAGTGAAGATTGAGATAGTCTGGCCTAATTCACAGCAGGTGGAATTGCTGAGGAGGTCAAGGCTGACAAACGTCAGCTTAACTTTTTATGTAAGCTGTGTGGGTAGAAGTGAAAATGAACAAATTCACAGGCTTATGGATCAGGTGGAAATAAACAAGCTCAAAGACTTTTGGGTAAGAGGAAATGAACTGATAGGTTTCTGGGCTTAAGGTTGATAGCAGACAAGCAATGGGCCAGGCTGATGTAGTGAATTTCCTCAGTGAGACAGGACAATTAAATGAATCAAGTTTTGACTGTGAATCTGCAACCTTGACCAGGCTGCAAGAACAAGAGATCAAAAGGGGTGGAGCCAGACAAGAGAGCTATGTAGGACTAAAGAAAATAGTCAACCAGCACAGAATTGGTGTTGTCAACTGTTAAATGCTGACAGAGATATTGAGCTCTTATGGAAGGGACAGTCCGATGTGCAGTGAGAATAATTTGATAAACTGCCTAACATAGAAGTGAAGAAACTATACTGTCGTAGTAGTATATGAACTCATCTACCAGAACACCGGTCCTTGGTTCAATTCTCAGTTGTGACAGAATTACAATATTGTAGACCAGCATACATCTGAGGCTGAGTTCTGAGAAAGTAAAGGTGAAGGACATCATTCTGCAGCCCATCTGCCAATGGAGCACAAGTCCTCAACTCAACCAACTCACATCCAGCCCTTTGTGGACTTGTTTGTGAATGGTTGGATCTTGCAGCTCAAGCTCTCTATGGGATGTGGTAGCCACTCTCAGGCCAACCCTCCTTAGTCACCTCTTATGACATGCATGACGGGTTACAGTGTTACACACAGGTGTACCAGCTTAGTGCTGATCACATAATCCCAGGTGTGTGTATACCACCCACCTGACCAGCAGATGACCATTCTCTACCTCATGACGGACAATGAATGGCAGTCTGAACAAACACAAGTACAAGCTTCTTCTCTCTGCTTCACCACAAGGCAAGTGGGAGCTAAGCTACCAAACTACTGAACATTCCTGCAGGATTGTCCTTCGTACAAGAAGAAAGATAGACTAGCCCACTGTATCAACACTAAACTCCCTGCTGTATGGAACTATAGAGGAACTTAACAAAAAGACAATCTAGGTCATCATAAGAACTCAAGTAACGGTGTAATCATGAAAGACGCCACTGGAGAAGGAGAAGGAGTCCATTATATTAGAACAAATAATTTGAAAGTTTTATCATAAAAGATGCAATTGAAAGAAAAAGAAGGGTTAAGTACATCATGAAAACTCAGGTGACAATGTGTTAATAAAAGACGTGATTACAAGAAGACTGCTTGAGTATGTCATGAAATCTCATCTGAAAGTATAATCATCAAACACGCAATTGTAAGAAGAAGAAAAAGAGTCGAGTACATCATGAAACGCTATTCTGACAGTGTAATCTTATCTTACAAGAATATAGCTTGAGTAAGCCATGAAAATTCATCTGAAAGTATATTCATCAAAGATACAATTGTAAGAAGAAGAGTCGGTTACATCATGAAAACTCATCTGACAGTGTAATTATAATAGATGAAAGTCCCATGTGCTATTCAATCATGGAAAATAGACCCAACACCACAGTCCCAATATACCATATGGCATTAGCTGGCCTTCCCTTCTGACTAAATGAACACAGACCTACCTTGTGATCATGTACCCAACCTTCCAGCTCATGCTCGGGTAAATAATATGCCTTGATATAAGCCTCCACGTATTCCCGCTCTGGAATCGGCCTGTGAACAAAGTTCAGAAGAAGAACCAATCAATAACAAGATTTTGACATGGACAAGAAATTAGAACTATTGTAAAACTATTAATGCTGTTATTTCCTGTAATATGCCCACTAATTGTAGAATCTATTAATGCCATTATTTCCTGTAATATGCCCACTAATTGTAGAATCTATTAATGCCATTATTTCCTGTAATATGCCCACTAATTGTAGAATCTATTAATGCCATTATTTCCTGTAATATGCCCACTAACTGTGGAATCTATTAATGCCATTATTTCCTGTAATATGCCCACTAATTGTAGAATCTATTAATGCCATTATTTCCTGTAATATGCCCACTAATTACGGAATCTATTAATGCCGTTATTTCCTGTAATATGCCCACTATGGAATCTATTAATGCTGTTATTTCCTGTAATATACCCGCTAACTGTGGAATCTATTAATGCTGTTATTTCCTGTAATATGCCCACTAACTATGGAATCTATTAATGCCATTATTTCCTGTAATATGCCCACTAATTGTAGAATCTATTAATGCCATTATTTCCTGTAATATGCCCACTAACTGTGGAATCTATTAATGCCATTATTTCCTGTAATATGCCCACTAACTGTGCAATCTATTAATGCCATTATTTCCTGTAATATGCCCACTAATTACGGAATCTATTAATGCCGTTATTTCCTGTAATATGCCCACTATGGAATCTATTAATGCTGTTATTTCCTGTAATATACCCGCTAACTGTGGAATCTATTAATGCTGTTATTTCCTGTAATATGCCCACTAACTGTGGAATCTATTAATTCTGTTATTTCCTGTAATATGCCCACTAACTGTGCAATCTATTAACGCTGTTATTTCCAGTAATATGCCCACTAACTGTGGAATCTATTAATGCTGTTATTTCTTGTAATATGCCCACTAACTGTGGAATCTATTAATGCTGTTATTTCCTGTAATATACCCACTAATTGTAGAATCTATTAATGCCGTTATTTCCTGTAATATGCTCATTAATTGTAGACTCTATTAATGCCGTTATTTCCTGTAATATGCTCATTAATTGTAGACTCTATTAATGCCATTATTTCCTGTAATATTCCCACTAATTGTAGAATCTATTAATGCCAATATTTTCTGTAATGTGCCCACTAATTATGGAATCCACTAATGATGTTATTTCCTGTAATCTGTCCACTAGATGTAGAATCTATTAACGCTGTTATTTCCTGTAATATGCCCACTAACTGTGGAATCTATTAATGCCGTTATTTCCTGTAATATGCCCACTAACTGTGGAATCTATTAATGCCATTATTTCCTGTAATATGCCCACTAACTGTGGAATCTATTAATGCCGTTATTTCCTGTAATATGTCCACTAGTTGTAGAATCTATTAATGCCATTATTTCCTGTAATATGCCCACTAACTGTGCAATCTATTAATGCCATTATTTCCTGTAATATGCCCACTAATTGTAGAATCTATTAATGCCATTATTTCCTGTAATATGCCCACTAACTGTGGAATCTATTAATGCCGTTATTTCCTGTAATATGTCCACTAGTTGTAGAATCTATTAATGCCATTATTTCCTGTAATATGCCCACTAATTATGGAATCTATTAATGCCATTATTTCCTGTAATATTCCCACTAATTGTAGAATCTATTAATGCCAATATTTTCTGTAATGTGCCCACTAATTATGGAATCCACTAATGATGTTATTTCCTGTAATCTGTCCACTAGATGTAGAATCTATTAACGCTGTTATTTCCTGTAATATGCCCACTAACTGTAGAATCTATTAATGCCGTTATTTCCTGTAATATGCCCACTAACTGTGGAATCTATTAATGCCATTATTTCCTGTAATATGCCCACTAACTGTGGAATCTATTAATGTCGTTATTTCCTGTAATATGCCCACTAACTGTGGAATCTATTAATGCTGTTATTTCCTGTAATATGCCCACTAACTGTGGAATCTATTAATGCTGTTATTTCCTGTAATATACCCGCTAACTGTGGAATATATTAATACTGCTATTTCCTGTAATACACCCACTATCAGTAGAATATATTAATGCCGTTATTTCCTGTAATATGCCCACAACTGTGGAATCTATTAATGTCGTTATTTCCTGTAATATGCCCACTAACTGTGGAATCTACTAATACTGTTACTTCCTTTAATCTTCCCACTAATTGTGCTCACCTGACCTCCACAATCTGGTCAACTTTAGTCAAGAACTGTTGAAAGTCCAGCTGCATGAGGGCTCGTCCTTCATTGCTGCACTTCTTGGTACTGGCATACCTGCAGAAAGCAAATCACTTCGTCTAGAACCAGAAGGACACATAATCTGACTGCTACTGGTACAATTAGTATTGGGACTCCTTGCTGGCTGTTGCAAATGAGGAGGACAGAGTGTCCCAAGTGCTCTGACTCAACTCGACTCAACTGTGAGTGAGTTCAAGGACACATGGAGACTCCACAAGCATGCATTACAAATATAAGTTGTTTACAAGACAGGAGGAGGAGAGCAGCATGAAAGCAAATTGCTCCATGGAAATGACTTGGTTAGAGCAAACAAAACAACCTGGCCTCAAGTATATTTTACTAATAATGGGTTTGAGAAGTATAACAACAAATAGGTCTAGAAACAGGTATTACCATTAACTTGGTTAGACAAAACAAAACAAACAGCTCCATGAATATGTATTACCATAAACTTGATTCAAAGAGTATTAAAACAAATAGCTCCATAAACATGCTACACATGTATTAAAATAATAAGTTCCGTGAACATGTATTATCAATGACTTGGTTACAGGAATAATGAACAAAAGTAGCTCCATAAATACATAATACTAAAGATCCAATTAGAGGAAAGATGAAACTAACGGCTGCTCCATGAATATATAATACTAAAGATCCGATTAAAGGAAAGATTAAACTAACGGCTCCAAGAATATATCATATTAAAGATCCGATTAGAGGAAAGATGAAACTGATGGCTCCATGAATATATCATACTAAAGATCCGATTAGAGGAAAGATGAAACTGACGGCTCCATGAAGGTGTATACAAAGAGAAGCTGCCGAGTGTTTTTAACTGTTAACTTTATAACAATCAAACAGCAACTCTGGGTGTCAGCCTGATCAAATGGATAAGAGCACATGCTCTTAAACATGCGGTGTGCTGTTGCCGAGGTAGCGGGTTCAACCCCTACACCGGTAAATTGACAAAAATGTTGACTTCTCATCCTTGACTTGGGGACGTAAATTACAAGTACCTCTGAATCGGAGTGGGTTTACCTGATGGTGAGGGAGACTGGTAATAAAGAAAGCTAATCCACACGCAAACTTCTGTCCCGTGCACTAGAAGTAGTAGCACATGTATGGACTACGTTTGAGATCAAAGTGAGCGAACAAAACACCACAAAAACATAAACTCTAATATGCATAATGGTGAATGACAAACTCTACAAATACTCATCGCTACTTGGCAATGAATCACAGGCTAAGACATAAACACATCATCATCATCATCAAGTAATTTAGAACTTAGATTGTGAAGCTTCCTGATCATTTCCTTCCACAGACGTTTTCTGCCACAAACACAAGTTGATCAAAAGCATCACCTTGTGACAGGTCCCTGAGAAAGCTCCTCTCATCACGGTCCTCCAAAATGATTCTCAATCACTTGCGAGTTCTCCAGCCTCATGCATCATCGTGCCCAAGGTGTCTGTGAAGCCCAAAGTGTCTGTGAAGCCCAAGGTGTCTGTGAAGCCCAAGGTGTCTGTGAAGCCCAAAGTGTCTGTGAAGCCCAAGGTGTCTGTGATGCCATGGTGTCTGTGATGCCCAAGGTGTCTGTGAAGCCCAAAGTGTCTGTGATGCCCAAGGTGTCTGTGGAGCCCAAGGTGTCTGTGAAGCCCAAAGTGTCTGTGAAGCCCAAAGTGTCTGTGATGCCCAAGGTGTCTGTGGAGCCCAAGGTGTTTGTGATGCCATGGTGTCTGAGATGCCCAAGGTGTCTGTGAAGCCCAAAGTGTCTGTGATGCCCAAGGTGTCTGTGGAGCCCAAGGTGTCTGTGGAGCCCAAGGTGTCTGTGATGCCATAGGTGTCTGTGAAGCCCAAAGTGTCTGTGATGCCCAAGGTGTCTGTGGAGCCCAAGGTGTCTGTGATGCCATGGTGTCTGTGATGCCCAAGGTGTCTGTGAAGCCCAAAGTGTCTGTGATGCCCAAGGTGTCTGTGATGCCCAAGGTGTCTGTGGAGCCCAAGGTGTCTGTGATGCCATGGTGTCGGTGATGCCCAAGGTGTCTGTGGAGCCCAAGGTGTCTGTGATGCCATGGTGTCTGTGATGCCCAAGGTGTCTGTGATGCCATGGTGTCTGTGATGCCCAAGGTGTCTGTGGAGCCCAAGGTGTCTGTGATGCCATGGTGTCTGTGATGCCATGGTGTCTGTGATGCCCAAGGTGTCTGTGGAGCCCAAGGTGTCTGTGATGCCCAAGGTGTCTGTGATGCCATGGTGTCTGTGATGCCATGGTGTCTGTGATGCCCAAGGTGTCTGTGGAGCCCAAGGTGTCTGTGATGCCATGGTGTCTGTGATGCCCATGGTGTCTGTGATGCCAAGGTGTCTGTGATGCCCAAGGTGTCTGTGAAGCCCAAAGTGTCTGTGATGCCCAAGGTGTCTGTGATGCCCAAGGTGTCTGTGGAGCCCAAGGTGTCTGTGGAGCCCAAGGTGTCTGTGATGCCATGGTGTCGGTGATGCCCAAGGTGTCTGTGGAGCCCAAGGTGTCTGTGATGCCATGGTGTCTGTGATGCCCAAGGTGTCTGTGATGCCCAAGGTGTCTGTGATGCCATGGTGTCTGTGATGCCCAAGGTGTCTGTGGAGCCCAAGGTGTCTGTGATGCCATGGTGTCTGTGATGCCATGGTGTCTGTGATGCCCAAGGTGTCTGTGGAGCCCAAGGTGTCTGTGATGCCCAAGGTGTCTGTGATGCCATGGTGTCTGTGATGCCATGGTGTCTGTGATGCCCAAGGTGTCTGTGGAGCCCAAGGTGTCTGTGATGCCATGGTGTCTGTGATGCCCAAGGTGTCTGTGATGCCATGGTGTCTGTGATGCCCAAGGTGCCTGTGATGCCCTCGCGTCCATCTTCCTGCTGGCCGACCCCTTGCCTCTACTTCCAGGAACCACACCTCCCATTCCTGTTCTCTTCCAGCCACTGTGGTATTTAATATGTCCAAAGTATTTCAGTTTCCGAGACATGACACTGTTTATGTGCCAGATTTCTTCCATGTTCAGACCTCGTGGCATGTCAGTGTTTCTCTTCTGCTTGATTACCATATTCTAAACACTTTGATCAACCACAACAATAACAAAACCTGTAACATGCTGGCATTCTGTCATTTCCAAACCTTTCCAGGAAGATACACTTTTACAACATCTTGTAACTCTTAAAGGATACGAGATTTCCCCATGTTTGGCACACAATGTTTCTGTCTCACTGTGTTGATGTATCTAGCTATTTTCAATTAGCTATATCCATGACTTTGTTTTTTCTAATACTGTACTAGTGCAATGAAGGTGCTGGGATGTGTATTGTGAGACTTTCAAATATACTAGACCAATACATATGACTTGGGCCAGCCAGTTCCCTTCCTCATCACCTTCCTTCTCTGTCAATTGTCAGGTAGCCAATTTTATGAGGCTGGGGTGACCCCAGAACCACACTGACTGGAAAAAATAATCCTGCCTCTTCTGGGGATTGAACTCAGACCACTAATGTGGCAGACACATGCACTAACCACAATTCACTGCGGCTACAATACATAACTATACAAGAAAATATTCAAAAGTACAACCTGTGTATGAAATACTGAACTCCCACAAATACTCCAGCCTTTAAAAAGTTCAGTCAAAAACATGAAAACTTACAAATCTGATCTTTGACTACCTTTTTCATCATTAATATTAACATTTCTTCTTCTTACCTTTATTACTGGCTGTGAACCATTCGCACCAAGCCTTCCTATCTTGGCCATCTCCTGCAGCTGCCTCCATATGATATTCATCTCTGTCTCTAATCCATTTCTCCATATGCCCTCAGGTCTCCCCCTAATTCTTTTGCCTTGTGATACAATATCAGGTTATCTCAGTGTGTACCCTATTCACTGCCCGTGTCCTTTCCTCACCTCTTGATTCTCTGGCATCTATCTAATTTTCTCTCTAAGGTGCGCAATAGTTATTCTGCCATACCATTTTAGTTCTTCTGTCCCATGCAGGCAATAGTTAATCAATGTTTGTATTTTATTAATAACTGTTTTAGTCTCTCTCCGTGTTTCTGGTCCTTACAGCCATAAACAACTTTACCTTCAAATTATTATTTATCAGATTCATTTTGCTTTAATTTTATTGTAAGCAAATGTCCACAATTCTGTCGCATTCAGTAAGCAGCTTTGACAACCTACCCTTCAACAAACATCCGATTTGCATGACGAATACACTGTTCCCAGATCAGGTTTGTGACAGCTTTCGGGAGGGGAACTCTCTTGTCTAACTCCAACAACCTTTTATGAAACTCTGTGAAGCTCTGGGAGAAACAGTGGATACAGTTACAGGAAACAGTGGATACAGTTACAGGAAACAGTGGATACAGTTACAGGAAACAGTGGATACAGTTACAGGAAATAGTGGATACAATTACATCTGCAATGATAGATCTGTGCAAGCCTGCTTATGTTATCCTTGGTCCACCTCATCCCCTATTTCCCAATATTTTTCTCTCCAGGACTTTGTATTAGGGTGTGACCAAGCCATGAGAGTTTTCGCTTGTTGATAACTTTAAAAAGTCATCTTTGTCCTGTTATATTTTCCAGAACTTTATTTGTCAATGTTTTCAATCTTGCTGGGTCTTGTCATTTTTTTTATAATACCACATCTTGAATGCCTCTATACATTTGTCATCACTTTTATCTATTGTTCATATTTCTCAACCACACAGAAAAGTACACAGAAACATGCAAGTAACAATAGGAAAGAAAGCTACAGAAATCAGGCTTAATTTTAAAATAACTAAAATTATCATTATATGAGCACCATGTAGGATAGCACCGCATCTGTTTCAAGCCTGTATATCATTCAATGAGGCTGCAACAGGAGTAGTTTATAATGATACACTTGGATATCTGCTGTGGCAAACCAGCATCTGGCATCAACCCGACCTCATACAATGGATTTCTTGGTCATTTTCAGAATTTTGTAGGAACTGTTTGGGAAGAAAAGATGGGCGAGAAAGGGGGTTGATCGCCTCATATCATTATGCCTTGGCTTAGAAAGTGTGAAGGCCAAACACTTCATACCCCTAGTGAGAAACCTGCCTTTACCTGTGGCTGCTGAGAAAAGAAGTGATTGTGCAAAAGGCAGGCACCGGTACAGAAGTCAGTTAACAAAACAAGAGGCAGACACCCATATAGAAGTTATCAAAACAAGAGGGTAAACACCTACATAGAAGTTATCAAAACACCAACAAAGAAGTAAAATATATCATAACAATCAGGTAGACAGCTATACAGAAGATACCTATAGAAGAATGCTGAGAACACTATGAACAAATAAAAGGGGTTATAAGGGTTTGAAAGAAGGAAACTAATGAGGAAACATGGTCACTATTGTAAAGAAATAAGTGAACTATCCATATTGTTTTGGCATGTCATGAGAAGAAATATACTAGAAAGGGTCATGACAAAATGAGAAACACAGGGTAAAACATCATGACAACAGGAGAATTCAGGGGAAAACATGACAACAGGAGAGTTGCAGGGGGAAAACATTGTGAGAACAAGAGAGCTGGAGGGGAAAATATGACAACAGGAGAACTGGAGAGAAAACATCATGTAAATGGGAGAATTCGAGAGAAAACATATAAATGGGAGAGTTGGAGGGAAAAATATCATGGCAATAGGAGAGCTGGAGGAGAAAACATCAGGCAATAGGAGAGTTGGAGGGGAAAACATCAGGCAATAGGAGAGTTGGAGGGGAAAACATCAGGCAATAGGAGAGTTGGAGGGGAAAACATCAGGCAATAGGAGAGTTGGAAAGAAAAAGAAAAAAGACAGAGTTACAGGGAGAAGATGCCAGTTAGACTGAAACTCTGACATAAAGGAACACGTGAAAGACACATGACTGCCAATGTGCAAGACGGGAGGCTGCAGACAAACATCACCACGTACATCACACAACATGAGCATTACCTTGAGCAAAGTATCAATGTAAGTGTTGTGCTGTGACATGATCTCCTTCACGTCCCACTTGACCACACTCATCTGCTGCAGGACAAACTCGTAGTTAACACACTGGCGGGACACCACTCCGTACACGGGCTTGCGGACTTCACCCGCCATATTCACTGTCTGGTGCATGCGATGGGTTGACATACCAAAATTTGTTAACAGGATGGATTGATAGAACACATTAACGTGTTGTAACAGAATGGATTGATAGAACACATTAAAGTGTTGTAACAGGATGGATTGATAGAACACATTAAAGTTTTGTAACAGAATGGGTAGACAGAACACATTTAATAAAGTTTGTTAACAGGATAGATTGACAGAACACATATCAAAGTTTGTTAACAGGATGGATTGATAGAACACATACCAAAGTTTGTTAACAGGATGGATTGATAGAACACATACCAAAGTTTGTTAACAGGATGGATTGATAGAACAAATATCAAAGTTTGTTAACAGGATGGATTGATAGAACACATATCAAAGTTTGTTAACAGGATGGATTGATAGAACACATACCAAAGTTTGTTAACAGGATGGATTGATAGAACAAATATCAAAGTTTGTTAACAGGATGGATTGATAGAACACATCACAGTTTGTTAACAGGATAGACTGACAGAATACATTCAAGTTTTGTATCAGGATTGGTTGACAGAACACATTTAAGTTTTGTAACAGGGATTGGTTGATAGAACACATTAAAGTGTTGTAACAGGATGGACTGATAAACACATTACAGTTTGTTAACAGGGTGGACTGCAAACAGGATGGATTTATAGAACACATACCAAAGTTTGTTAACAGGATGGATTGATAGAACAAATATCAAAGTTTGTTAACAGGATGGATTGATAGAACACATATCAAAGTTTGTTAACAGGATGGATTGATAGAACACATATCAAAGTTTGTTAATAGGATGGATTGATAGAACACATTAGTTTGTTAACAGGATGGATTGACAGAAAACATTAGTTTTTTTAACAGGATGGGTAGAGAGAACACATATCAAAGTTTGTTAACATGATAGATTGATAGAACACATATCAAAGTTTGTTAACGGGATGGTTTGATAGATCACATTAGTTTGTTAACAGGATGGATTGACAGAAAACATTAGTTTTTTTAACAGGATGGGTAGAGAGAACACATATCAAAGTTTGTTAACATGATAGATTGATAGAACACATATCAATGTTTGTTAATGGGATGGTTTGATAGATCACATTAGTTTGTTAACAGGATGGATTGATAGAAAACATTAAAGTTTGTTAAGAGGTCTCAATGACAAGGCTCAATGTAACCCAATACTAAGACTAACTCACAGAAAAAGCGACTGTTCCTAAAAAATACAAATGTTTGTTTGCTTGCCAACTCAGTGATCTGGGTTCAATCCCCAACAGAGGCAGGATTATGTTTCCCAATCCATACAGCTTTGAGGTTGAAGTAGCCTCATAAAAATTGGTACCAGGCAATTTCCAGAATTTTCTTGGAAGGGAACTGAGCATTCAACCTCATATATCATGGCCTAGAATGAGTACAGACCTAACACTTTACACCCCAATGGAAGTGTCTGCAATAGGACTACATTTCCTCTTATATGTATTTATATACGTTTTTGTGCCTAGTTCAGAATGCACAGGACTAACGAAAATGCTGATAGAGGGAGAGAGATACAGAGAGTGTGATACAGAGAGTCAGACAGGTCAGCTGGAAAGAGAGAGAGAGAGAGAGACAGAGTGAGACAGCCAGAGAGAGAGAGAGGGGAGAGAGACAGACAGAGAGAGATAAGAGATGGGAAAATGGAGAGAGGGGTGAGTGAGGGGGGAGAACGTGTGAGATACGGAGAGAGACAGAGATATCCAGAGAGAAAGATAAGATAGGGGGACATGGAGAGAGGGGGGAGAGAGAGGAGATAGTGAGATATAGAGATGAACAGAGGCAGCTGGAGAAAGACAGATAAGAGAGGTGACAATGGAAAGAGGGAGAGGGGGAAGAGACAGATAGACAGACAGAGACAGCTGGAGAGAGAAAGAGATAAGAGATTGGGAAATGGATAAAGAGAACGAATGAACGAACAAACAAACTTTATTTTCAAAGGGTCAGAAAGTGGGCATGCAGGCCTGTCTTACATTCAGCCCTTCCAATCACTCATCTTTCGTACATCAATTAACTATTTTGCATGGTACATTCACATAGGGAAAAAACATTGTCAAATGAATGTTGTGAGTATAAATCATGCATATTACCATGTTATGAGACAAGCAGGCAGCCAGACACACATATGCGGCACATGCACAAACACATACATACATACCAGCATACATACATCATTTATGTAAACTCTATGCACACACTCAATAAGCCACAAATACACACCCCCTTGCATAAACATTTACTCACTCACAATCACAAATTCACTAACAAAAGTTTGAGGGGGAAGAAACAGACAGACAAACAAGGAGAGAGAGAGGGAAAGAGAAATAAGAGATTGAGAAATGGACAGACAGACAGATAGACAGACAGATAGACAAACAGACAGACAGACAGACATGGAGAGAGAGAAAGAGAGAGAGGGGGGGGGGAGATCTAAACAGATATACTGTAAAGACACAGACATTAAAAAAGATGGCACAGAACAGGCAAATTTGCTGTGAGCGGTGCCCAAACTAAATAAGTATCTACACTGCATATAGTTGAGCAGAATAAGACAAAGAACACACACCAATTGCAAACTACTTCATAAAACCTTCAATGCAAATATTAATTAACAGTGAAATAATTGTAATTAGTGATAGATCAGATGGAGAAAAAAAACAAATTACATCTGATGAGTCACTGAAGGGCACCCAGTTTCCCATGCCACCATGATGCCCAGGGGACTTGCTGCCAGAACTGATCAAATGTGCCTGATCTTCTTCTTCTTCATCGTTCCGAGCCATTGAGGTTCTTTGTTGCAGATACAATCCGTCTCCATTCGTCTCTCTGGTTGACCTTCTCTTGCCAGTCGTTGATTCCAAATGCTTGTAGGTCTGTATATATATTATCTCTCCAACGTGCCTGATGGGTGATGGTAATGCTACACTTGTAGGCTTTGTTTTTTATTTGTTGCGTATCCTTTATAGGATGTCGCAGCCAACCGCAGCATCTTTTGATTGTTTGTGATTTCTTTGCAAGTTTAAGTTCAGTAGTTTGCCATTGCTTTCTGAATGACCAGCACTCATACCATTGTATGAAAACTAATGCAAGGCGGTCTGCTGCCAAATCGCTCACAGCTATGTTTTTAACGCGGTATGCGGGATTACGAATTGCATCCATAACCCCTCGCCTCAGAGCCGGTTGTAGGCTTGCCTATGAGAAAATTCTCCACTGTCAAATTTGTGAATGAGCCAACCACCCCAAGCCAATTTACGACCCCAAAAATCCCATTGTCCTGGTGATTTTAACATGGGACCACTAAGTCAGCAGGTAAGTACACTAATTTTTACATTACAACAGCTGCATGAGGGCAAGCATGTCACATCATCAACACATGACCTCAAGGAGTTGAAACAGGCTTTTTGCACTAGGCTTCACCCTCTCTGTCTCAGTTTCTCTCAGCTGAATAGCAAGTCACCTGCCGAGAGCAGTGTAGAAAGCATCCCCCCCCCCAGCTCCGTAGTTCTGTTGATGACCCCCCCCAGCTCCGTAGTTATGTTGATGACCCCCAGAGTCTCTATAAAAACTGAACTCATGGTCTGAAGGATGCAGTCCAACAACGAACCCTGACCTTCACAGCAAGAAGCAGACAGCTTGACCACTTCACCACAAAAATCTCTCTCAAAGACAAGACCTATGAACCCAAAAAGAATGTACCTGTGAATAGAACTGGTTCAAGAATGCTTTCTTGTTGCTGGGGATCAGCTCCTCCAGGTATGGGTGTAGGTACTCCAGCTGCTTGGCCAAGAACATTCTAATTGGATTTTTTCATTAAAGTCAGTCATCAACCATGATAACAGCAAAACAGTGTCTTTTCTTCATTTTAAAAATGTGATGTAAATATCTACCATGTTCATATTAACATTATACAATTATGGCAATATAATGTTATGTAAATATCTACCATGTTCATATTAACATTATACAATTATGGCAATATAATGTGATGTAAATATCTACCATGTTCATATTAACATTATACAATTATGGCAATATAATGTTATGTAAATATCTACCATGTTTCATATTAACATTATACAATTATGGCAATATAATGTTATGTAAATATCTACCATGTTCATATTAACATTATACAATTATGGCAATATAATGTGATGTAAATATCTACCATGTTCATATTAACATTATACAATTATGGCAATATAATGTTATGTAAATATCTACCATGTTCATATTAACATTATACAATTATGGCAATATAATGTGATGTATATATCTACCATGTTCATATTAAGATTATACAATTATGGCAATATAATGTTATGTAAATATCTACCATGTTCATATTAACATTATACAATTATGGCAATATAATGTGATGTATATATCTACCATGTTCATATTAAGATTATACAATTATGGCATTATAATGTGATGTATATATATCTACCATATTCATATTAAGATTATACAATTATGGCATTATAATGTGATGTAAATATCTACCATGTTCATATTAACATTACACAATTATGGTATTATAATGTGATGTAAATATCTACCATGTTCATATTAACATTATACAATTATGGTATTATAATGTGATGTATATATCTACCATGTTCATATTAACATTATACAATTATGGTATTATAATGTGATGTATATATCTACCATGTTCATATTAACATTATACAATTATGGTATTATAATGTTATGTATATATCTACCATGTTCATATTAACATTATACAATTATGGCATTATAATGTGATGTATATATCTACCATATTCATATTAAGATTATACAATTATGGTATTATAATGTGATGTAAATATCTACCATGTTCATATTAAGATTATACAATTATGGTATTATAATGTGATGTAAATATCTACCATATTCATATTAACATTATACAATTATGGCATTATAATGTGATGTAAATATCTACCATGTTCATATTAACATTATACAATTATGGTATTATAATGTGATGTAAATATCTACCATATTCATATTAACATTATACAATTATGGCATTATAATGTGATGTAAATATCTACCATGTTCATATTAACATTATACAATTATGGCATTATAATGTGATGTAAATATCTACCATGTTCATATTAACATTATACAATTATGGCATTATAATGTGATGTATATATCTACCATATTCATATTAAGATTATACAATTATGGCATTATAATGTGATGTAAATATCTACCATATTCATATTAACATTATACAATTATGGCATTATAATGTGATGTAAATATCTACCATGTTCATATTAACATTATACAATTATGGCATTATAATGTGATGTATATATCTACCATATTCATATTAAGATTATACAATTATGGTATTATAGTGTGATGTAAATATCTACCATATTCATATTAACATTATACAATTATGGCATTATAATGTGATGTATATATCTACCATATTCATATTAACATTATACAATTATGGCATTATAATGTGATGTATATATCTACCATGTTCATATTAACATTATACAATTATGGTATTATAATGTGATGTATATATCTACCATATTCATATTAACATTATACAATTATGGCATTATAATGTGATGTATATATCTACCATGTTCATATTAACATTATACAATTATGGTATTATAATGTGATGTATATATCTACCATATTCATATTAACATTATACAATTATGGCATTATAATGTGATGTATATATCTACCATATTCATATTAACATTATACAATTATGGCATTATAATGTGATGTATATATCTACCATGTTCATATTAAGATTATACAATTATGGCATTATAATGTGATGTATATATCTACCATGTTCATATTAACATTATACAATTATGGCAATATAATGTGATGTAAATATCTACCATGTTCATATTAAGATTATACAATTATGGCATTATAATGTTATGTATATATCTACCATGTTCATATTAATATTATACAATTATGGCAATATAATGTGATGTATATATCTACCATGTTCATATTAACATTATACAATTATGGTATTATAATGTGATGTAAATATCTACCATGTTCATATTAAGATTATACAATTATGGTATTATAATGTGATGTAAATATCTACCATGTTCATATTAAGATTATACAATTATGGTATTATAATGTGATGTAAATATCTACCATGTTCATATTAAGATTATACAATTATGGTATTATAATGTGATGTAAATATCTACCATGTTCATATTAAGATTATACAATTATGGTATTATAATGTGATGTAAATATCTACCATGTTCATATTAAGATTATACAATTATGGTATTATAATGTGATGTAAATATCTACCATGTTCATATTAAGATTATACAATTATGGTATTATAATGTGATGTAAATATCTACCATGTTCATATTAAGATTATACAATTATGGTATTATAATGTGATGTAAATATCTACCATGTTCATATTAAGATTATACAATTATGGTATTATAATGTGATGTAAATATCTACCATGTTCATATTAAGATTATACAATTATGGTATTATAATGTGATGTAAATATCTACCATGTTCATATTAAGATTATACAATTATGGTATTATAATGTTATGTATACATACACATTGCAAATACAGTACTGAAAGAGACATAAATGCACATATCAATCAATCAAACACAGAGACAGATCACAGCCCCTGCACCTCTCGCTGGTATAGTCCCACTTGTATCATTGTCTATCTCTTGTTGACCTTGCTTCGACTTATCCCTTATCACATTCATTTGGACTGGATTCTGCAGTTTAATTCCACAGAAAATATATGATAATTGCCTGACAGCCATTTTTACAAGGCTGGGTGGAACTTAGAGCTGTACTGTTCAGAAAACATCATCGTGCCTCTGCTGGGGATTAAACCTTAACCACTATCTTGGCAAGCCAGCACACTAGTTACTGTTCCCCCATAGCTCCTTCACATCTCAATTATTTTTTTTTTACAGTGACCACAAATGTTTCTATTATAACATCCAAATCTTCCAAAACACGCATTATCATAACTATTTTAACCGTTGCATGTCCTTAGAAGGACACTGTTATCAACCCCAACACTAGGATCATTTATTATGTCATTTTACGTTCAGTACTTTCCCATGGCTTTCTGATGGAAAAGTCCATTGTTCAAATCCTAATGGCCAGAGCAGAGAATTACCCCACTAACCTGCCGTCAGTACACTGGAAGTTTAATCACAAGCTGCAGCCACGGTGACTCTTTATAATTATAATTTATCTAAACAAAAGAGCTATTCCACGCAGTATGCAAATCAATATCTGGGCTCAAGAAAACTCCCTAGCACATTACATGAGAACTCACAAGGATTCTGTGGCCACCACTCTCTCAGCCAGACCATACAGTGTAGACGGGGAATTCAGGTTGACTAATGGGGACATGGTCGCTGCTGGAACCTTGTCCTGTGATGGCAAGAAAGTACAATACAGTCAGAAACATTGTGATAATGTATGGCTCTACAGTGAGAAACATTGTGATCATATATGACTCTACAGTGAGAAACACTAATCATACATGACTACAGTGAGAAACATTGTGATCATACATGACTCTACAGTGAGAAACATTGTGATCATACATGACTCTACAGTGAGAAACGTGATAATGTATGGCTATACAGTGAGAAACATTGTGATAATGTATAACTCTACAGTGAGAAACACTGTAATTATATATGACACTGCAGTAAGAAACACTGTGATTATATATAATTCTACAGTGAGAAAAACTGTGATCACATATGACTACAGTGAGAAACTTGATCACACATGATTTAAAAGCAAGAAACACTGTTTAAATGACACCCATTACAATTCATTACTTTTATAGACAGGATTTTGTTTTGGGTAAAGGCACATGGATATCTCTCTATTTTCCTCCCATAGATTACACAAGGAGTATCTTAGCACAATACAACAACTAATCTGTGCCATTGATGAGGATGCAAAAGTGCCTATATACCAGATTACAGAGGCTATAAATATTATTTTTTTGAGTTTTTTAGTTGCATATCCTTTACAGGGTGTCGCAGGCAAACTCAACATTTTTTGGGCTGTTTTGATTTCTTGGCAAGTTTACGTTTGCTATCTGAATGACCGAAACTTATACCTGTACGAATGAACGAACAAATGAACGAATGAACAAACTTTATTTTAAAAGGGTAACAAATTGGGCACGCAGGCCCGTCTTACATTCGGCCCTTTCAATCACTCATCTTTCATTCATCAAATGGGACGCAGAGGTGTTTCCAAGGCACCAGGGCCAGGTTTATATACTGGCCAAGATCTATTGACGCGTCCTCGTCGAGCGTCCTGGGCAACAGGTCCCTTCGGGGTCCTGGCTAAAGTCAGTAGGATCGCCGATTTCTCCTTAGTCGGAGAGGGTCTGCCTGTACGGCGAGGAACCACCAGTCTGCAAACCAATAAGCCAGACATGGGATAACGGATACTTACGCAAACCTCAGGTCCTGTATGACATCACACTGATGTTGAAGAACAGGATGCCTTCATCCGACATACAGGACTTCACGTTGGAGCTCAAGCCAACGAACACAAGCAAGCAAGCAAGCATTCATCAAATGTGCATGTTACATTTACATAGGGGAAAAAAAACATTGTCAAATGGATTCTGTAAGCATAAACAATGCATATTACGCATGATGCATTCACATGGGGAAAAAAAAACATTGTCAAATGAAAGTTGTAAACATAAACAGTGCATATTGCAATGTTGTGAGACACATCCCCCCTCCACCCTCACATCCCGCAGCCACCCTCACATCCCTCACCCACCACACCTCCCCCACCCACCCACACATGCCTCCACGCACTCACACAGACCCAGGCAAACATACATGCTGCCACCCACCCACTGATCCCCCACCCACACACATTTCTCCACCCACACACATATCCCCCACCCATCCCATAACCGACACGCACGCACACACCCACAACCACCCAGCAAAACACACATCACAAAACCACACACACATACCCCCGCCAACCCACACATCCCGCACCTATCCACACACACATCTCGAAACATACGAAACCAGCGCAAGGCGGTCTGCTTCAAAATCACCCTCAACTGTGTTTTGAAAATGGTATACGTGATTGTGAATTGCGTCCGTAACACCTTCGCCACATCGATAATCTGGGTCACTTGTGGGTAGGTATTCTAATTTTGGAATTAATCCTGGGCTGCATCCTATTTGGCCTGCTATTTTATGTATGCCCAACTGCTGAGGGATTGTTTACTTGTGCTGTATGCACACAGATCATCCACAGCTAGATATCCAATCCACTCATCCAGGTTGCCAGAAAGATCAAGCAAGGAGAAGGAGGAAGGAGTGGGGCTTGGGGAAGGAGGAAGAGGAGAAAGGGCAGGAGGTGAGGTGTAAAAGGGCAAGGAAGAAACGGAAGAGAATGAGGATGCGGAGGAGGAGGTCGTGGGGTGAGAAGAAGCAGTTGGATGTGAACGAGTTGGGCTAGAAGGAAAAGGGGGAGGAGGAGGAGAACAACAACAACAGGAGGTGGAGGAGGGGAGAGACAATATTTAGCAGTGGGTCATGTATTGACAATATTTAGAACTGGGTCAAGAATCCAAACTATCCCACAAAATGCGTAAATTAATTGATATAAGGATGTTAGTTAATTTAAGCCATCCAACAAAACATAACAAATTAATATAAGAATGTTAATTTAATTTATCCAATAAGACAAAAGCAAATTAACATAACAAAAGGAGAAGAAGATGAAGAAGCTACAGAAATAAACTCTGCAACTTTCACATGGTCAGACTTACAGTGATGCCCTTGGCGTCTGGAAGCAAACCCCCGGCTGTGGCTGCAGCTGTAGCAGCCTGGGTAGCAATCAAGTTGTCCAGGATCCTCTGCAGCGTTGTGTAGAGTCGGGTGTTCACCGTCTTGTCATTGGAAGATGGCTGGTTTGCCTGGGAGAATAGGGGACGTGAAGGCCATGAAATACTAACAATAACGCATATGACACAGTCCAGTCATTATGTAACACAGTCCAGTCATTATGTAACACAGTCCGGTCATTATGTGACACAGTTCAATCATTATGTGACATAGTTTGACCATTATTTGACACCATTCAATCATTATGTGACACAGTCTAACCATTATGTGACATAGTTCAATCAGCTATCGCTGGGTGTCTACAGTCCAAGAAGCTCAAGCTATACTGCTAGAGCAAAACCATGAATCAGATGGGGGGGGGGGGGGGGGGGTTCTATCAAGGTTATACTAAAGTTTGTAGCGTGTCCATCATAGGATGTCACAATCAACCCCAGCATTTTGGGCTGTTTATGATTTACTAGCCAAGCTTATGTTCAGTAGTTGGCCATTGCTTTCTGAACGACTGACACTCATACCACTGTTAAAAATCAACACAAAGCAGCCTGCTTCCAAATTGCCTGCAGCGACTTTGAACTTGGTATGCTGGATTGTGAATCGTGTTCACTACCCCTTCGCACCAAGACTAAACAAACACAGATTCAATGCAGATTAGGTGACCCTTTTGGTGCAAGATAAAATAACTGCAACTTTCCTACACTTAACAACAAACACAGATTCAATGCAGATTAGGTGACCCTTTTGGTGCAAGATAAAATAACTGCAACTTTCCTACACTTAACAACAAACACAGATTCAATGCAGATTAGGTGACCCTTTTGGTGCAAGATAAAATAACTGCAACTTTCCTACACTTAACAACAAACACAGATTCAATGCAGA
Source organism: Cepaea nemoralis (assembly GCA_014155875.1). Classification (NCBI taxonomy): domain Eukaryota; kingdom Metazoa; phylum Mollusca; class Gastropoda; order Stylommatophora; family Helicidae; genus Cepaea; species Cepaea nemoralis. Next base: position 568,048 of record JACEFZ010019322.1, read on the forward strand.
TTAGGTGACCCTTTTGGTGCAAGATAAAATAACTGCAACTTTCCTACACTTAAGTCTTAAGGGTAAAATGTTGGCAAAATGACAATGTCTATATGGAGTCATGGATGGATGGATAGACAGAAGGATGGATGGATAGACAGAAGGATGGACTGACAGACATATATATGGACAGCCAGAAGGATGGATGGATAGACAGAAGGATGAATGGATTGACAGACAGAAAGATAGATGGATAGACAGAAGGATGAATGGATTGACAGACAGACAGATAGATGGATAGACAGAAGGATGAATGGATTGACAGACAGAAAGATAGATGGATAGACAGAAGGATGAATGGATTGGCAGACAGACAGATAGATGGATAGACAGAAGGATGAATGGATAGACAAACAGGTATGGAATTGGATTAGAATCTTATTTTTTATAAAAGTTAAGAACTTCTGTAGATGACCAAGCTAACTTTAAAGTGACGCAATAAATCTGTCAGCTGGTTTAAATGTCCCATCCCACTTGCTTTCCTTCAAGCTCAAAGCACCCTATTTTTTCTCCTCCCCTTCCTACATACTCAGTCCCTTTTCTTTGCACGCTAATTCACTCATTCATTCACCCAATGACCCACCAACTCACTCAATCACTGGCTTACCCATTCAACCACTCAATCACCCACTGAGTTATTAACCCACTGACCTAATCACTCACACACCATTTCCTATACATTCGCACACAGCACACAAATACACGCAAACACATGCATTTATTCTATCACATTAAATGATAAATACTCACTGAGTCTGACCCAAAGAATGAATAAATCTGAAAAGAAAATTAACAAACAAGCACCATTTAAAATATGTGAGGAATATTACGAGGAGGGTTCAAATGAAAAATAATTTAAATAATTTGTGTGTGTGTGTGAATATACTCTGAAAAGAGTAAAGAACAAATGTACCATTCATTTATGAAGTCACCAATGCATTTAACGTAAGTCAAAGCAAGTCCTTCAGCGCTGATAAAGTGCTTAGATTCCTGTAGAAAAAATTCTCTGGGGTCACTACTCAGTGTGCCTGACATGGTCGTGAACAGTCTGTCACAGAAGTCACACCGTTTTGAAACTTCCTACTCCACTCATACACTTGCTGGATTGACTGGCATGCATCACCATACTGGACCTACATTCGCTGATGAATTTCTATAGGTTTTACTTTTTCACTGATCAAAAAACGGATAACAGAACGCTGCTCCTCCTCCTCTTCTTCTTCTTCTTTCGTTCGCTTGAAATATGTCTATAACTGCAATGCTGTCTCTTGTATGAATTGAACTGTCTTTTTCAGTTCACACAGCGGTCCATAGAGTTTATCTTCCACTGTCGTCTCCCTAGGCCAGAAGGTTTGCCTAGATATGTTATATTTTGGGCAGTCTTGGAGTATGTGCTCTGCTGTCTGCGATGCCAATCCACATGTGCACATGGCTGTTTCACCAATCTTGAATTTTGTATATATGTGGTTGCGTAATCTATTGTGCCCTGTTCTGAGGCACAGAATAATGACTTGTTCTGGTCTGTCCATAACATGGTAGTCATCTTGAACGGTTTTGGTGGCTTTCTGACTGATTTGATCATTCTTTTCTTTTGGTGGTATGTAACGGGCACATCAGGCTGTTCTTCTTTGGCTCCTTCCTTAGCCAATTGATCAGCTCTGTCGTTTCCGGGTGACCTTATGCTGACTGCTAAGTTCAGAAAGTAGTGTCCTTAGTACTGGCAATTTCCCAGACAGGAGCGCCTCGAGTACTGATTTTGCATCTGTCAATAGCACCACAGGTTGTGTACCATTGCTGGTATTTAGTAATTTCTCTGTTGCTATCTTGATTGCCTCAATTTCAGCATCATAGTTATGGCAGTACTTTCCTGTCGGTACTCTAGCTGTGTCCCTAGTATTATTTGGGTATTTTATGTACACTCCAGCTCCTCCATTTCGAACAGCATTTTGTGCTGCCCCATCTGTGTAGACTCGGATCCAGAGGTCCTGTGGGTATTCTTCATCAAGGAAGCTGAGAGTGGATGTTCTGCGCTGCACACTGTTCTGTTCTTCCTTGTCAAATATTCCTCTCACTTTTGTCTGGATTTGTAATGATAGTCTATGCTCATCTTTCCATGGAGTTCGCTCTGGAATAGTTGTTAGGGGGATACCAACTGTGGGCAGATCGGTGGTTTCTCTGCAGAGTTGTTTGGCCTGGTGGATAAAACTACTTCTTTTCAACCGCCCCATAGCTAGGTTTTCAAATCTGTTCTTCATAGGGTGGCCTGGCAAGCTGAGGAACCTTTCTGCTTGTATTAGCGTTTTCGTATCTCTGCGCTCGCTCAAGCTGAGGAACTTTTCTGCTTGTATTAGCATTCTCGTATCTCTGCGCTTGTGTCCTCCCCATCTTCTCCATTTCCACTATAGGGGTTGATCTCATCCCTCCTGTGGTGACTCTAAGTGCTTGATTTTGCACTTTGTCCAGCTCTTGTAGTGTGGTTTTTGATGCCGAACACCACGCAGTTGACCCGTATTCCAGATGTGGTCATATGCTCTGTTGATAAACTTTGCTAAGTATTTTCCCACTGGCTCCCCATGTGGTTCCACTTAGCTTTCTCAGGATGGCTATTTTCCTTCTGGCTTGTGCTACTGCTTTGTTGATGTGCTTTCTCCATGTCAGCCTGCCATCAAATGTTACTCCAAGGTATGTTGGTTCCTTATCTTCTCTTAGGGGTGTTCCATTTATCTGGATGGTCCCTGCCTTTTGTTTTGGAGAGAGGGTAAATAGGGTGGTGCTGCACTTGTCAGTGTTTATGCTGACACACCATCTATTTGCCCATACAACAAATGTATCTACAGCTCTTTGTAGCAATCTGGTGGCCACTGATGCATGTTCATTTGTGCTCCATAGAACCAGATCATCGGCGTACTTTGCCGCTTTAATTCCATGCGGTAGATTAGCAACGAGATCATTGATGAAGCTGCTCCTCTTTGGTGCATGTTAAAGTGGGGCAGCCATCTTTAAACTGTCCTTATGTCATCGAATTGTCTGCACCGTGATGTCACATGCTGAATACTCTTGACATCCTTAACAACAATATTGACAGGTTACAAGACAATGGCATGGTTATTGTAATTTCTATCACACTTTGAAGGTTTTCATTTGTAGCCCCCTTGTACAACAGAAATATGAAAACGATCATTTCTCATTTACTAAAATATATGAAAGTACCGCTGCTATCACAGCATGTTATCAATACATTAGACACTCAGTACAGCTTCTGTAGGCTTCATCTAGACCCTCAACCACCTCATGCCAAACCCTCCTCTGTAGACATGTCCATGCCCGGCTGGATTATGCAGTTAAAGTTTTGTATGTGATGAGCTAGCCAGTGCCATTGCAACCCTCCTAGGTTGCCTTTTACAACATGCTTGGTAGGTTACCGTGTTTCTAGTCTCTGCTTCCCTCATGGGCCCAGGTAACACATGGGCATTCTGCTGCTGCTGACTTCACAATGCACAAATCTATCAGTGAAACAAAACAACAACAACAACAAACCATCTAAAAAATCCATCTAAATACCATTAGATATATTGAACCATCAGCATTATTGGTGCAAGATACAAAACAAACAACTGCAACTTTCCTACACTTAAGGGTAACTACCTATCCGTCAATACTTCTGTCTATCCATCCACCCTTCTATCTATTCCGTCCATCTTTCTGTCTATGCATCCCCCCTTCTGTCTATCCATCCATCTTTCTGTCTATCCATCCCCCCCCCCTTCTATCTATCCATCCATCTTTCTGTCTATCCGTCCACCCTTCTGTCTATCCGTCCATCTTTCTGTCTATCCCTAAACTGATTTGAGACCATTTGGAATCAGAGTAATGCAGCTGTTGCTCTAGAAAATCTGACCATGTTGAGTGTACTCTTTACAAAAGGAGAAATCTGGACTGGCAATGACTTTGTTCATTCCTGACTGACCAGCAACACACACACACATGTTGCAAGCATACTCAAGAGTTCTCCACACAGTGTGTGCAAACCATAGGTACTAATTACCTATTATCACCATAGGGTGTTGCTGTGACCCTCTTGCAACCTAACAGTATGGGCAGTTTGTAGTCCTTGGTGTCTCTTGTGTTTATAGCAATAATATAAGCAGTATCAAGCCACTCACTGTGAACAGGTAGTAGTCAAACAGCTGAGACATACAACTTATGACATCAAATGCGATTGGCTTCAGAAATGAAATCATCTGTAGGTATTTTCCTGTGAACATAAGACGTTTGAGACTGGGTTACGTATTGACAAAGTTCAGGATTGGCTGATGTATTGACAATGTTTAGGAGTGGTTCATGTACTGACAATGTTCAGGGGTGGGTCATGGATTGACAATGTTCAGAACTGGGTCACAAATAAAAACTAATATGAAGAAATTAATTAAAACTATCCAACAAAATGCATAAATTAATTAATATAAGGATGTTAATTTTAATTGTCCACAATCAGGAGCAGCAGCAGCATCCCCCCGCCCGCCCACCCACACACACAGAGAGAGAGAGGAGAGAGAGAGAGAATGAGAGAACAAGAGAGACACAGAGAGAGAGTGAGATTAACATGAAGATGTTAATTTAAGCTATCCAACAAGATAAGCATAATGTGAGCATGTTATTAAAGCTATCTTACAATACAACAAAAAATATGTAAGGATGTCAATTTAATTTATCCAACAAAACAAACACAAATTATATAAGGATGTGAATTTAATGTATCCAACAAGACAAACATTATAAGGATGTGAATTTAATGTATCCAACAAGACAAACACAAATTATATTAGGATGTTAATTTAATTAATCCAACAAGACAAACACAAATTATATTAGAATGTTAATTTAATTAATCCAACAAGACAAACACAAATTATATTAGGATGTTAATTTAACTTATCCAACAAGACAAACACAAATTATATTAGGATGTTAATTTAATTTATCCAACAAGACAAACACAAATTATATTAGGATGTTAATTTAATTTATCCAATAAGACAAACACAAATTAATATCATCATCAAGTGCCTTGCCGACTAGCATGGGTGATCATGCTTCTCCACACCTCCTTGGGAATTCCAATGTGATGATTCAATTTGTGTGCCGGCTCCCTTCCGTGCCATGACACACGACTGTTAAGAATTTTCTCTCACCGTTTTCCTCTATCTCCTTTTCCACAAACCTGTCCAGTAGTCACATGTTCCAGTTTTTGTCTTCTCATAATTTTACCAAAAAATGAAGACTGCCTTGTTCTGATATTTGTGATAAATTATCTTTGTGACTTAACCTCCCTCAAAATGTCTAGTCTGTTCATTTTGGCTGGGCAAGGAATTTTCAGCATTTTACTAAGAATTTAAAAAAAAAACACACAGATCTCCAAAACCCCCCAGGGATTTTTCACTTGTTTACTAACTGCCCATGATTCGCAGCCATATGTTAGAACTGGTTCTATGTAACATGCAAGAATTCTGTTTCTTACTTCCAACAATAATATAAAGATGTTCATTTAAGCTACCCAACAAAGTAAACATAAATTTATATAAACACGGTAATTTAATCTATCCAACAAAGTAAATATAAAATTATATAGGATGTTAATTTAAGCTACCCAACAAAGTAAACATAAATTTACATAGGATTTTAATTTAAGCTATCCAACAAAGTAAAACATAAATTTGTATAAACATGTTAATTTCAGCTATCCAACAAAGTAAACATAAATTTATATAAACAAGTTAATTTAAGCTATCCAATAAAATAAACATAAATTTCTATAAGGATGCTAATTTAAGCTATCCAACAAAATAAACATAAATTCATACAGGATGTCAATTTAAGCAATCAATTAAAATAATTAAAAAATAAATATAAAGAGGTTAATGTCAACAACCCCACAAAACCAACAAGTACAACACATACCCATCACTCTGAGAACATTAAGTGTGGTGTTCGTAATGAGAGGGCCCTGCCTGTGAGATCTGCTGCTGCGGGCACTGGAACGCTTTCTGCCATGTCTGGAAAGACAAGACATCTACTATAAGACAGTTTCCCTCAGGAAGGTTAACCCGGTCAACAAATGCCCACAGAAGACGGATGTGTCAGTCTAACGGCGCAAGAACGCAGCTCTGCTGTAAACAGGCACAACGCAATCACGCCCGAAAAAAAAAATTCTGGATGAACACAGAAGAAGAAGAAGAAGACAGTTTCAAGTCAAGTCAGTCAGAAGCCTATGATCATCATCATCATGTGCCATGTCTGGAAAGACATCTACTATAAGACAGTTTCAAGTCAAGCCAATTGGAAGTCTGTGATCATCATCATCATGTGCTATGCCTGGTCTCAATATCTTTGTTTTCTTCACTATCCATGACATTCTCAACATTCTTCTCCATCCATGATATTCTCAATATTCTTTTCTGTCCATGATATTCTCAATAACATTCTTCTCCGTCCATGATGATCTCAAAATTCTTCTCTGTCCACGATAATCTCAACATTCTTTTAAAAAACCACGTTTTCAATGCCTTCAGTTTCATCACCTTTTTATAATTGACTGTCCAGAATTCACACCCATACAGGCCAAACAACTTTTCTGCAAGCTGATTTTTGCAATGAGATTCTAATCGGTATTTTGATGTACGTTTTTCTTGCTTAATTTTCTTCTTTCGTTGTCTTTAATTTTTGCCCATTTAAAAAAAATTTAAGTTGTTTATATGTTGGGTTCTCTCCGCCTTGTTTTGCTGCCGGAGTTTGTGTTACATTGTTGTACAAAACACAAACGTGGCACTTTCATTTTCAAATGACTGTAGAAAAAAATATCTTTCTAAGCCCACATACGGAAAGCACAAAACTATCACAAATTTGCAACATGCTTTCATAGAAATATCTAGTAGATGAATACTTTACAATCTTCATCTGTTAGTAAGTAAAGAACTCTGTTACAACCTTCACCTGTAAGAAAGTTTTAAAAAACTCTGTTACAAGCCTTAGGGTGCTTCGTGCTTATGTTACTAGACCCATATTTGTATAAACCAATCGGCACTCAGTGGGTGATGTGGTCAGTATCGCACTGGCCGCCATTACCACTCAAGACATTCTTGGTACACAATTTAGGCTGGGTCAACCTGAGACGACAGGTCAATATGTAAAAATCCAAATATGTCTAGCTGTGGATCAAACCCGTGACCACCAGGTCGGCAGGCGAGTGTTTAGCCACTGTGCCACCCAGCCACCCATGTTCACCTGTAACGATGCAGTTAAAAATTTGTATAAGCAACAACTGAAGAACATTACAATCTTCTTCAACTGAAGATTCCATTTACTTGTAAGAGTGAGCTTCTCCTGTCAGTTCATCTATGTAGTCTTTCTTCAATTCTTCAGGAATATCTGAATCACTGTCCGAATCTCCGTAGCCATCCTCATGATCCTACATGAGAAATAATACATAAGTACAGGTCACCATGGTGTAAGACAGCAGTCCTATGCAAACATTGTCCAAACATAATCAAGACATCTACATCATCAAGGTAATACATCCACATCATCAAAGCAATACATCTAGTTCAAGATTAAAACTTTAATTTCACCTTTTTCATTTTCATTTTCTTCTTCTTCTTCTTTCTTCCCTCTCAAATAACCATGTCTTTATATCTTATAGAGTTTGAAGTCTATCTTACGATCCTCACATCATCACATTTATTCTTTCACAGGGGATTTATAAGGCCATGTCATCATTATGCACCTCTTATGAAAGGAAGTCTTGGAAGACATACCATTTGCTGAACAGTCAGGATGAATGGATGGTAGGATAAGGCAGAAATAAACAGAACAATGATGACCAATGGCCAGCTAAATATGACAACAAACAGATAGGCAGACAAGACAAGACAGACAGATTGGCAGATAGAAAGACAAGCATGTATGCAAACAGACAGATGGACGGTTGGATGGCAGACAAAGAGCTAGGTATGTAAATAGACTAGCAGACAGACCGGCAGGCAGGCAGGCAGACAGCTAGGTATGTAGACATACTGACAGAGGCAAAGACAGGCAGGCAGAGAGCTAGGTATGTAGACATACTGACAGAGGCAAAGACAGGCAGGCAGAGAGCTAGGTATGTAGTTGTACTGACAGAGGCAAAGACAGGCAGGCAGGACAGCAGACATTTGAACAGACAGATGGGCAGACAGAGAGCTAAGTATGTAGAAAGGCAATTAGGCAGAGACAAAGATAGGCACTCAAACAGGTAGGTTATGTAGACAGACAGGCAGACAACAGATATACAGACTGTTGTGCTAACAGGCAGATAAGTCCCATTCCATGGTGCAAGCGAATGATAAACCTGGCCAGTTATTACTGCTTGCTTGCTTGCTTGTGTTCGCTGGCTGTGAACTCCAGCGTGAAGTCCTGTATGTTGGATGAAGACATCCTGTTGTACAACATCAGTGTGATGTCATACAGGACCTGAGGTTTGCGTGAGTATCCATTGTCCCATGCCTGACTTATTGGTGTGCAGACTGGTGGTTCCTCGCTGTGCAGGCAGACACTCTCCGACTTCGGAGGAATCAACGATCCTACTGACTTCAGCCAGGACCCCGAAGGGACCTGTTGCCCAGGACGCTCGGCGAGGACGTGTCAATAGGTCTTGGTCAGTATAGAACCCAGCCCTGGTGCCTTGGAAACATCTCTGCGTCCCGCCAGTTCCTACTGAAAACTATGGCATAATTTGTGAGTTAGGAGTTTGAGCAAAAATATGGGAGGCTAAGATTCTGGACAAGAAAATAGTAAAACATGAAATAAATCACTAATAAAATTCTATAATAAAGAACTTACGCCAGTCCCAGAAAAAACATCCTCCCGCTCGTCCTCTTCACTCTGTCGATCAAACGGGTTGCCTTCTTCTAAGTATACAGAAAAATAACTCTTAACATCCATATATGGACTTGATCGATCTGAGTTATCTTCCCTTCTAGCCTCATTTTCAGGGATCATGTGACGAGAGTTGGCCCATTTGCGCATGAATCGAAACTCCTGTAGAAATAATTTGTGCCATATGTTATCTGAATTATGCAATAATACATGAAACCTGACACCCATGTTGTGCCAACGCTTCGGGCGGAGGAGTGCAACTGGGAGGGTACAGGCCTTACCTAGGGTGAGGAAATGCAACCTAAGGACTAAATGTCATAGCAGGGTATACCAGGCTCTTAGCCTTGCCTGGCAACTGGTCTAGGATCGGAGCTCTGACAGGTGGACAGTTAGAGCATTGCTTAGCTGACCCAGCAGCTTCTGCAGCTTGTCTTGTTCCAGATGTATTGGTGTTACCTTTCCTCTGGAGTAAACTAGGCAGGCCGAGAGAGGGATCACACTGCATGTGCAGCACATGGTCTCTACAATTCAACCCAGGCTTTATGCTATGGAGAGGTATAACTCCATCCCTGGTCTTAACCGGTCTCGGAATGAAAGCGAGAGGTTGCAGTTACGAGGCACATCAACCACATTCGCTACCGCCATGGGTTGTAGTTATTATGTCTTTGTTTTAAGCACAATGTAGCATTAAAACTTACTTATATAATCCCTAACATCCAATACAAATATTTTAATAATTATTTTAATAATTACAAACAGCAAACACAAATATGTAGATAGCAACAAACAGCAAACACAAATGTGCGAACAGTAACAAATAATAAATACACAAATAATCATATAGTAACAAACAGCAAACACAAATGTGCGAACAGTAACAAATAATAAATACACAAATAATCATATAGTAACAAACAGCAAACACAAATGTGCGAACAGTAACAAATAATAAATACACAAATAATCATATAGTAACAAACAGCAAACACAAGTAGACAGTAAGAAACAATCAATACAAATATGTAGAATAGTAACAGATAGCTGCTGGCCGAGTAGCTAGAATACCGGATTCTCCTTCGGGAGACCCAGGTTCAAATCCTCGCTAAGGCATGAAGTTTTTTTTCTGTCGGGGTCAAAAAGAAAACTCTAACTTGCACAGTTCGTGGCGAATGCACTAGCCAGGCGCCTTAATTCCTCAGGCTCAAGACCCCCCTGCCATACACTGCAAGGTACTATACTGGCAGTAAATGACAGTTTTCACAGTGACAGTAAACACAAAATGTGAGCTTACTGTGGCACAATGTACAGATTACTGACTTTCCAGAACAGAAATCCATGTTCAATCCCCAGCTGGGGAAGGACTATTTTCTAGGATTTAAAGTAAAGAACTTGTTTACACGCCCTAAGGAATACTGGGTATATGGTGCTAGATCCATAGTGATGACATAGTCAATATCATGCTGGCTGCCTTCCCTACCCAGGACATTTACTGGTACTCATATTAGGCTGGGTTGACATGAAAGCCTAGATCGCATTTATAAATCCACCTCGATGTGAATGTGAACCCATGATCATCGGACAGGCAGGTAAGCTTTTAGTCACTATGCTACCATTTTTAGCCACTATGCTACACTTTTAGCCACTATGCTACACTTTTAGCCACTATGCTACACTTTTAGCCACTATGGTACCATTTTTAGCCACTATGCTACCACTTTTAGCCACAAAGCTACTGCTTTTTTCCCTCTAGAATTGAACCGGCCTCATAAAATGGGTACCAGTTTTTCCTGGGAGCATGTGGATTAAGTGAACAAACCACTGAGCAAGGCCTGTAGGACTGCCCTTTGTACAGCCAGTATAAGACAGATCTACTACTTTGAGATTATGTCATTAGATATGTAGAGACGATGCTACTCCATAAAGCCACAATTACATCAATAAATTATAGAGTTCATCATAAAAACTCATCTGAGGTGTAGAAATAAAAGATGTGGTCATAAGATGTGGTCGTAAGAAGCCATTTTCATCATTAAGTATTGCAGCCCATGGGCTGGTCATAAATATTCTGGATCATTCCTTTATATTGTCTATCATGTGCCGCCCTCTTCAATTACAAAGTTTAAGAAAAATAACATAATAACTTCCCATAAAGGTCTGCCAAATGGCAAGCACATAAACATATGTTCATTCACTCGCATATAACAAACATACTTACAACATGCATTCACCTATATATCCGCAACCCACCATTCACACACACACAGGGGCAAAAAATCACCACTTACCATGAGCTGCAAGATGTTAAAGTTGGACTTCACAGGACACAGCTCCCAGGCTTCATGCTCCAGAAACATCCGAAGTTCATCCAGTCTACTCTGGTGATGTGTCTTAAAATAATTCAAGCTCTGCTGCTTCAGGGAATCCTGGAGGGCTTCTGACTTGCTGCCACAGAACTCTTCTCCGATCTCAATCATCCTATCAGTGAAAGGAAATCATTCACGTGAGTTCTTCTTCTTGATTCCTCTATTGAGGCATGCATTTGTCTAAGGTTTACTTCTGGCTCTGTGGTGAAGGAGTTATGGACACAATTCGTAATCCTGCATACTGTGTTCAAACCACAGCTGTAGGCGATCTGGCAGCAGATTGCTTTGCATTGGTTTTCACACAATGGTATGCGTGCAGGTAATTCAGAAAGCAATAGCAAACTATTGAACGTAAACTTGCCAAAAAATCACAAACAGCCAAAAAATTCTTGGGTTGACTGCGACATCCTGTAAAGGATATGCAACAAAGTTTTTTTACTTCCTCAGTGTCAATTTATGTTTCACTGGAAATTGTCTAGTCCTCTCTATGAGCTTCACATCAACAAAGTTTTTTTTTTACTTCCTCTGTGTCACCTTATGTTTCACTGAAAATTGTTTAGTCCTTTCTATGAGCTTCACATTAACTAAGTTTTTTTTTACTTCCTCAGTGTCACTTTGTGTTTCACTGAAAATTATTTAGTCCTCTCTATGAGCTTCACATCAACTAATTTTTTTTTACTTCCTCAGTGTCACCTTATGTTTCACTGGAAATTGTCTAGTCCTCTCTATGAGCTTCACATCAACTAAGTTTTTTTTTTTTTTTTTTTACTTCTTCAGTGTCACCTTATGTTTCACTGAAAATTGTCTAGTCCTCTCTATGAGCTTCACATCAACTAAGTTTTTTTTTACTTCCTCAGTGTCACCTCATGTTTCACTGAAAATTGTCTAGTCCTCTCTATGAGCTTCACATCAACTAAGTTTTTTTTTTACTTCCTCGGTGTCACCTTATGTTTCACTGAAAATTGTCTAGTCCTCTCTATGAGCTTCACATCAACTAAGTGTAATTTACTTCGTCAGTGTCACCTCATGTTTCACTGAAAATTGTCTAGTCCTCTCTATGAGCTTCACATCAACTAATTTTTTTTTACTTCCTCAGTGTCACCTTATGTTTCACTGGAAATTGTCTAGTCCTCTCTATGAGCTTCACATCAACTAAGTTTCTTTTTTTTCTTTTTTTTACTTCTTCAGTGTCATTTTATGTTTCACTGAAAATTGTCTAGTCCTCTCTATGAGCTTCACATCAACTAAGTTTTTTTTACTTCCTCAGTGTCACCTCATGTTTCACTGAAAATTGTCTAGTCCTCTCTATGAGCTTCACATCAACTAAGTCTTTTTTACTTCCTCTGTGTCACCTTATGTTTCACTGAAAATTGTCTAGTCCTCTCTATGAGCTTCACATCAACTAAGTTTTTTTTTTTACTTCCTCTGTGTCACCTTATGTTTCACTGAAAATTGTCTAGTCCTCTCTATGAGCTTCACATCAACTAAGTTTTTTTTTTTTACTTCCTCTGTGTCACCTTATGTTTCACTGAAAATTGTCTAGTCCTCTCTATGAGCTTCACATCAACTAAGTTTTTTTTTTTACTTCCTCTGTGTCACCTTATGTTTCACTGAAAATTGTCTAGTCCTCTCTATGAGCTTCACATCAACTAAGTTTTTTTTACTTCCTCTGTGTCACCTTATGTTTCACTGAAAATTGTCTAGTCCTCTCTATGAGCTTCACATCAACTAAGTTTTTTTTTTACTTCCTCTGTGTCACCTTATGTTTCACTGGAAATTGTCTAGTCCTCTCTATGAGCTTCACATCAACTAAGTATTTTTTTTTACTTCCTCTGTGTCACCTTATGTTTCACTGGAAATTGTCTAGTCCTCTCTATGAGCTTCACATCAACAATCCTGCCCTACCAGTCAGCTTGCTGGCACTTGTATTGTCTGTCTGTAATACTCCAGCAACTGTTTTTGTTGCTCTCCATGTCTCAAATCTATACAGCAGTACTAATTTGCCGTCAGAGTTGAATACTCTAAGTTTGATCATCATCATCATTATCATCATAATCACCATCATCGCCATCATCATCACCACCACCACCACCATCATCATCATCATCATCATCATCATCATCATCATCATCATCATCATCATCATCACTTATCAAGTTCTTCTTCTTCCTTCTTCTGCGTTCATCCAGAGTTGTTTTTTTTTTCGGACGTGATTGCGTTGTGCCTGATTACAGCAGAGCTGCGTTCTTGCGTCGTTAGGCCGACACATCTGACTTCTGCGGGCATTTGTTGACCGGGTTAACCTTCCCGGGGACTTATGAAGTTCTATGCAGGTCATCACTAAAACAAAACTTGCATGTCCTTTTCTGGATGTTGTGATCAACCCCAGCTTGATTTTCTATCCAATTACCTTGATGATGTTGAGTAGTTTGCCATTGCTTTCTGAATGAGAAGTCAATGTTCAAGTGGAACTGACTGGTATAGCAACTTGCCAAAGAGACTGAATATGTCACGGCTCTCTTGTCACATGTATTTTCATGGCCAGGAAGTCTTCCATGTCCTGTGTTCACTGTCATGAGGGTCTGTGTTCACTGTCATGAGGGTCTGTGTTCACTGTCATGAGGGTCTGTGTTCACTGTCATGAGGGTCTGTGTTCACTGTCATGAGGGTCTGTGTTCACTGTCATGATGGACTGTGTTCAACATTATGTTGGTCTGTGTTAACTGTCATGATGTACTGTGTTCACCATTATGTTGATTTGTGTTCACCGTCATGACGGTCTGTGTTAACTGTCACGATGGTCTGTGTTCACTGTCTAGTGTATGCTGTGATCAAATATTCTCTTCTAAGGATTTTTAAAAAACCCAAGAACATGTGAGGTATGTAAGAACATGTGAGGTATGTAAGAACATGTGAGGTATGTAAGAACATGTGAGGTATGTAAGAACATGTGAGGTATGTAAGAACATGTGAGGTATGTAAGAACATGTGAGATATTAAGAATATGTGAGGTATGTAAGAACATGTGAGGTATGTAAGAACATGTGAGGTATGTAAGAACATGTGAGGTATGTAAGAACATGTGAGATATTAAGAACATGTGAGGTATGTAAGAACATGGAGATATGTAAGAACATGTGAGGTATGTAAGAACATGTGAGGTATGTAAGAACATGTGAGGTATGTAAGAACATGTAAGATATGTAAGAACATGTGAGGTATGTAGGAACACGTGAGGAATGTACCTGTTGATGATATCCAACACATGGATAAAATCATCCAGCTTGAACCCACTGAGGTCTGTCGCCAACACAAACATCTTGACTTTCTGCTGCACGTCCTGCCAGATTCGACCCCTGCCGTATTCCAATTTTTGGTTCACGTAACGGCGGTTAAAACTTGCTTCTACATTCTCGCTGGCGTCTTCTGGTGAATCATGGAGAAAGAATAATAAACCCCTCTAAGTAAAGTGACAGAAAAATAAAATAAAACTCCAAGTGAAGTGGCAGAACAATAAAATTTAAGGTGAATTGTACAATATGTTTTTACAAGACAGATAACAATACAAAGAATTTACTCTATATAATCTCCAACATGCTCAGTACTCAGTTTTATCCACAGCTTGTGATTCTTCTTGTTCTGCGTTTCATCTTCTAATGGAGCATAGGTACGTAACCTGCTTTAGCTGAGACTTGATCATGATTGGTTCAATTTTGCAGCTAATGTCTTCTATGGAATAAGGCAGCTGTAGTGTGTTCACAAATGTTTACCCCCGTATAAAAATCCATAACTCAGTAACCAACTGAGGGAAAATGATGAGATTTAGCATATAACCTTATCATTATGTTTTTTTTTAGTGTTGCATATCTCTTACAGGACATTGCAGTCAACACCAGCATTTTTCAGCTGCTGTTGATGTACTAGGCAAGTTTTACGTTCAGTAGTTTGCCATTGCTTTCTAAACGACTGACTCCCATACACGCTATAACACAACGTGACACGGTCATTATGTACACTCAACAAAAAATTTTGTGTTCTGGAAATTGTACAGTAGATCTCAATGTTTGTTAATATGCGGTATATAATTTACGGATCAGAGATGATGAGCATATTATGAAATGTGTTACATCTTCACACAGAAACATCAGTGTTCAATAAAAAAAAATATTCTCCGTGGTGCACGGAAATTTCCTTATAAGAAACATGTCGCATAATGGAATGGATATGCCTTGAGTCGTTATCTGAATTGACGTAATTACTTTAAAACAAGTTGTTAGCACGAATTCAATACATTTTCACCAAAACATCAAAGAAATTTCACAGCTTTCCATGATTTCAGTTGCCTTGGGACCTATCAAAGACATATTCCGTGGGTGGGAGTAAATATAAGATGGCAGGAAACATTTCATAACGATGCAACAGATACTTTTTTTAAAAATTGAATGTGAATGAGAGCAAACATTTGTGAATGCACTATAGTGTCACACCAACCCTCCTTAGTTATCTCTTTGACAGGCATGACAGGTTACAGTGTTACTTTTCTTTGATTCCTGTATGGGGCCTGGTAACACAGGGGTGTAGCTTGTGATTAATTTTTAACCACTTCAAGTGGCTCACTGTTATGACTTCCAACTCTAACTCAAGCAGACCTGGTACAATTCATGATGTATGCTCAGCATTTCCAATTCTGTGACGCAATTTGGCGCCAGTAGAGCCATTGCACAAAGCGAATTCTGGTTTCTACAAAAGATTGTAAACTCGCATACTACAGCAGAGGAAAGGGATGAAAAGGTGTAAGATTCCTACTTCATAAAAATCACCAGTTAACACATCGGGGAAGCCCAAACTGACTGGAGACTTACACCAGATGACACCACATGATGATTACCTGATTCAGAATTTGCAATATCTTGATCGTGTGCCTCATGCCACTTGATGGTCTTGTAGTAACTCTTCATGATTTCCCACAATGCCTTGCAAAGGTCTACCAAACATGGAGTGAATGCCTCAATGGTGATGTTCTAATATAGATTGTTAATTTCAAAACAGTAAGCATATGTTATCAAGAATGGCAAGAATATTGCAATAATATCATCATTAAAATTATCTTTATCATCATCATTAAAATCATCAGTATCATCATCATTTGTCCTGCTAAATGGTGTAAGCATTCATGTACCTTGGTCCCTGGTGTTCTGAATCAACTCTATTTATGTTATTCCTCCATGCCATCATCTACGACCAATCAGCATAATTTCCCTCGGTCTACCTCTTGTGTTTTACATCGCTGATCTTTCCAGTCATCACAATATTTCCCATGCTTCTCTTCTCATTACAGGACCAAAGAACAGCATCTCCTTTTCTTATAGCTGTGTTTGTGTCCTGTGTTAATGTTGCCGGCTCTGTGATGAAATCCATGTCCCAACATGCTCGTGACATTACCAGCTGTCCGGACGTGCTTGTGACATTACCAGCGAAATCTGCTATCAACTACGCTAGCCCACCCGCAACTGCAATAATATATATGCAGAAAAATTTTGCGTATACAGCCACAATGAAGCATAAAAAACTGTCATTTACTGCCAATAAAGAACCTTGCGATGTATGGCAGAGGGATCTTTGAGCCTTAGGAATTAAGGCTGCCTGGCTAGTGCAGTCGCCGCGAACTGTGCAGGTTAGGATTTTCTTTTTGCCCCCGACAGAAAAAAATCCCACACCTTACCGAGGGATCGAACCCAGGTCTCTCGAAGGAGAGTCCAGCATTCTAGCCACTCAGCCAGCCGCTCCCATAAAAGCATAACAAACAATATATTTGATGTTTCCATAAAATTATGGTGTGTCACGATACTAAATTCCTTATTCAGCTGACGAAGGTTAAAGAGCTCTGTCTCTATGTTACAATAAAGGCTGAAGAACTCAGGTTAACTGGATGTCTCTATGTTACAATAAAGGCTGAAGAACTCTGGTTAACTGGATGTCTCTATGTTACAATAAAGGCTGAAGAACTCTGGTTAACTGGATGCCTCTATGCTACAATAAATGCTGAAGAATTATGTTTAAATGGACATTCCTTTTTAGCTAGACTGCAGAACCATGTTTAACTGGATATCTCCTCAATGCTACAAGAAAGGCTGAAGAATTCTGCTTAATTGGACATCTCTGCGCGCTTCCAGTAGCCATAAATATTAAGTCGCTGTCATTCAGTTCAGTGAATGGTATGAAGTTGTTTCAGCATGTCACGTCATCATAAAACTAGCTTTGTGAGTGCCCATAAACTTATTGTTGGGAAAGTAATGTGGTGGTTTTCCCTTCTCTTCTACATTCCCATAAGAGACATTCATATTATAAATATCCTACTTCAGGTGCTTTACTAACTATATCAGGATAGCAGTCAATTGCAGTTTAATCTTTAAGTCTTCCCGCTGTCAAGATATCTTTAATGTGTTAAATGTGAACACTGTATCTTCTATTTGTCACGCTTATCTGAGAAATCTAGACTAGACTAGGATCAGAAGGTCCTACACCAACTGTGATTCCTATTAGATCCCAATGAGTAAAACATAATAAAGTCTTACTTTGCACAAATCTGCATACTGTCGCTTCTGCAAGTTGGCTCCTCCTCCGGAGCCAGACGTGAGCTCTACATAACCTAGTGCGATGGCAAAGGCTGTATTGTGGATGGAGCTGGCAAAATGCATGTGCAGCTGGTCCATGGCAGTCTGTTGAGAAGTAGAGATCAACACATTTGGTAAACTTAGCATGAGAAATAAATATACAAGTACTGATCAACCTTTATAGAAGTAGAGGAAAGAAGTAGAGATCAACACATTTGGTAAACTTAGCATGAGAAATAAATATACAAGTACTGATCAGCCTTGATAGAAGTAGAGGAAAGAAGTAGAGATCAACACATTTGGTAAACTTAGCATGAGAAATAAATATACAAGTACTGATCAGCCTTTATAGAAGTAGAGGAAAGAAGTAGAGATCAACACATTTGGTAAACTTAGCATGAGAAATAAATATACAAGTACTGATCAACCTTTATAGAAGTAGAGGAAAGAAGTAGAGATCAACACATTTGGTAAACTTAGCATGAGAAATAAATATACAAGTACTGATCAGCCTTTATAGAAGTAGAGGAAAGAAGTAGAGATCAACACATTTGGTAAACTTAGCATGAGAAATAAATATACAAGTACTGATCAGCCTTTATAGAAGTAGAGGAAAGAAGTAGAGATCAACACATTTGGTAAACTTAGCATGAGAAATAAATATACAAGTACTGATCAACCTTTATAGAAGTAGAGGAAAGAAGTAGAGATCAACACATTTGGTAAACTTAGCATGAGAAATAAATATACAAGTACTGATCAGCCTTGATAGAAGTAGAGGAAAGAAGTAGAGATCAACACATTTGGTAAACTTAGCATGAGAAATAAATATACAAGTACTGATCAGCCTTTATAGAAGTAGAGGAAAGAAGTAGAGATCAACACATTTGGTAAACTTAGCATGAGAAATAAATATACAAGTACTGATCAACCTTTATAGAAGTAGAGGAAAGAAGTAGAGATCAACACATTTGGTAAACTTAGCATGAGAAATAAATATACAAGTACTGATCAGCCTTTATAGAAGTAGAGGAAAGAAGTAGAGATCAACACATTTGGTAAACTTAGCATGAGAAATAAATATACAAGTACTGATCAGTCTTTATAGAAGTAGAGGAAAGAAGTAGAGATCAACACATTTGGTAAACTTAGCATGAGAAATAAATATACAAGTACTGATCAACCTTTATAGAAGTAGAGGAAAGAAGTAGAGATCAACACATTTGGTAAACTTAGCATGAGAAATAAATATACAAGTACTGATCAGTCTTTATAGAAGTAGAGGAAAGAAGTAGAGATCAACACATTTGGTAAACTTAGCATGAGAAATAAATATACAAGTACTGATCAACCTTTATAGAAGTAGAGGAAAGAAGTAGAGATCAACACATTTGGTAAACTTAGCATGAGAAATAAATATACAAGTACTGATCAACCTTTATAGAAGTAGAGGAAAGAAGTAGAGATCAACACATTTGGTAAACTTAGCATGAGAAATAAATATACAAGTACTGATCAACCTTTATAGAAGTAGAGGAAAGAAGTAGAGATCAACACATTTGGTAAACTTAGCATGAGAAATAAATATACAAGTACTGATCAGTCTTTATAGAAGTAGAGGAAAGAAGTAGAGATCAACACATTTGGTAAACTTAGCATGAGAAATAAATATACAAGTACTGATCAACCTTTATAGAAGTAGAGGAAAGAAGTAGAGATCAACACATTTGGTAAACTTAGCATGAGAAATAAATATACAAGTACTGATCAGTCTTTATAGAAGTAGAGGAAAGAAGTAGAGATCAACACATTTGGTAAACTTAGCATGAGAAATAAATATACAAGTACTGATCAACCTTTATAGAAGTAGAGGAAAGAAGTAGAGATCAACACATTTGGTAAACTTAGCATGAGAAATAAATATACAAGTACTGATCAGCCTTGATAGAAGTAGAGGAAAGAAGTAGAGATCAACACATTTGGTAAACTTAGCATGAGAAATAAATATACAAGTACTGATCAACCTTTATAGAAGTAGAGGAAAGAAGTAGAGATCAACACATTTGGTAAACTTAGCATGAGAAATAAATATACAAGTACTGATCAGTCTTTATAGAAGTAGAGGAAAGAAGTAGAGATCAACACATTTGGTAAACTTAGCATGAGAAATAAATATACAAGTACTGATCAGCCTTTATAGAAGTAGAGGAAAGAAGTAGAGATCAACACATTTGGTAAACTTAGCATGAGAAATAAATATACAAGTACTGATCAGCCTTTATAGAAGTAGAGGAAAGAAGTAGAGATTAGAGGACACACTAGATAAAATAACAATTGTAACGACAACATTGGACCTAGTGTGATGGCAAAGGCTGTATTGTGGATACTGCTGGCAAAATGTGTGTGCAGCTGGTTCATGGTAGTCTGATGAGAAGCCACAAGGCTAAATTTAACAACTTAACAGTGGCATACTTCACCATACTTGCCAGTTTGTACATGTATGAAGATAGTCCAAACAGAAACTGGAATTAAAGCAGTGTCCAAGAAGTTGGTCAGCAAGCTAGCTACTGCAGGTTATGTGCCAGCGACAGTTACCTTCAATTTAGTAATAGCGAGATCACAGCCCAAATGTTAGTCACTGATGTCTGATGTACTTCTGGTAAAATCATGACAAGTGCAATGCACTCAGCAAATTTTGAAACATTTAGCAAAGAAGGACATTGAAGAGCAACAAATTTGCATGAAGTTCTGTTTCAAATTAGGTAAAACGTTCACTGAAACTTTTCAAATGCCACAATTAGCCAATCAGGACAACTGTTTGAGTCGTACGCAATGTCATGAGTAGTACCAGCATTTCAAACAGGAAATGACTTCCTTAGCAGATGATCACAAATCCGGATGATCTTTCACGCCAGTGGATCTTGATCACGTTGAGAAAGTGAGTTCTGTAATTTCCATATATCAATGCTTGGCTGTTCGTGAAGTGTCTGAGTAAGTAGGAGTCTGTAAAAGTTCATGTCATCTGAATTTAACAGAAAAATGGAACAACTGTTGTGTATAGGTACGCTGATTAATATGAATATTACGTATGTGTGACCTATATTCAACCAGAAGAGAAGAAAACACCTTATGTTTGTCTCCAGCAGATGTTTTTCTATTTTTCCTTCCTAGAGAAATCTTTGATACTCAGCTGATCAGACTGGGTTAACCCAACACCTCCTCATTTCTACACATGGCTTATGCTAATATCCTTATTCGCTTCACTTCTGATAATTATAAATACTATAATGAAGAAATATAAATTATCAAGGCCTGTTTCTGTATGTTCTTGCTTATTTTATACAAAACATCTAATTTAATTTTGACCTTAGAAGCTTTGAATCTTCTTCTGCTGAGCTCATCACCTGGTATGTCCAAAGTCCCATACATTCGACGGTATTGTTCAATACAATAATGACAACTCAGCTGCTTAAATTCAGGAGATAATGGGGTAGTTTTTCCTGGACTTCCACATTCACCTGGTTTTTATAATGCAGGCATGCACAGATTTATCCATGCAAACATGCACAGATTTATCTCTGCAAATATGCACCGACTTATCTATGCAAACATGCACAGTTATATCTATGCAAACATGCAGAGATTTATCTATGCAAACATGCACAGATTTATCTATACAAACATGCACAGATTTATCTATACAAACATGCACAGATTTATCTCTACAAACATTCAGAGATTTATCTATACAAATATGCAGAGATTTATCTCTACAAACATGCAGATTTATCTATGCAAACTTGCACAGATGTATCTATGCAGACAAGCACAGATTTATCTATGCAAACATGCACAAATGTATCAATGCAGACACACACTGAGTTAAGACAGTGGCACATTACAGACAATGATGGAATAGATTGAACAGAAAGCTTCACGACTAGCCCAGGGACTGAAATACTTGATGATGATGATGATTTCTGTACCTGGGTTTTGCCAAGCTGCTTGTATGCTCGCTGCACTTTTTGGTAATGAGCTTCTTCAAAGCCTGCACAAGTCTTAGACAGTGCCACATCCAGTTGCTCTTCGATCATCTCCAGGGTGTCTTGCAGTTTGGAGCTCAACTCACTGAAATAGAAATGTAGCAGCCCTAAGGTAAAGGTAAGCTCATGGCAGAAGTGACAGATCTTCACATATACAGCGAAACCTCGGTTTTCATCGATAATCCATCCGAAAACAATTGGCGAAATCCGAAATCGGTGAAAAACGAGGCAATTATTTCCATATAAATCAATGTAAATCCAATTAGTTTGTTCTAGAAACTCCAAAATACAACAGTCTGGCCTTTTTACATATGATAGCCTCCGAAACAGAATCACCATCTAACTGATTTTGATTTATCCAAATTAATAATAACTGTTCAAGATCTTCAATTGTTTGTGATGTTTCGTTAGCATATTCATGCCTTTCATGCCTCCTTTATTTCTTCCTTTTTCACCACAATAGAACTTATTGTGGATGGCGACTTCTCTGCGGCCGATTTCAGCAATCTTAACGCTGCTCTCACATTTTATTATTAGCAAGTGATGCTCACACAATGAAAAACAATGCCAAACTGAGCAGAAGAACCCGTGGTCTCTTTGTTTTTGCAAAATTAGCAGCGAGGTCATGCGGGCATGCCAACGAAATCTGAGGCAATCAACGAAAACCAAGACACATTTTTCGCAGAAAAAATCGAAACTGATGATAACCGAAGGCAACAAAAACAGAGGTTTTACTGTACTAGGTCACAATATTATGGGATGGCAATAACCAATTCCTTTCCCCACCATCTAATCTCCCAAGACAAATCTTTGACGTTTATATGGTCAGATTAATCCCACAGCCATATCTGGTCATGAAAATTTGCTGAGGGGTGAACACTGTAGTTACCTAGCAAGTCTCCTCTGTATGTCGCCTTCTTTATAGTCAATGCAATGGCAGTTCTAGGGAATCATGTGAGTCTCCCGTGTTTTATCTTTCTGATAGTCCATGCACATCCATTCTGGGGAACATAGCCATTCTGGGGAACATAGCCATTCTGGGGAATCACATGAGTCTCTTATGAGCTGCCTTTCTTATAGTACCAGTATTACTGAATCATGTGATTCACTGAAGGTGATATCTGTATGTCATCTTCTTTATAGCCAATGCAATGAAAGTTCTAGGAAATCATGTGAGTCTTCTATGTGTTGTCTTTCTGATAGCCCATGCTCATCAGTTCTGGAGAATCATATGAGTCTCTTGTATGTTGCCTTTCTTATAGTCCCAGTACTACTAAATCATGAGTTTCTGTTGTGTTAGTGTCATCTGAGGGTACAACCAATCCTACATCCTTGTACTGCCTGTTGCACATATGAAATCTTTATTATTACATAGTCAAAACAACAGTTTTTGTCAGGTAAAAAAAAAATTACTGATAATGAAAACATGTGGACACCCAAGAAAATCAGCAGTCATTTAGCTAGACACCTACTAACAAAACCAAATATAAAAGAGTTGCCACAAACCTGATGCACTTGTAATGTCTGAAAGTGCTTGCTGCCTTCTGACACTCCAGACAGAGCTGAATTGCACCAGAGTAATCCTCCTCCTGAACAACAAAGAAGCATCATAAACTTTAGCAGAAGTATGAGGTGAATTATGGGTATGAGTCTGATTTTTCATCTTTGAACACAACATATGCATCTAAATCTGCTCCTGTTCGGCAGCCACTATACGCTCCATATGACTGCCCATAAACTTATTCTTAGCAAACTGATTGTTGGTTTTCTCTTGTCTTCCACGTCCAGATAAGATATTTAGATCAGCGCAGCAAAATCTCTAAATACTAAATGTAAATCATGTATCCTGAAAACTAAGATTAGAAGGAAATTTAGAGGCCTCACTGACTTAGTCCCTTTGTAGAATGCTAAGAATCCTGTGGATGAAGAATAAATATTCCTGTACTACAGAAGAAATATAAACAAAGATAAATAATTAGACAGTTGGGACTTCAGATCCAAATATGACAGATAGGCAGGCGATCCATTAAGGTCTTGGAGTGTTTGCTTCTAGTCACGGCCTGCTTATGCATTTTCCTCATTTGCACTTGTGTTACATGGTTTCGTGACCAAGCTACTGAGCTGATTGCTTGATGTGACACTGTCAGCTGTGGATTATATGTGGTATGCTCTTTCATCTATCCCCAGTGATTGAACTAGCTGGTTTGTCTTATGTAGTAATGTGTGTGCAACTGCTGGATTTCTAGTGACTGCTGCTCCCATCGACGACAAACTGTAGTTATAGTGGCAGACTATTATGTTGGCATTCTGGCAGTGGCTTTATGCATGACTACGTGTGCAATCTGTTGGTTTTGTTGGGACTGCTGGCGGCTTCATTTTTCACACTGGACAATGAGAAACATTTTGTGCGGCTTTCGCTGGCACATGAATGGAGCAATTATGGGATGATCCATTGCAGTGAAGTCAAGATTAGTCTGATAAAAGGTTACTAGACAATCTCATATGTTACCAGGCTGCCATGTTTACATTGCACTAATTAAAATATCCATGGATGCAAGAAACAATTACTGTTAACATACATACTTCCATTATTTCTCGAAGCCTGAGGTCTGTCCTCTGTAGAGTTTTGATTGTGCGTACTGACTTTAATAAACCAAGCAGCTGCTGTCGTTTGCGATAGTTGGCAAGGAGTCCCAGACTGGCGATGGTAAAGCTCTCCCTTGCACGGGCCAGCTGTCTGCGAATGTATGACAGACTCGTTGCAAAACTGGAATATTCTCAACATACATTTGTTAGTTCTCTGCAAATTCACGGTGCATGTGGGCATGAGAGCAACTCAGCAGCCAAAATGAGTCCTAAACATGTTCAATAAAAGACCAAGATTCAAAGGAAATACAGTAGAGTCATCAGACAACAATAGTCAATATTGATGGCCATGTAATTAGAAGAGACAAAACAAGGAATACACTGGTAAAATTAATGGAAGAGACATAGAGACTGATAGAGAGAATATACTAGACAGAAAGAAAAGACATCCAACATAAAGATATGCCACACAGAAAGATTTGCCACACAGAAAGATATGCCACACAGAAAGATATCCCACACAGAAAGATATGCCACACAGAAAGATATCCCACATAGAAATATATGCCACACAGAAAGATATCCCACACAGAAAGATATCCCATACAGAAAGATATACCAGACAGAAAAATATGCCACTCAGAAAGATATCCCAGCACAGAAAGATATACCACACTGAAAGATATCCCACACAGAAAGATTTGCCAGCACAGAAAGCTATGCCACACAGAAAGATATCCCCGCACAGAAAGATATCCCCACACAGAAAGATATCCCAGCACTGAAAGATATCCCATACAGAAAGATATGCCATACAGAAAAATATTCCACACAGAAAGATATGCCAGACATAAAAATATCCCACACAGAAAGCTATCCCACACAGAAAGATATCCTAACACACAAAGATATCCCACACAGAAAGATATTCAGCACAGAATGATATGCCAGCAAAGAAAGATATGCCAGCACAGAAAGATATCCACATAGAAAGATATCCCAGCACAGAGATATCCCACACAGAAAGATATCCCACACTGAAAGATATCCAGCACAGAAAGATATTCAGCACAGAAAGATATTCAGCACAGAAAGATATCCCACACAGAAAGATATCAACACATATACTTTAAACAAAACTAGGAGGCTAGGGTTGTGCAGAGACATGGCAGCCCATGTCAGTCAGCATGACATGATAAAACAAACCACAAAAACACCTCTAAAATATTATTTTTGTCTCTAATTCAATCCCAGTATGCTATTCTCATAGTATTTCATCTCCTCTGGAAATGTCCCTAGGTTAAAGGAAGCAAATGTTGTGTTCCAGACTCCTTGCGACTTTCTCCGCAGCGCATCATACCTCTTGTATTTATTAACACTTCAATTAAATGTCTTCTATGCTCTATATACAAACTAACATAGTCTGGCCATATTAAATGTCACAATGGCAAGAATGGCATGGTTCCTGGAGAAGAGGCAGAGGTAGACCAGTATGAAGATGGACACAACGTACTACAGACACCTTGGGCTTGTTGAGGGTGCAAGAGGCAGAGGTAGACCAGTATGAAGATGGACACAACGTACTACAGACACCTTGGCCCTGAGGGTGCAAGAGGCAGAGGTAGACCAGTATGAAGATGAACACAACGTACTACAGACACCTTGGGCCTTGTTGAGGGTGCAAGAGGCAGAGGTAGACAGTATGAAGATGGACACAATGTACTACAGACACCTTGGGCTTGTTGAGGGTGTAAGAGGCAGAGGTAGACCAGTATGAAGATGGAACACAACGTACTACAGACACCTTGGGCTTGTTGAGGGTGCAAGAGGCAGAGGTAGACAGTATGAAGATGAACACAACGTACTACAGACACCTTGGCTTGTTGAAGGTGCAAGAGGCAGAGGTAGACCGTATGAAGATGGACACAACGTACTACAGACACTTGGGCTTGTTGAGGGTGTAAGAGGCAGAGGTAGACCAGTATGAAGATGGACACACGTACTACCAGACACCTCGGGCCTGATGGTGCAAGAGGCAGATGTAGACCAGTATGAAGATGAACACAACTTACTACAGACACCTTGGGCTTGTTGAGGGTGCAAGAGGCAGAGGTAGACCAGTATGAAGATGGACACAACGTACTACAGACACCTTGGGCTGTTGAGGGTGCTAAGAGGCAGAGGTAGACCAGTATGAAGATGGACACAACGTACTACAGACACCTCGGGCCTGAGGGTGCAAGAGGCAGAGGTAGACCAGTATGAAGATGGACACAACGTACTACAGACACCTTGGGCCTGAGGGTGCAAGAGGCAGAGGTAGACCAGTATGAAGATGGACACAACGTACTACAGACACCTGGGCTTGTTGAGGGTGTAAGAGGCAGAGGTAGACCAGTATGAAGATGGACACAACGTACTACAGACACCTCGGGCCTGAGGGTGCAAGAGGCAGAGGTAGACCAGTATGAAGATGGACACAACGTACTACAGACACCTTGGGCTTGTGAGGGTGCAAGAGGCAGAGGTAGACCAGTATGAAGATGGACACAACGTACTACAGACACCTTGGGCCTGAGGGTGCAAGAGGCAGAGGTAGACCAGTATGAAGATGAACAACATTACTACAGACACCTTGGGCTTGTTGAGGGTGCAAGAGGCAGAGGTAGACCAGTATGAAGATGGACACAACGTACTACAGACACCTTGGGCCCTGAGGGTGCAAGAGGCAGAGGTAGACCAGTATGAAGATGGACACAACGTACTACAGACACCTTGGGCTTGTGAGGGTGCAAGAGGCAGAGGTAGACCAGTATGAAGATGGACACAACTGTACTACAGACACCTTGGGCTTGTTGAGGGTCAAGAGGCAGAGGTAGACCAGTATGAAGATGGACACAATGTACTACAGACACCTTGGGCTTGTTGAGGGTGGTAAGAGGCAGAGGTAGACCAGTATGAAGAATGGACAAACGTACTACTACGACACCTTGGGGCTTGTTGAGGGTGCAAGAGGCAGAGGTAGACAGTATGAAGATGGACACAACAGTACTACAGACACCTTGGGCTTGTTGAGGGTGCAAGAGGCAGAGGTAGACCAGTAGAGATGGAAACAACGTACTACAGACCCTTGGGCCTGAGGGTGCAAGATGCAGAGGTAGACCAGTATGAAGATGGACACAACGTACTACAGACACCTTGGGCCTTGAGGGTGCAAGAGGCAGAGGTAGACCAGTATGAAGATGAACACAACAGTACTACAGACACCTTGGATTGTTGAGGGTGCAAGAGGCAGAGGTAGACCAGTATGAAGATGGACACAATGTACTACAGACACCTTGGGCTTGTTGAGGGTGTAAGAGGCAGAGGTAGACCAGTATGAAGATGGACACAACGTACTACAGACACCTTGGGCTTGTTGAGGGTGCAAGAGGCAGAGGTAGACCAGTATGAAGATGGACACAACGTACTACAGACACCTTGGGCTTGTTGAGGGTGCAAGAGACAGAGGTAGACCAGTATGAAGATGAACACAACGTACTACAGACACCTTGGGCTTGTTGAGGGTGTAAGAGGCAGAGGTAGACCAGTATGAAGATGGACACAACGTACTACAGACACCTTGGGCTTGTTGAGGGTGTAAGAGGCAGAGGTAGACCAGTATGAAGATGGACACAACGTACTACAGACACCTTGGGCTTGATGGTGCAAGAGGCAGAGGTAGACCAGTATGAAGATGAACACAACTTACTACAGACACCTTGGGCTTGTTGAGGGTGCAAGAGGCAGAGGTAGACCAGTATGAAGATGGACACAACGTACTACAGACACCTTGGGCTTGTTGAGGGTGTAAGAGGCAGAGGTAGACCAGTATGAAGATGGACACAATGTACTACAGACACCTCGGGCCTGAGGGTGCAAGAGGCAGAGGTAGACCAGTATGAAGATGGACACAACGTACTACAGACACCTTGGGCTTGTTGAGGGTGCAAGAGGCAGAGGTAGACCAGTATGAAGATGGACACAACGTACTACAGACACCTTGGGCTTGTTGAGGGTGTAAGAGGCAGAGGTAGACCAGTATGAAGATGGACACAACGTACTACAGACACCTCGGGCCTGAGGGTGCAAGAGGCAGAGGTAGACCAGTATGAAGATGGACACAACGTACTACAGACACCTTGGGCTTGTTGAGGGTGCAAGAGGCAGAGGTAGACCAGTATGAAGATGGACACAACGTACTACAGACACCTTGGGCCTGAGGGTGCAAGAGGCAGAGGTAGACCAGTATGAAGATGAACACAACGTACTACAGACACCTTGGGCTTGTTGAGGGTGCAAGAGGCAGAGGTAGACCAGTATGAAGATGGACACAACGTACTACAGACACCTTGGGCTTGTTGAGGGTGTAAGAGGCAGAGGTCGACCAGTATGAAGATGGACACAACGTACTACAGACACCTTGGGCTTGTTGAGGGTGCAAGAGGCAGAGGTAGACCAGTATGAAGATGAACACAACGTACTACAGACACCTTGGGCTTGTTGAGGGTGCAAGAGGCAGAGGTAGACCAGTATGAAGATGGACACAACGTACTACAGACACCTCGGGCCTGATGGTGCAAGAGGCAGAGGTAGACCAGTATGAAGATGAACACAACATACTACAGACACCTTGGGCTTGTTGAGGGTGCAAGAGGCAGAGGTAGACCAGTATGAAGATGGACACAACGTACTACAGACACCTTGGGCTTGTTGAGGGTGTAAGAGGCAGAGGTAGACCAGTATAAAGATGGACACAACGTACTACAGACACCTTGGGCTTGTTGAGGGTGCAAGAGGCAGAGGTAGACCAGTATGAAGATGAACACAACGTACTACAGACACCTTGGGCTTGTTGAGGGTGTAAGAGGCAGAGGTAGACCAGTATGAAGATGGACACAACGTACTACAGACACCTCGGGCCTGATGGTGCAAGAGGCAGAGGTAGACCAGTATGAAGATGAACACAACGTACTACAGACACCTTGGGCTTGTTGAGGTGCAAGAGGCAGAGGTAGACCAGTATGAAGATGGACACAACGTACTACAGACACCTTGGGCTTGTTGAGGGTGTAAGAGGCAGAGGTAGACCAGTATGAAGATGGACACAACGTACTACAGACACCTCGGGCCTGATGGTGCAAGAGGCAGAGGTAGACCAGTATGAAGATGGACACAACGTACTACAGACACCTTGGGCCTTGTTGAGGGTGCAAGAGGCAGAGGTTAGACCAGCTATGAAGATGGACACAACGTACTACAGACACCTGGGCTTGTTGAGGTGTAAGAGGCAGAGGTAGACCAGTATGAAGATGGACACAACGTACTACAGACACCTCGGGCCTGAGGGTGCAAGAGGCAGAGGTAGACCATAGTATGAAGATGGACACAACGTACTACAGACACCTTGGGCTTGTTGAGGGTGCAAGAGGCAGAGGTAGACCAGTATGAAGATGGACACAACGTACTTACAGACACCTTGTGGCTTGTTGAGGGTTGCTAAGAGGCAGAGGTAGACCAGTATGAAGATGGACACAACGTACTACAGACACCTCGGGCCTGAGGGTGCAAGAGGCAGAGGTAGACCAGTATGAAGATGGACACAACGTACTACAGACACCTTGGGCTTGTGAGGGTGCAAGAGGCAGAGGTAGACCAGTATGAAGATGGACACAACGTACTACAGACACCTTGGGCCTGAGGGTGCAAGAGGCAGAGGTAGACCAGTATGAAGATGGACACAACGTACTACAGACACCTTGGGCTTGTTGAGGGTGCAAGAGGCAGAGGTAGACCAGTATGAAGATGGACACAACGTACTACAGACACCTTGGGCCTGAGGGTGCAAGAGGCAGAGGTAGACCAGTATGAAGATGGACACAACGTACTACAGACACCTTGGGCTTGTTGAGGGTGCAAGAGGCAGAGGTAGACCAGTATGAAGATGGACACAACGTACTACAGACACCTTGGGCTTGTTGAGGGTGCAAGAGGCAGAGGTAGACCAGTATGAAGATGGACACAACGTACTACAGACACCTGGGCTTGTTGAGGGTGCAAGAGGCAGAGGTAGACCAGTATGAAGATGGACACAACGTACTACAGACACCTTGGGCTTGTTGAGGGTGCAAGAGGCAGAGGTAGACCAGTATGAAGATGGACACAACGTACTACAGACACCTGGGCTTGTTGAGGTGCAAGAGGCAGAGGTAGACCAGTATGAAGATGGACACAACGTACTACAGACACCTTGGGCCTGAGGGTGCAAGAGGCAGAGGTAGACCAGTATGAAGATGGACACAACGTACTACAGACACCTTGGGCCTGAGGGTGCAAGAGGCAGAGGTAGACCAGTATGAAGATGGACACAACGTACTACAGACACCTTGGGCTTGTTGAGGGTGCAAGAGGCAGAGGTAGACCAGTATGAAGATGGACACAACGTACTACAGACACCTTGGGCTGAGGGTGCAAGAGGCAGAGGTAGACCAGTATGAAGATGGACACAACGTACTACAGACACCTTGGGCTTGTTGAGGTGCAAGAGGCAGAGGTAGACCAGTATGAAGATGGACACAACGTACTACAGACACCTTGGGCTTGTTGAGGGTGCAAGAGGCAGAGGTAGACCAGTATGAAGATGGACACAACGTACTACAGACACCTTGGGCTTGTTGAGGTGTAAAGGCAGAGGTAGACCAGTATGAAGATGGACACAACGTACTACAGACACCTTGGGCTTGTTGAGGGTGCAAGAGGCAGAGGTAGACCAGTATGAAGATGGACACAACGTACTACAGACACCTGGGCCTGTTGAGGGTGCAAGAGGCAGAGGTAGACCAGTATGAAGATGGACACAACGTACTACAGACACCTTGGGCTTGTTGAGGGTGCAAGAGGCAGAGGTAGACCAGTATGAAGATGGACACAACGTACTACAGACACCTTGGGCTTGTTGAGGGTGCAAGAGGCAGAGGTAGACCAGTATGAAGATGGACACAACGTACTACAGACACCTTGGGCCTGAGGGTGCAAGAGGCAGAGGTAGACCAGTATGAAGATGGAACACAACTTACTACAGACACCTTGGGCTTGTTGAGGTGCAAGAGGCAGAGGTAGACCAGTAGAAGATGGACACAACGTACTACAGGACACCTTGGCTTGTTGAGGGTGTAAGAGGCAGAGGTAGACCAGTATGAAGATGGACACAACGTACTACAGACACCTCGGGCCTGAGGGTGCAAGAGGCAGAGGTAGACCAGTATGAAGATGGACACAACGTACTACAGACACCTTGGGCTTGTTGAGGGTGCAAGAGGCAGAGGTAGACCAGTATGAAGATGGACACAACGTACTACAGACACCTTGGGCCTTGTGAGGGTGTCAAGAGGCAGAGGTAGACCAGTATGAAGATGGACACAAGTACTACAGACACCTGGGCCTTGAGGGTGCAAGAGGCAGAGGTAGACCAGTATGAAGATGGACACAACGTACTACAGACACCTTGGGCTTGTTGAGGGTGCAAGAGGCAGAGGTAGACCAGTATGAAGATGGACACAACGTACTACAGACATTGCCTTGGGCCTGAGGGTGCAAGAGGCAGAGGTAGACCAGTATGAAGATGGACACAACGTACTACAGACACCTTGGGCTTGTTGAGGGTGCAAGAGGCAGAGGTAGACCAGTATGAAGATATGGACACAACGTACTACAGACACCTTGGGCTTGTTGAGGGTGCTAAGAGGCAGAGGTAGCACCAGTATGAAGATGGACACAACGTACTACAGACACCTTGGGCTTGTTGAGGGTGCAAGAGGCAGAGGTAGACCAGTATGAAGATGGAACACAACGTACTACAGACACCTTGGGCTGTTGAGGGTGCAAGAGGCAGAGGTAGACCAGTATGAAGATGGACAACAACGTACTACAGACACCCTCGGGCTTGATGGTGCATAGAGGCAGAGGTAGACCAGTATGAAGATGGAACACAACAGTACTACAGACAGACCCTTGGCTTGTTGAGGGTGCAAGAGGCAGAGGTAGACCAGTATGAAGATGGGACACAACGTACTACAGACACCTTGGGCTTGTTGAGGGTGTAAGAGGCAGAGGTAGACCAGTATAAAGATGGACACAACGTACTACAGACACCTTGGGCTTGTTGAGGGTGCAAGAGGCAGAGGTAGACCAGTATGAAGATGAACACAACGTACTACAGACACCTTGGGCTTGTTGAGGGTGTAAGAGGCAGAGGTAGACCAGTATGAAGATGGACACAACGTACTACAGACACCTCGGGCCTGATGGTGCAAGAGGCAGAGGTAGACCAGTTATGAAGATGAACACAACGTACTACAGACACCTTGGGCTTGTTGAGGGTGCAAGAGGCAGAGGTAGACCAGTATGAAGATGGACACAACGTACTACAGACACCTTGGGCTTGTTGAGGGTGTAAGAGGCAGAGGTAGACCAGTATGAAGATGGACACAACGTACTACAGACACCTCGGGCCTGAGGGTGCAAGAGGCAGAGGTAGACCAGTATGAAGATGGACACAACGTACTACAGACACCTTGGGCGTGTTGAGGGTGCAAGAGGCAGAGGTAGACCAGTATGAAGATGGACACAACGTACTACAGACACCTTGGGCTTGTTGAGGGTGCAAGAGGCAGAGGTAGACCAGTATGAAGATGGACACAATGTACTACAGACACCTTGGGCTTGTTGAGGGTGCAAGAGGCAGAGGTAGACCAGTATGAAGATGGACACAACGTACTACAGACACCTTGGGCCTGAGGGTGCAAGAGGCAGAGGTAGACCAGTATGAAGATGAACACAACGTACTACAGACACATTGGGCTTGTTGAGGGTGCAAGAGGCAGAGGTAGACCAGTATGAAGATGGACACAACGTACTACAGACACCTTGGGCTTGTTGAGGGTGTAAGAGGCAGAGGTAGACCAGTATGAAGATGGACACAACGTACTACAGACACCTTGGGCTTGTTGAGGGTGCAAGAGGCAGAGGTAGACCAGTATGAAGATGGACACAACGTACTACAGACACCTGGGGCCTGAGGGTGCAATAGGCAGAGGTAGACCAGTATGAAGATGGACACAACATACTTCAGACACCTCGAGCCTGAGGGTGCGAGAGGCAGGGTAGACCAGTATGAAGGTGGACACAACGTACTACAGACACCTGAGGCCTGAGGGTGCAAGAGGCAGAGGTAGACCAGTATGAAGATGGACACAACATACTTCAGACACCTCGGGCCTGAGGGTGCAAGAGGCAGAGGTAGACCAGTATGAAGATGGACACAACGTACTACAGACACCTGGGGCCTGAGGGTGCAAGAGGCAGAGGTAGACCAGTATGAAGATGGACACAGCATACTTCAGACACCTCGGGCCTGAGGGTGCAAGAGGCAGAGGTAGACCAGTATGAAGATGGACACAACGTACTACAGACACCTCGGGCCTGAGGGTGCAAGAGGCAGAGGTAGACCAGTATGAAGATGGACACAACGTACTACAGACACCTGGGGCCAGAGGGTGCAAGAGGCAGAGGTAGACCAGTATGAAGATGGACACAACATACTACAGACACCTTGGGCTTGTTGAGGGTGCAAGAGGCAGAGGTAGACCAGTATGAAGATGGACACAACATACTTCAGACACCTCGGGCCTGAGGGTGCGAGAGGCAGGGTAGACCAGTATGAAGATGGACACAACGTACTACAGACACCTGGGGCCTGAGGGTGCAAGAGGCAGAGGTAGACCAGTATGAAGATGGACACAACATACTTCAGACACCTCGGGCCTGAGGGTGCAAGAGGCAGAGGTAGACCAGTATGAAGATGAACACAACGTACTACAGACACCTGGGGCCTGAGGGTGCAATAGGCAGAGGTAGACCAGTATGAAGATGGACACAACGTACTACAGACACCTGGGGCCTGAGGGTGCAAGAGGCAGAGGTAGACCAGTATGAAGATGGACACAACATACTTCAGACACCTCGGGCCTGATGGTGCAAGAGGCAGAGGTAGACCAGTATGAAGATGGACACAACGTACTACAGACACCTCGGGCCTGAGGGTGCAAGAGGCAGAGGTAGACCAGTATGAAGATGGACACAACGTACTACAGACACCTGGGGCCAGAGGGTGCAAGAGGCAGAGGTAGACCAGTATGAAGATGGACACAACGTACTACAGACACCTTGGGCTTGTTGAGGGTGCAAGAGGCAGAGGTAGACCAGTATGAAGATGGACACAACATACTTCAGACACCTCGGGCCTGAGGGTGCGAGAGGCAGGGTAGACCAGTATGAAGATGGACACAACGTACTACAGACACCTGGGGCCTGAGGGTGCAAGAGGCAGAGGTAGACCAGTATGAAGATGGACACAACATACTTCAGACACCTCGGGCCTGAGGGTGCAAGAGGCAGAGGTAGACCAGTATGAAGATGGACACAACGTACTACAGACACCTGGGGCCTGAGGGTGCAAGAGGCAGAGGTAGACCAGTATGAAGATGGACACAACGTACTACAGACACCTGGGGCCAGAGGGTGCAAGAGGCAGAGGTAGACCAGTATGAAGATGGACACAACGTACTACAGACACCTCGGGCTTGTTGAGGGTGCAAGAGGCAGTGGTAGACCAGTATGAAGATGGACACAACGTACTACAGACACCTTGGGCTTGTTGAGGGTGTAAGAGGCAGAGGTAGACCAGTATGAAGATGGACACAACGTACTACAGACACCTCGGGCCTGAGGGTGCAAGAGGCAGAGGTAGATCAGTATGAAGATGGACACAACGTACTACAGACACCTGAGGCTTGTTGAGGGTGCAAGAGGCA
Organism: Cepaea nemoralis; assembly: GCA_014155875.1. Taxonomy (NCBI): domain Eukaryota; kingdom Metazoa; phylum Mollusca; class Gastropoda; order Stylommatophora; family Helicidae; genus Cepaea; species Cepaea nemoralis. The sequence continues at coordinate 603,510 of JACEFZ010019322.1, forward strand.
GAGGTAGACCAGTATGAAGATGGACACAATGTACTACAGACACCTGGGGCCTGAGGGTACAAGAGGCAGGAGAAATGGCAAGAGACTGAGGTTTTTCAGCACACTGTGATGACAGTGATGTTCTATATGCAAAAAACTTGCTACTTGACAGAGATATTGACATTAATTTTTTTCAAACTAGCATGTCTCTGCGGTCGACCCAGCCTCGTTAAATAAGTCCTGGATAATTTTTCAGAATTGTGTGAGAATTGTCTGGGAAGAAATTCTGTGAACACAGGAACTGGCTACCTCACAAGGGCCTAACACTTCACACCCCTAATCGCAATATATGCCTTTGGAAATAAACAGCGAGATTTTACCCATCGTTACATATGTGGTTGCTTCATCTAAAGACATGGCCACAATGAAATGACTTCAATGTGATGTCCATGAGAAGGTGCCTACTGTGTCTTGGCTTCATTTTGAAAATCTTCATTTCTCATTTGAAACCATTACAGAACTAGTATAGAAACCATCGCAGAGCTTCCAATTATATACTCAGCATGGCTCTGAAGTACTGAAGAATCTAAGATACTTAAACAGGACACTGAAACTTGACATCAAGCAGTTTTACATTTACAATAACTTAAAGAAGCTGGAATAAACCAAAAACAGCATACAGACCACAGTTTGATGTTAACTATCATTTTTCATGTTTAAAATAATTGCAAATTAAACTGACCTTCTTCCATTCTGACATACGGACCCTGCGGATCTCAATGTTCGCTGAAGATCCATAACACGCTGAAGTTCAGCAGCATAAGCCGGGTGATTTTGCAGAATCAGCTCTGACACACGTTTGGATACCTAAAAGAGTAACATTCATTCATTCAGTTCATCTTCTTATATCCAAGTATAAAGAGGGTTCTTAAATGTGTTTGGTTTTATTTGTTCCACAGCGCAACACAGAAAGCTGTGACAATGATCAAGTAGACCTACCTCCAACTTCTTCTTCTTTTATCCTCCATTAGGGATATGCCCTCAACCAATTCACTCCCAGCCCTCCCACCTTTAGCTCTCCCATGCAGCTCCATCCATGTCCTCCCCACATTATTCTTTCATCTCACCCGCCAGCTCTGTGGCAATAGGGTTACGGATACAATTCGTTCTCCTGCATACCACGTTCGAAACATAGCTGTGGAAGGTTTGGAAGCAGACCGCCTTGCGTTGGTTTCTATAAAATTGTATGAATGTCGGTTGTTCAGAAAGCAATGACAAACTGCTGGAGAAAAGCTTGCCCAGGAATCACAGACAGCAAAAGAAAGCTGGAGTTGACTAAGTCCTGTAAACGGATATGAACTAACTTTCTCCTCCACCACTTGTGGTGTCTTTCCCAATTTATACATTGCTCTGGCATTCCAGGTGCCGATTCTGGAAATGTCTGCAAGTGAAAGGAAGAAAGTTTGTGATACAGACTCCTTGTGGCTTTCTCTGCATGTCACCATAGCTCTGTTAGAACAGCCAACCCTTCTTGGTTGGCTTCGCTATTCTGTTTTTTAAATCTTTGGACTTGTTCATGATTGGCAGGATGTTGCAGCGAGAGTTTTTCTACAGAATGACGAAGCCAGCCTCACACCCAATCATCCTTTGATGTCTCTTGTGACATGTATCATAGGTTGCGTTACTATTCCTTGCTTCCCACAAGGGCCCCAGTAACACACGGGTGGATTTTGCTTTCGCTCGTGGCCATAAATGAACATGTTTCTCAAAGAGCAACTGATGTTGTAGAACAATGTTGATTTGGGTTGCACTCTTGCTGTACAACTTGAAGAATTGGGGATGACTTGCTTCCATCATGGCAGACAAGTAACATTCTCATTCCCAGCACGTTCCTGAGCTCACCAAGTGGTAAATTCAAGTTTTGGTTACCATCATCTTGAGGAATTGCTGTAATTCTCCTGCAGTAGTCGCAGTGTGCAAATGTTAAGTTCTCAACAGGCTTCATCACAGTGGAGTCTATGGATGATCCTCCCTTTGTTAGCCAGACTAGTCCCTGTCTAGGATACCCCTGCTTGCCTGCCAGCTTGGCAGTCATGTGTTCAAATCCCCATCAAAGCAGATTTTCTTTTAAAATTTACCCAGGCTTCCAGGTCAACCCAGCCTAGAAGGGGGACTAGGAAATGTCCAGAGAGGTCATGGCAGCTGACGTAACACTGACCACATCACCCGTCTGAGTGCCAATTGGTTTATAAAAATAATGGGCTTATTGCCCCTAGTTGGCTATGTGGATAAGGGATAACGGACACAATTTGTAATCCCGCATACCATGTTCAAATCACAGCTGCAGGCGATTTAGAAGCAGACCGCCTTGCATTGGTTTCCCATACTTTAGGTATGAGTGCTGGTCATTCAGAAAGGAATGGCAAACTACTGAACGTAAATTTGCCAAGAAATCATGAAGAACCAACATATGCTGGGGTTGTCTGCAATGTCCTGTAAAGAATATGCAACTAACTTTAACCGAGTGCCCAATATGCTTCAAGGCATGTAAAATTGTAATTTACTAGCGAATCTGCTTCACTATCTATATGTCCAAATAAAAAACAATAAAGGACACTGAAACTGTTGGCAATCACCAACATTGAACATAATGCTTTATTTGTGTCAGACATATTTTGAGAACAGACAATGAGATGAATACAGTCAGCGACTTGTAGCTCTACTGTCTGTATCAGGGTCAGGAAAGCAAATCTGACCAGTTGTGGTCCTGGAGGCAGACTGCATCACAGAGATCTAGTTGAGGGTAACGAGGGAAAGAAAATCTGGTCCACAATCTGTTGTGTTGAATTATGTGAGCATGCAGAAAGTAGCCTGGCTGTAAATGGTCACAACATAACTAACATCCTTTTCAAGATGAACAAGAAAGAAGACAGGTTTGTGCCACCTGAACACATTAACATAGATGGATATCCCAATTGCCAACAAGCACATATACTGAATATGCTACGCTGAAATCAGACTGTTGACGAAAGGAGCTTGGCTGTAAATGAAGCCATCTTATCAAGATGAACACAGAAGATGTAGAGAAAGTTTTAATTTATGAAATGGCATGAAAGAACAAATAAGGGCAAGAGCAGATTGAGATTTGGATGAAAGACTATATACTGTTGATTAAACTGGTCATCTTAACTGTGTTGGTAATTACTCAGCCAAAATAATATAACTGTAACTGCATGTGTGTATTTGCGTGTTGTGTGTGTGTGTGTGTGTGTGAGAGAGAGAGAGAGAGAGAGAGAGAGAGAGAGAGAGAGAGAGAGAGAGAGAGAGAGAGAGAGAGAGAGAGAGAGAAGAGAAGAGAAGAGAAGAGAAGAGAAGAGAAGAGAAGAGAAGAGAAGAGAAGAGAAGAGAAGTTAGTTAGTTAGTTAGTCGAGGTTCCAACTTCACGGCAACGGGTCGTCCCCATTATGCTCCATTTCCGTGCCAGCGAATATCACACAAAATGCTTACCTCTATCCAATGTGAAAAGTGGAACAGACAGGAGTCTCGGCAATCCAACAAGCCCGCACAGGTGCACTATGCATAATACCGCCGCCAGAATACCAACACAAAATTCATCGAGTACCACAGTTCATCATTGATGGACTCAGCAGTCACCAGAAAGACCTCACTGACCCGGGTTTTCTCACATGGAGAAGAGCAGAGAAGAGAGAACTGAAAGAATTATGTTGAAACAAAAGTTGGTACACGTTAAAATAAAACAGTGCTTACAGCCTGTAACTGTGTCTGAAGTTTGGCGGAATCATCAGCAATCTTTTCCAGATCCAGAATCTCAGGGAGTTTCTAAATAAACAAACATAATAATTTCATAAAATTATCAATCATTAATAAAATTAAGGAACACACTAATAATGCAGGTCAAATCAATTGGATACCTGTGTCTAACACAAGTGTGGGCACGAGTTCCAACACTTGACAAGACGAAGATTGTTCTACAAAAGTTGTGATAATTATAGATTATGTGCTTTGAAAATATGTAAATGTTGATCGAGTTCATTCTCTATATATTACATTTCTCTCACAACCCAAGAGGCCGGTAAAGCACTATCCTTCACTGTATTTTGTATAACTTGTTTCCATTCATCTTTGCCTCTTGCCAACATTTCAGTTTCACCAATGGATTATCCTGTCCATTTTTAAATGTAGTGAGATGTTATATTGAATTTGTTCTGCTGAAAGGCAGTGAAACTTGGAATATGAACAAACTAGGAAGAGCCTGTAGGTAGCAGAGATGTGGTTTCTAAGACAAATGCTGTCAAATACATTGGACAGCCAGAGTGACTAAATACGAGCACTTGGAAGATGATAATGTGAGTGGAAGATTATCATCATCATCATCATCATCTTCCACTTTTTCCATCAAGGGTCATGGGGAGGAATGTAGCAGTCAACCCCAGACTTTTTTGGCTATTTGTGATTCCTGGGCAAGTTTACATTCAGTAGTTTGCCATTGCTTTCTGAACGCGGTACACAAGAATACGAACTGGGTCCGTAACTCCTTCGCCACAGAGGCGGCTGTGGAACATTACATACACTTATAATATAGAGGTAGTCTTTTGCAAAATGGAAAACATACTGACTAAAAAAAAGGTGTCAATTGCAATGAGAAAAAGAGTGATGAAGTGCAAGTAAAACCTGTGCTTTTGTATGGATGTGAAACATGGACGATAAGCAGACAAGCTGAAAAGCATATAATGGCAGAGGAAATGTGGTTTCGGAGGAAAATGCAAAGAATATGATGGACAGACAGAAAAACCAATGATCAAGTCCTACAAGAGGCAAATAAAAACTGTAAACTGATTAGAGAAATTAGCCGTAGACAGTAAAAAATTTTTGGGTTATGAGAAGAAATAAACTAGAGAACTTGGTGACAACTGGCAAGATTGAGGGGACAAGAACAAGGGGAAGGCAGAGAAGTAAATATCTGGATGGCTTGACCATATGGCAAGGTCGGGATAAGAACACAGAGCTGATCCACAACTCTGGTGATCGTGTATGATGACAAAACATGACCACCCATGTTATCGGCAAGAAACATGAAGATGATAACAAAGAGACAAACATCATTTTCTGGATAAATTAGGAAGAAACAGAAGAATACATCTCCCAAAATCATAAGATGCAAAAGCCATAAGCCTGACTGAGCAACTGAAACAGACATGATGCAATTCTTTACAAAATAAACAAAGAGAAGAACACATTCTCCAAGTCAAAGCCTGGTGTCAGTTGGTTGAGGGCCAATACTCCGTTGGCAGATGAAAGGCAGAAGAAGAGAAGAAGACTGTAAACAGACATGGAGTAACCAACATCCTGTTCGGGGTAAATGGGGACAAAGAGGAATATATTCTAGAAGAATGATAAGAGGCAAGATCAATTCGTCTGCCTGGGTAATTTACACAGACACAATGTGACTAACAACTTTTCAGGTAGAAGGAGAACATGTCTTTCAGGAATGATCAAGGGCAAAAGCAGTGAGTCTTCCTGAGTAACTTAACGAAGATAATGGATTCCCTCCAGTTACATTAATGTAGATATAATCATGATCAAAAACCTTAACACAGAACATCTTATATAAGATTAAATTTGGTAGTGAAATCAGTTGGCATTATGCGTGAGGATTTGGTAGTATTTAGAGTGAAGGACTGGAGGAATTATGCATGAGGATTACCAGAGATTCTATATGCTGATGATACAGTATTACTATCCACATCACAGGATGGTATAGAAAAACCTCAACCAAAAAGAACAGTGAAAATCACAACTTATATCTTAACATAGCAAAAACAAAGATAATGCATACAGATAAAACTAATACGGAGAAAGAAATATATATTAGGAAAATTTGGAGGTGGTGGAAAATGTTGAATAACTTTGGTCATTGACTACCAACAATGGTGACACAAAGAAAGAAATTAAAATATGAATATCTATTGCTCTTCAAAAACCAAAACAACTGAATAAATTGTGGCATGGGATGGATAGACCTACAAAAATAAGATTTTTAAGAGTATGCATCTTCCCCATTGCAACATACGCCTGTGAGACCTGGACACTTACTGAAAAAGCTGAACAGTGCATAAATTCCTTTGAATATAAGTGTTATCGACAGGTTCTAAGAATATTTTGAATACGACATGAAAGTTTGGAGAGAACAATAATGGAGGGGTATATGCCTGGGAAGAGAGGAAGAGGAAAGCCAAAGAGAAGATGGGTGTAGGATGTGGCAGATGATCTCCAGATAGGTGTATCGGACGGTGGACATCTTGCTTATGACCGAGAAGTTTTCTGGAAGGTTGTTATGGGAGTGAGGTTCTGCAAAGGACATGCTACTGAATGAATTAATGAATTAGTGGAGTATTGGAGGCATTATGAGTGAGGATTTTGAGGCATTATGCATGAGAATTTGGTAATATATAGAGTGAAGGACTGGGGGAATTATGCATGAGGATTTTGAGGCATTATGAGTGAAAGATTGGAGGCATTATGAGTGAGGATTTTGAGGAATTATGAGTGAGAACTTGGCAGTATTTTGAGTCAAGGATTGGAGGCATTGTGCGTGAGGATTCTGAAGCATTATGAGTGAGGAATTGGAGGTATTATGAATGAAGGATTGGAAACATTATGTTTGAAAATTTTGAGGCATTATGAGTGGGCGATTAGATGAAAAATGTGTATAATTTTCCGTGATTGGGACACTTCAGTTTCCAGCTAACTATTCTTATTTTGTAGTTATATTTGTGTGTGTGCATCAACCTAGACTTTGATCGAAACTTTCACTTTCTACCTGAGTGTTTTTCCTTTCATTGAGATTCCCAGTTATATTTTGCATTCATTCTGATTATACCATCACCCATGTGTTAACAGGGCCCAAAAGGGAAGCAAATACAAGGGTAAGTTAATAAGTAAGTCACAAATGGCTGTAGAAAAATGACTAACTATGATAACAACTTGAAACCAGTTTTTTATACATGCATTGTCCTTTTATTTCTCAACATAATTTCCACCAACATTGATGCATTTATCCCATCATTTTATCAGTTCTCCCAAACCGGCTGCATAGAACTACGTGCTTTGTTTTCATTTACCTGCCATCCCACAGAACTGTGCGACTTACTTATTGACTCGCCCTCATAACTTTTTCTACCCAGCTATGCACCGCTTTACGAGAAATCGCTAGGGGCTAAGTCCATTGAAAACCCACTTTGGCGGGAGACATTTCGCGAGTGATGCCGAAGTTGAATGTGAAGTGAAAACGTGGTTTAGAAAACAGAGCACACAGTTCTATGCAGCCGGTTTACTGTTCATCAACCTAGACTTTGAGCGGAACTTCCACTTCTATCTGTGTGTTTTTCCTTTCGTCGAGATTCCTGGTTATATTTTACCTTCATTCTGATTATACTACCACCCGTGTGTTATCAGGGCCCAAAAGGGAAGCAAATAATAACAACACTGTACCCTACCATGCACATCCTGGCCACCTCATCCCATAGAAAACTTTACCTGCAAAATCTAACCAATCATAAACAAGTCTACAAAGGGGCTTGAGTTGGCTGAGGACCTGTGCTTTATTGGGACATGAAAGGCAAAAGAACATATAATATTCAACAGTCTGGTGGCTAGCATGGCTGAATAGATAAGAACACTCATTTTTAAACATCCGGTATGCTGAAGCTGAGGTAGCAGGTTCAGCCCCTACACTGGTCAGTTGGACTAAAATGTTGATTTCTCATCTTTGACTTGGGAATATAAATTTACACGTACTTGCTTTGCTGTATGGCTGTAAATCTCAAGAATGTAAATGAACAAATTAGGAAGAGACTGGAAACAACAGAGATGTGGTTTATGAGACGAATGTTGCGAATTCCTTGAACTGCAAAAGTAACTAACAAAGACTGTCTGAAAGAGGCTAATGAAACTACAACCTTATATATAACAATAATAAAGAAGCAAACAGCTTTTTTGGTCATGTGATGAGAAGAGAGGCATTTGAGAACATCATGACAACTGGAAAGATAGAAGGGAAGAGAGGCAAAGGCAGACCAAGAGAAATGAAGCTGGATGGATTGAGATGGTGGCATGGAGGAATATCAACAGCAGAGTTAATCCAGAAAACCAAAGACCGAGATCTGTGGAGAGTCATGAACGCCTACGCCAGCCGGCATGGCACTTGATGATGATGACCTCTGAAGTCGGAGTGGCTACACCTGATGGTGAGGGACACTGGTAATAGGAAAAGCTAATTCACACGCAAAAATCAATGCAGAGCACCAGAAGTAGCAGCACGAGTATAGACTATGCTTGAGGTCAAAGCGAGCGAAAGCACACACAAAATATAACCAACAGTCCAATACCTGTAGTTCATGCAAACTGGTATCGAAGGATTCATTGTTGAAGTAAGTATCCTCTATACCGTCAATGATTTCCTGTTCTTCGTGAGGATTTACAGGCTTCTTTTCAACCTGATGAATAAATATAATATGATGACAAATAAATATAACCTGATGATGAAAAATTATTACCTGATGACAAATAAATATAATCTGAAGACAAATAAATATAACCTTCTTCTTCTTCTTCTTCAGCATTCCGAGCCATTGAGGTTCTTTGCTGCAAATACAATCCGTCTCCATTCGTCTCTCTGGTGGACCTTCTCTTGCCAGTCGTTGATTCCAAGTGCTTGTAGGTCTGTATATATATTATCTCTCCACCATCTTCTTGGTCTACCTCGGGGTCTGCGGTCATCTATTTCCTGAGTGTAAGCGAGTTTTGTTTCCCTATTATCTTCCATTCTTTCTATATGCCCCAGCCATTGTAGTCTATTAGCCTTCATGATACCAGTGATTAGCGGGGACTTAAACAGATCATAAATGTCTTTGTTACTTCTTCTTTTCCATTCTCCACTTTGTGTATCCCTAATGGATCCAAAGATGCGTCTTAAAACTTTGTTCTCAAAGGTTTGTAACAAGGCTTCGTCTCCTTTCGTTGTACTCCAGGTCTCAGAGCCATACAGCACAACTGGTCTGATCAGTGTTTTGTATATTGTGATTTTGGTGTTACGAGATAGCGCATTTGATTTTAGTAGATGTTGTAGTGCATAGTATATCTTATTTCCAGAATTGATTCTAGTTTGTATTTCTTCCCTTATGATGTTGGAGCAGTTGAAGATTGTACCCAGGTATTTGTATGTTTCCATTCTTTTAATAGTCATATTATCTATTTGTATGTGGCCAGAGTTTTTAGCCATTTATTCTCTTGAAATTACCATATATTCTGTCTTATCTTGGTTGATAACCAGCCCCATCTGTTGGGCTTTTTCCTTTAAGAGAGTCAATATTTCTAATGTCTTTTGTTCATTTTCCCCTATAATATTTATATCATCTGCATAACCAAGCAGCTTGGATGTTCCAATATCACATTCCTCCTTTACCTTCCTTACAACTTTCTCTAGAGCCAGATTGAAGAGTAGTGCATCACCCTGTTTCAAGCCAGATGTTATTTGGAAAGGGTCTGATTTCCTGCCTTTATATGTTACTATATTATAAGTATCTTCCATGTATAGTCTGGTCATGTTGATTAACTTCCTTGGTATTCCAAATTCCTGCATAGCATTCCATAGACTATTCCTATGGACACTATCATAAGCCTTTTTAAAATCCACAAAAATGTTATGGAGATCTCTTTTATATTCTCAATTTTTCTCGGCTATTTGTCGTAAGATAAATATCTGATCTATTGTTGATCTGTTTTGTCTAAAACCCGCCTGGTAGTCACCTAATATGTCTTCTGAATATGGTTTTAGTCTATTCAGTAATACTGCGGACAGTATCTTATAGCTTGTGGACAGTAGTGATATTCCTCTATAATTTTCACATTGGAACTTGTCTCCTTTCTTAAAGATAGGTATCAATAATAACTCTTTCCAGTCATGGGGTAATTCTTCTGTCCTCCAGATTTTTATTATTAGTTCGTATATCTTTAGATGTAATGCATGGCCACCTGCCTTTATAAATTCAGCAGCAATTCTATCAGCCCCAGTTGCCTTATTGTTTTTAAGTCGTGTGATTACATATAGGATTTCTTCAAATGCAGGTTCTTCAATTTGTGGTTCGCATGTTAGAACTTCTTCCTGTGGGAAAGTGTTACTTGGAGCTTTACAATTTAGTAATTCAACAAAATATTCTTTCCATGTGTTGCACATTTCCTCATTGGTAGTCCGAATTCGAGGCTTATGTATCTGTTTCGTAACAAAATAGTTTTTACAAAGGTGGAGATGTTAACCCCACGCTTCAACCCCCAACCTGGAGGACCACGGTGTTTCTCTTTGTCTGTTCTCTACCCTTTGACCTGTCCGGCTTGGAAGGCCCTGCTGGTAGCTACGCTACCGCCAGCATAGCTTTCGGGGTAAATATAACCTGACGACAAATAAATATAACCTGATGACGAATAAATATAATCTGAAGACAAATAAATATAATCTGAAGACAAATAAATATAATCTGAAGACAAATAAATATAATCTGATGACAAATAAATATAACCTGAAGACAAATAAATATAATCTGATGGTAATAAATATAGCCTGATGACAAACAAATATAATCTGATGACAATAAATATAACCTGATGACAAATAAATATAACCTGATGACAAATAAATATAATCTTATTCTTCTTCTTTAGCGTTCCGAGCCATTGAGGTTCTTTGCTGCAAATACAATCCGTCTCCATTCGTCTCTCTGGTGGACCTTCTCTTGCCAGTCGTTGATTCCAAGTGCTTGTAGGTCTGTACATGTATTATCTCTCCACCGCCTTCTTGGTCTACCTCGGGGTCTACGATCATTTATTTCCTGAGTGTAAGCGAGTTTTGTTTCCCTATTATCTTCCATTCTTTCTATATGCCCCAGCCATTGTAGTCTATTAGCCTTCATGATACCAGTGATTAGCGGGGACTTAAACAGATCATAAATGTCTTTGTTACTTCTTCTTTTCCACTCTCCACTTTGTGTATCCCTAATGGGTCCAAAGATGCGTCTTAAAATTTTGTTCTCAAAGGTTTGTAACAAGGCTTCGTCTCCTTTCGTTGTACTCCAGGTTTCAGAGCCATACAGCACAACTGGTCTGATCAGTGTTTTGTATATTGTGATTTTGGTGTTACGAGATAGCGCCTTTGATTTTAGTAGATGTTGTAGTGCATAGTATATCTTATTTCCAGAGTTGATTCTAGCTTGTATTTCTTCCCTTATGATGTTGGAGCAGTTGAAGATTGTACCCAGGTAAATATAATCTTATAACAAATAAATATAGCCTTATGATCATATATATATATATGAAGGACAAGTCCCACAGGATTTCAAAGATTCAAGCATCATAACACTGTACAAGAACAAGGGCGATCGGAGCGACTGCAACAACTATAGGGGTATCTCACTTCTGTGTATTGTTGGAAAAGTATTTGCCAGAATTGTTCTGCGCAGACTTCAAGTCCTAGGAGATCAAGTCTACCCCGAATCACAGTGTGGCTTTCGACAGAACCGGTCTACCACTGATATGATATTCTCATTGCGACAAATGCAAGAAAAATGCCGTGAACAGAATCAACCACTGTTTATTGCCTTCATCGACCTCACAAAGGCATTTGATTTGGTCAGTCGTGAGGGTCTGTTCAAGGCACTAAAGAAGATTGGCTGCCCACCAACTCTTCTGTCCATTGTGGAATCGTTCCACACAGGCATGAAGGGTATAATCAAGTTTGATGGTGCAACTTCTGAAGAATTTGAAATCAAGAGTGGAGTTAAGCAAGGTTGTGTACTAGCTCCCACCCTCTTTGGAATATACTTTTCACTTCTACTGAAATATGCATTTCGTGATCAGGATGGTGGTATATACATTCACTCACGCTCAGATGGCGGCCTCTACAATGCTCAGAGATTGAAGGCTAAGACCAAAATTAGGAGGGTACTGATCAGAGAGTTGCTTTTTGCAGATGATGCTGCAGTTACGACCCACTCCGAGGAAGAATTGCAATGTCTACTATCTGCATTCTCCAATGCTTGTTCTGAATTTGGTTTAACAATTAGCAAAAAGAAGACACAGATTATGTCACAAGGTGCACATGGGGTACCATCAATCTTTATTGACGACGCCGAACTAGAGATAGTAGACCATTTTACATATCTAGGATCAGTGGTAAATAGCAAATTATCCCTAGATCAGGAAATCAACATCCGGATTGGTAAGGCAGCAACAACAATGAACAGGTTAAGAAAAAGAGTCTGGGAGAACAGGAAGCTTACTGCCAAAACAAAAGTCCTTGTCTATCAAGCCTGTGTCCTTAGTACTCTTCTCTATGGCAGTGAAACCTGGACAACTTACTCACACCAAGAGAACAATTTAAACAGCTTTCATATGCGGTGTCTGCGAAGAATTCTTGGTATTAAGTGGCAAGACAAAATCACAAATACTGAAGTATTGGAAAGATCAGGTTGTGTGACAGTTTATTCCATGCTCAGTCTTCGTAGACTTAGATGGATAGGACATCTTAGGAGGATGGATGATGGTAGAATACCAAAGGATATCTTTTTGGTGAATTACAGATGGGTAAGAGATCTCAGGGTCGGCCTCTACTACGATACAAAGATGTGTGTAAGCGGGACATGATTGATACAGGCATTGATAATGCACATTGGGAGCAAGTCGCCGCTGAACGTGTTGCATGGAGGGCAAATATCAGAAATGGAATAAAGTCAAAGGAGAAAATTATTGCAGAAAAGTCACACACCAAGCGTTTGAGACGTAAGATGGTGCATGATGGTGGAAATGACCACGTGTTCACGTGCACCCACTGTGAACGGACATTTACAGCGCAAATTGGCCTTATCAGTCACACTCGCTACCGCCATAGTTAAAAGTTATTATGCCTTTTTATAGCACAAACTATCGTCTGTCAAGACGGCAAGGTGCCAATGATATATATATATATATATATATATATATATATATATATATATATAGTTAGTTAGTTAGTTAGTCGACAGATCATCCTCGTTGCACATCGAACCATTCAGTCCATAAGTGCTCGGATCCCCTCCTCAGCAAATCCCGCAGCGTGTAGCGGCTAACGACGCCAGTTCTGTGTTGGATTATCAATCTTCTTTGGCTTCCTGCGTAGTGTTCTTGTTTGGCCACCCCTCTTTTAATTTGCTGCTCCCGCAGTCTGGTCATTGTTGTAGATTCACAGTCATCACTTGGTTCTCGCAAAAGTCTCACTTCTCGTAGAGCATTCAGAATGTCAGCCTGGTCCATGGCGCGTCCGCCCTCCACAGTAGCCTCACCTGCGAGCTTGTCAGTCCGCTCATTTCCTTGTACTCCCGCATGACCTGGCACGAAGATGAAACTAATCTTTGCCAGCCGAGACCGCTTCAGAGGCAGCAACCATTCTCTTCGGATCGACCCCTCCTCTATCCTCTTGATCATGTTCATTGAGTCGCTAAGGAAACAAGCCCTAGTGAATGTCTGTGTCTCGAGCCATGTTATTGCTTTACTTACTGCCATGACTTCCATGGTCAGGCTACTTGTGGTTTCAGTGAAAGCACCAGAGTCCTCCTTCACAATTCTCCCCCCGGCCCGAGCTGTAAAGGCCCATGAGCTTCTCACATGTCGGACGACCGACCCATCTGTGTAGATGACCGCGTCACCGTCTAGCGAATTCTCGAAAATCAACGCTTGTACTTCAGCCTCAACAGCAGCCGGATTTTCTTGTCTGCATTTTCTATCTAGTTGGATGCAAACTGAAAAGGATGTGCAGAAGTCTGTTGGCACTTGCACCCACTCCTCGCCAGGTTCTAAGTCCTCAAGTGAACACACCTGTTGAAGAATGTCTTCGGCTTGACCCATCCACGACCGTCCTCTTTTTAACCTGCTGTCCTTCACCTTCCTAATTTCACTATGCAGTGGATGTTGTGTGTTTGCGTTAATTCTGAGGTAGGCGCGTGCCCTGCAAACTTGTATTCTCTCTTCAATGGTTGGAAAATCAAGAAGGTAGCGCATCGCCCTGCATGCTGTATCTCTTGTACATCCAAGAATAATGCGCATAGCTTCATTCTGTATCCTTTCCATCCTTTCTATCTGCTTATGGCTGAGAGTCAGGATTGCCATTGCATACTCCAAAACAGACATGACCAGCCCCTCGTACAGAAGACATAGATGGCGCTGCTCACAGTTTGCTGCCGCCATCACCCACATCGCTGCCAAACCCCGCTTGGCCTTTGTTATCACCTGGTCTATGTGCACATTATAAGCAAGGCTTCGATCAAACCGTATCCCCAGGTAATTCATTGCCTGCGTTCTTTCCACCGTCTCTGAACACAGCATTACAGTTGGTGTTGGATTGTTGACAATATGATTATTCAACGAGAACAAAGTCACTGTTGCCTTTGTTGGGTTGACCATTGCCCCAGCTTCATCACACCAAGTACTTATGCGATTGAGTTCGGTTTGTAGTTCCACAGCAACCTCCTCTCTATCCTTACCCTGACGATACACTAAAACATCATCGGCATACGACAATGTCCTGCCAGGTCCAGTGATCTGCTCACTGGTGATTCTCACTGTGTAAGCGTTGAACAGTACCGGAGATAATGGCAATCCCTGTGGTAGGCCAGGATATATTTTTGTTGGTTCCGAAGTCCAACTGCCACATCTAAAAACTACTTTCCGTTGGTAGAGGGCTGCAGCGATCCAACTAAGGAGGAATGGATTTACGTTTAGTTCAAGAAGCTGAAACATTAAAAAATCCAGTGGTACTCTGTTGTATGCATCCTCAAGATCAATCGCTGCAGCAACGGTTTCAGTGCCTGAGTGGAAACCTTCATAGACATCATGGGCAAAGACTGCTGCATTGGTCCAGGTTTCTCTTTTTGGACGGTACCCACCCAGGGTAGGTGGGAAAACACCTTGCCTCTCTAGTTGGCTTGATATTTTCCTGGCAATTACCTTCTCCAGAAGCTTGCCTATTGTATTCTGCATGGTTATTAATATATATTCATATATATATATGATTATAATATAGTGAGGCATTACCAATTAGGCAGTTCCAGGGAGTTTTATGGAAACAGAAAAAGTTTGTGTTAAATTTGAAATTACCGTGGGGATAACAAATGCTCTATGTTCAAACAATATCTATGACTATGTGTTTTAAGTGTTTCAGCCAAAGTATTATTCGTTTATTCACTACATAAGATATATAACTCTGCTGTATGCACCTGGTGAGGTGCACAAAACATGCCTGGCAATAAATCGTGCAACATTTTGTTTGTGGCTTCTGTGTTTAAACTATAATGTAATGATCAAGAGATTACAATAACATTCTGACCTTGTTCTTCATTACTGCTGCTCCAACTGTAAGAAAGTCTGATGTAGTTTCCTCTACTGGAGACTGAAGACTGTCCTGGATAAAAGAAAAAAATGTGCTCGTTAAACATGAAGGGTCAGAGATATGCCTTAAGTTCAATGCTAGAAAAGGTCACTGTTTAACTTCCAGCTAATTCTGTGTTGGAAGCGTGATAGGGTAGTGACTACATACTTATTTGCCGGTCTGGATCTGGATCTCACAGGTCAAACGAAATAGAGCGAGACTTAAAAACACATTGAAAGGAGAATTAAAACAGAGATTAATAATATATGAAGGACCTGGTGTGAGCTGCAGGAGATAGCAAAAGATAGGACAATTTAGCATAAGTTAGTTTAGGGACCTGTGCCTCATAAGGGATATAGGGCAGAAGAAAAAGAAGCTTTAGCACGCACCAATTGTTGCACACCAACTGCCTGCATCTGTGACTCCAGTTTTGACAAAAGCAAACACCCCATTCACCAGGACAAGAACTTTACCTGCTAGCTTGGGTCACAGGGTCAGATGGTTGGCTGGTTGTAAATTCTCTGGAAGACTAAAAGCTAAACACAAGAGGATCAAATTCATTGCACCGGGTTCAACTCCATCTGGCTCAGTCTCTCTGTGATGAAAGGAAAGTTGCCTGCTGAGAACATTGCATGAATTCCACAGCTCCAGAGATAACCCCTGATGTCTCAGGAAAAACTGCACTAGTGGTCTGAACAAAGGAGTCTGAGAATGAACCCACAACCTTCACAGCGTGAGACAGATGCTTGATCACTTGGCCACAGACAGGAAGACAGTGAAACATAACTTGTAAGTCATGTGCAATCACATTCAGGACATCTGCACCTGGAAAAGTGCTTGATCTATCGGAGTCTGTACCTCATCTGTACCTCTATCTGAGCAATGTTAATATAGAGACTTTTCTCCAGGCCCGGTCCCAAAGTACCATCTCTCCAGAGCTCTTCTTTCCCTCTTCAAGCTCAGAAAGAAGCAAGGTGTGCATGGCCAGTACTGATACACCACATCAGCTGAGAGACATATTCATCATCATCAAGTGCTATGCCATCTGGCATAGGAGTTCATGTCTCTCCACAGATCTCGGCCTTTGGTGTTCTGGATCAACTCTGCTGCTGATATTCCTCCATGCCACTGTCTCAATCCATCCAGCATCATTTCTCTTGCTCGGCCTCTGCCTCTCTTCCCCTTGATCTTTCCAGTCATCACAATGTTCTCCAATGCTTCTCTTCTCATCACATGACCTCTAAAAGTACTGGAGAGTTTTGGCTATCATAGACCATAACTTTAGGAAGGGAAATATCCAACTGCACCTCCAAGTTGTAAAGGATGGGAAACACACCACAGTGTGGCAAACGCAGCCCTGGGGACAGAGTATCCACCAAGATAAGTGGACAACTCTGCAGCTATGCAGAGAAGGGCACTCACTTTTCCTAACAGCCGGAAATGGTTGTCAAAGGCAGAGGTAAAAGACCCCCCCCCCCTCCCCCATGTGGATGTGGAAAACAAGGGGCAACCACCACATTATCTCCCCAAGATTTCATGAATAGTCACATATCATAGAGGCATATTAGCATGTTTAATCAGGCTATGAATGAACACAGCAAATATAGAATGGCTGGGAATGGGGGGAAACAAGTGGCCAAGTTGGTCATGTCTCCTCCACAGGTTTCAGTTATCCATTGCCAACAGACTCCAACCAATGCCTTGAGGGAATGGGTCAGTATGTTAAGTAAGTAAGTGGCATCTAGCCATCTTTGCAGACGAAAGTATGTGAATTGGAACAAAGCTAGAATTCCAAAGCACAATGCCTGCGCATTAAATCAGAGAACATGTGTTACCCATGCAGCATGATCCCTCTCTCGGCCTTGCCTTGTTATCTCCAGAGGAGAGTGTTAAAAAGAACAGGAAAATAGTGTGCCCTAGATTTGCTTCTTCTTCCCCTTCTGCCCAGTTGGAGCATAGGACCTCACCCAACTCATGCCAAACCAAGCTATCATTTGCTATCTCCTGCAGTTCCCTCCGTATCCTCAGATTTGGCTAATACTGGCATAATATGGTTTTCAACCTCTCTATATATTCTGTCATGACCGTCATCTACTGCCTAAAGTACCTTACATTGTAGGACAGAGGGGCTTGAGCCTGAGGTATTAAGACCACCTGGTAGTCGCCGCCAACTGTGCAGGTTAGGGTTTTCTTTTTGCTCCCGGCAGACAAAAATCCACACCTTACTGATGATTCAAACCCGAGTTTCCCAAAGGAAAACTCCACTTTCTAATCACTCGTGCCAGCCGCTCCTCCAATATATGATCACCAGCGAATTAATCAACAAAACTAAAAGATGCTAAACCAAACTAATCATGAATTCTTCAGTATCAACAGAAGGTGTCAGCAACAAAAAGTTATATTATCTCCACTTTCTAATCACTCGTGCCAGCCGCTCCTCCAATATATGATCACCAGTGAATTAATGAACAAAACTAAGAGATGCTAAACCAAACTAATCATGAATTCTTCAGTATCAACAGAAGGTGTCAGCAACAAAAAGTTAATACTTTTCAAGTATTTTGATTACTTTTCTCGGTTTTTTTCAATCATTACGAAAAAAACACGTAGAAAGCTAACAAAGTAAGATCCATTGGTACCCAATTTAAGCCTCTATAACAATTATATAAGTTGACATTAATTTTTTTATGAATTCGTGGTCCTCTAGCTATGCAACTGAAACAGAGTAATAAACGCTGCAGCTGGTTGGTCAACTTGTGTCAGACGTCACACCCCTAGTATCACACACTAAGCTGGCCTGGCACATGTCAGCATACGAGATTCAATGCTGTAAGAGCTCACAATTATTTGAAATATTACTGTAAAGACTTGTCTTCTATTAATTACCCACCTTTCGCTGAAAAAAAATGTTCATAAATAAGTAGATCATGAATTAAAACTATTACACAAGTACGTTTTATCTATAAGAATATGCTTGTACAAAAATAGATTATTAACTGATTCACTGACGTGGGACACTATATCATCTTAATAAAACTATCCTGTCCTGCCGTGGGACACTGTATCGTCTGAATGTTGACAATTCGTTATTTGTTTCTTCTTCTGCGTTCATCCGGAATGTTTTTCAGATGTAATTGCATTGTGCCAAGTTTATTTGAACCCTTAGGCTGACACATCCGACTTCTGCGGGTGTTTTTTGACCGAATTAACCTTCCCAGGGTTATTTGTTTCATTTCGCGAATCTTCCGCAATTTTAATGCCCGGTAAATGACATTTTACACCGGAAAAAGGTCTGTCATTCCTAAACATCGGACATGATGAAGCAAGTATCTCAGATTTGAGCATAAATTTTTAGTTAAATTGTAGTTACTTTTACGATTTTAGAAATTGCAACGCCCTCTGGTTTTCAACCTAGCATATTTACATTAGATAATAGTTTTAAACAATTTTAGATTATAGTTATTCTGATTTAAAGGACTTTGTGAAAGATTCTAAAATGATAGCACGTGGTTAATGTGGTTAATCAGTTAAAATCATTTAGCAGGCGGTCATAATGGAAAACAAAACTAACAGTGAAAGTCCGTCATCATGTCAAATTATGCTTGCTCTAATAGGCCACACTTGTGCCCCAAAGTTTGCTTTGCAGCCTATCACAAATAAGCTTAGCAGTATTGTAAATAACAATAAACAGAAATGTGTACAGGGAGGCCCCGGTTAACGTCGGGGTTACGTTCTTGGAAAACGTCACTTTAAGTGAAACGACGTATAGCAAAACACTATTTCCCATGGAATTAAATGAAATACAGTGTATTATATATTATGTAATAGAAATAGAAGGGGAAATTCTTCACCAAGTGGATAGTTTTAAATATCTAGATATTTATAACATCAGATGGAAGATGCACAACAGAGATCAAGAGAAAAATAGGGCAAGCAAAGGCTGCATTTCAAAAAATGAAGAATATCTTATGCAATAAGTTGCTATCATTGAATGTAAGAAAGAGAGTGTTGAGGTGCTATATAGAACATGTTTTGCTGTATGGCTGTGAATCTTGGAATATAAATTAACAAATTAGGAAGAGATTGGAAGCAACAGAGATGTGGTTCCTTAGACGAATGTTGCAAATTCCTTGGACTGCCAAAGTAACTAACGACGAATGCCTTAAAAAGGCTGGCGAAACTAGAACATTATATACAACAATAAGAAAGAGACAAACAGCTTTTGTGATGAGAAGAGAGGCGCTGGAGAACATCGTGACAACTGGAAAGATCGAGGGGAAGAGAGGCAGAGGCCGACCAAGAGAAATGATGCTGGATGGATTGCGATGGTGGCATGGAGGAATATCAATGACAGAGTTGATCCAGAAAACCAAGGACAGAGATCTGCGGAGAGTCATGAACGCCTATGCCAGTTGGCACGGCACTTGATGATGATGATGTTATGTTTATTTTGATTGTTGTTGAAATTTACTGGCTAAATAGAGGTGGGTTGGAGGGCGAGTGGTAGAGTTATTGGGACATAGAGGCATTAAATTCTGCCTCTTCATCTGAGGATGAAACTGTAATCTCTTCCTGCCTCTTTTCCTGATTCTTCTCTGCTTGAACAAAAAATTGTGTCCAATGTCTGCTGCACAGCCTTTTTCCTTTTCTCTAAATAAAGTAACAGTTGATGGCGCTTGTTACTGCCCTCGACACTTTGGACTTCCATTCTCTGTTCAGGTCATCCTCATTTATTATGTCCATTGCCACATCAATCAAAAGAATTGTGACAAATGTTCAGCTGTCAACATTGGAGGTGGGGGTTGCAACAGGGTGCTCCTCTTCCTGCTGAGCTCTCTGCACATCGAGTTGCATTAGGTCCTCATTGGACAATTGTTCTCCATATGATGCACGCAACTCATCAATGTCAGCTTCCTCCTTACCTTCAAAATTCTAATGACATGGCCAAACCACCTGATCTTCTGTCTTTCAATAAATGTGGCACAAGGTGTTGATCCCACAGTCTGTCTGATAATAGCATTTCTTACTCAGTCTCGGATTGTTAAGTTGGCAGCTCTCCTCAGGCATCTCATTTTGAAGGTGTTGATTATGCGAAGGTGTAATTTGGATAAAGTCCAGGTTTGAGATTGGTAGCATAGGGTTGGTGTGAATATGCTGTTTATTATTTGTTATTTGTAGTAAGGGTGATAGTTGATATATAAGTGCACTAGCTTTTTGACATCTGATTTCAATTTCTCTGTCCAATCTGCCATCTTCTGTGATCATACTTCCAAGGCATTTGAATTCTTTAACTTGTTTCAGAGTTGTGCTATTTATCTGTATACTTAGTGGGCCCGGCAATCTGCTAACTCGCATTACTCGCTCGGGTTTGCTTAGATATCGTGGCTGGACTACTGGCTACTGATTGCTGCTTCTGATTGGTCTGTGGCTTGGCTCCTTCGTGCGTCTTTTTGCTTCCTTTTTTGTGCATTGTTTTTCATCAGTTTTTCGACGTTTTTTTGTGGTGCTTCATCTTGCTTCCTCTCTTCTGTTGGTTTGGTTGATGCTGCATCCTTTCGGCTCTCAGTAGTTTCTCTTCGGTCTTGATCTTTTGTAGGATTTCCTCGTTTTCCTTCTTCATTTCAGCCATGCACTGGATCTCTTGTTTGATGTTGAGCTGGATTTCTTTCATGTCGGCCAGCAGCTTCTCATTATCGTTGGTCGGATTCGTCGTCAGCAGTGCCTTGACTTGTTTCTTCAACTCGTCTATCTGCTTTTGAAAATGATCTCTTTCAGCTTGTGCTATGCCCGTGGCTGTCTCGCCCCTCCGCATTGCTTCCTTGAATGGTGTCTTTGTGATGATGGCGATTTTTAAGACGTCTCTCTGTCTCTGCAGGTACGGACAGCCCAGGTATCCTTGCTTGGCACACTTTCTTTTGTGTTGGGTGCTCGGAAGTCCGTGTCCTCTTGGCCACGGACACTCCTTGAAGGCGTGGTGAGCGGCGCAGTATCGGCGATTTCGTCCTTACTGCGGCACGTCGCTCTGCTGTGACTGACATCTGGAACATTGAGTGATTCTTGGTATGAATCTCTCTGGTTGCTGCATTCTCTTGTTGTATGATACTGTTTCGGCATCTCGCTGCCCTCCGATGTCACCACTGCCAAGGTTGTGTTATCTTGGAGTAGGTTGTATTTATACTCATATTGTATCGGCTGCATGTTGAACTCAGATTATTAATATGATTTTGCAGTCTGCCCTCATCGCTATAAAACAGGCATTGATCGTCTGCAAATCAATCAATCAATCATGTGCCATGCCGGAAAGCGTGGGCGGTCATGACTCGCCATTTCACTTGATCACCAATGTCGTGGATCAGCTCAGTGTTCCTGTCTCGTCCATTCCATGTGGCCAAGCCATCCAGGTATTTTCCTCTCGGTCTTCCTCTTGGTCTGTTCCCTTCGATCTTGCCAGTTGTCACTAAGTTCTCCAATCCATTTCTTCTCTGCAAATAGAAGTACATTTATTTCCTGTGGATCAGTTGTTTCATCTGGAGTAAAGAGTGTTTTTCTTTCAATTTCCTCCATAATTCTTGAGCAATAGTACTTGAACAAATAAATTCCCTACCGATTTGCTGGAACTGTCGTAGATTGTGGGTTATAATCGGACAATAAGCTGGGAAATCAGAAAGCACAGAACTAGACAGAAATCCTGTTGTTGCAGGGCCATAATATCAATTATCTGTGGGCAGATATTTTTTACAATGTTTAGCACAGGATTAGGGACTTGTCAAATAAATAGAATACAGTAGTACCTTGGGTTACGAACTTAATTCGTTCCAGAACTCGGTTCATAACCTGAAACGTTCGTAACCCGAAACATTGAAATCAATGAAATAGAGACAATTCGTTTCAAGATGAAAGAATCGTTCTTTTGTATTAACATCCGGTCGTTTACCTAACAAAACGCAAAGAATATGTGTACTTCACGTATTAAATAAAGAGAAAGAAAACAACCAAATAAATTAAATGTAAAATAAAAAAAGATTTAGTCTATCTTTCTTACCAAGAAAACGATCATGGGAAATTTGTCACTTTCTTTGCTATTCTGAATCATTAGTTTCAGGAGTTTCTTGTCGCTGTTTCTTGGCAGCTGACTGGGAATCTTTCTGCACCAAGAAACTATCAAGGGAAATTTGTCGCTTCCTTTGCTGGAGAATCTTTCTGAAGTGGGCCATCGTGTTATCATTCATCAGGTTTACTGCCCTGTTAGCAACAAGTTTGTTTGGATGATGATTCACAATGAAGTCTTCGACGTCTGCCCACTTGCTGCAAATTTCTTTAATCCTGGCAGTTGAAACGGTCACTGGCTCCTCATCATCGGACGACTGCTCCTCCTTTAATGTCTTTAGCTGTTCATTCTGAAGATCCACAAGCTCATCTGTAGTGAACTCTCCACTGTGGTCCTCAATCAGCTCCTCCAAGTCATTGCCATCAACTTCCAAGCCCATATTTTTGCCCAAGAACACAATCTCATCCACTACATTGGCACAGAACAGCAGAGTTAGCCTGTCCTTCATTGGTTTGTGCCCCGGCAGTGCTTTCTCTTCCTGGGTGATAAAGGTCCTCTTTGGCATTTTCTTCCAGAAGAGGCCCGTTTCATCGCAATTAAAGACTTGTTGTGGAACATAGTCTTCCTCTTTGATGATCTTATCAAATTCCACCTTGAATGCTTCTGCTTCTTTCTCATTACAACTTGCAGCCTCTCCATGCCTAATTACACTATGAATGCACTTCTTTTTTTGAACTTTTCAAACCAGCCTCTGCTGGCCTTAAAATCATCAGTCTCAGCACTTTTACCATGCAATTTTGACAATAAATCACTGTGCAACAGCTTTGCCTTTTCATATATTATTGCCTCACTAACACTGTCTCCTGCAAGTTGCTTTTCACTGATCCAGATCAAGAGAAGATTTTCAACTTTCTCTAAAATTTGAGGTCTTTGCTTCTTGCAGCTTAGTTACGCCTTTAGCCACATTGACTGATTTGAGTAACTCTTTGTTCTTTACGACAGTGGAGATAGTTGATTTTGTCATGCTGTACTCATTAGCGATGTCACACACACGAACGCCATTTTCATGTTTCATAATAATTGGGAGAGTTTATACACAGGGCGCTATGAATAGACACTTTGTTTATACATAGGTCGCTATGAATAGACACTTTGTTTATACATAGTGGGCTATTCTTCTTCTTCTTTCGTTCGCTTGAAATATGTCTATAACTGCAATGCTGTCTCTTGTATGAATTGAACTGTCTTTTTCAGTTCACACAGCGGTCCATAGAGTTTATCTTCCACTGTCGTCTCTCTAGGCCAGAAGGTTTGCCTAGATATGTTATATTTTGGGCAGTCTTGGAGTATGTGCTCTGCTGTCTGCGACATCCACATGTCTGTTTCACCAATCTTGAATTTTGTATACATGTGGTTGCGTAATCTATTGTGCCCTGTTCTGAGGCGCAGAATAATGACTTGTTCTGGTCTATCCATAACGTGGTAGTCATCTTAAGCAGGTTTTGGTGGCTTTCTGACTGATTTGATCATTCTTTTCTTTTGGTGGTATGTAACGGGCACATCAGGCTGTTCTTCTTTGGCTCCTTCCTTAGCCAATTGATCAGCTCTGTCGTTTCCGGGTACTCCACAGTGGGATGGTATCCACTGTATGGTGACCTTATGCTGACTGCTAAGTTCAGAAAGTAGTGTCCTTAGTACTGGCAATTTCCCAGACAGGAGCGCCTCGAGTACTGATTTTGCATCTGTCAATAGCACCACAGGTTGTGTACCATTGCTGGTATTTAGTAATTTCTCTGTTATCAGTTATCAGTTATCAGTTGGGGTATCTTCGTTGCACTCCGGACATGTCCATAGGTGCTCAGATCCTCCCCCCAGCATATGCATCAGCGTCCGGTGGCTAATAGTGCCAGTTCTGTGTTGGTTGGCGAGGCACTTTGTTTTCCTGATGTACCTCTCGCGTCTGGCTGTGCCGATTCTTACTCCCAGGTCTTTCATCCTGGACAGCGATGTGGAATCACTGACGTCAAAATCCTCTGTTCTCGCCAAATCTTTAAGGACGTTAATAACATCGGCACGATCCATGGGCTGGCCATCTACAGGGGGTGCAGAGCCAGCCAGTTTGTCAGCTCGTTCATTTCCCTCAACTCCCGCATGTCCCGGGATGAAGATGAAGGTGACTTTACGGACAACAGACTTCCGCAGTGATTCAGTCCACTGTCTACGTACAGATCCAGCTTCGACCTTCTGAATCATGCTCATTGAATCACTTAGTACACACACGTTGGTATAATGCTGTGATTCCAGCCATATGAAGGCCTGTGTAACTGCCATCACCTCCATCGTCATGCTGCTCGTGGTCATAGAGTGGGCACCACTGGATTCTTGAACGGTTCGGCCCGCTGATCGGGCTGTAAATGCCCACGCACTTCTCTGCTGCTTTACAACAGATCCATCTGTATAGATGAGCACTTCGGGGCTATCTGAGTGTTCATAGATGAGCGCGTTAACCTCTGCATTGACAGCGGCAGGGTTCTGCTCTCTGCACCGTCTGTCGAGTGTGATAATGCAGGAGAAAGTGCACTTAAAGGCTGGAGGCACCGGCACCCATTCCTTGCCGGGGTTGATACTGGTAAGACTGCAGACCTGTCTGACGACATCTTCCGCCCGACCCATCCATGATTTGCCCCTCTTTAGCCTGTCACCCTTTTCTCTGAATATAGCGTCATGCAGAGGGTGCTGCTCATCTGCACTTATTTTTAAGTATGCACGAGCTCTCCAGATCTTGATCCTGTGTTCCATTGTCGGGAAGTCAAGGAGGTATCTCATTGCTACACAGCTGGTGTCTCTCGTGCAGCCCAAAATGATGCGCATGGCTTCGTTTTGTACCTTTTCGAGTCTTCCAATCTGTGTAGGGCTGACAGTGAGGATGGCCAGGGCATACTCGATGCGTGAAAGTACAAGTCCTTGGAACAGAAGTATTAGCAGTCTTTGCTCGATATTGGCAGTCGCCATGACTCTCATTGCTGACAAACCTTTTCGAGCCTTCGTTATGACATAATCGACATGATCTCTGAAGGACAGGCTACGATCAAGCCTCACGCCAAGATATGTCATTGACTGGGTTCTACTCAAACTGCTCCCATCCATTCTTACTGTCCGGCAGGTCTGCTTTCACAATATGGTTGTTTAGTGAGAACCATGTAACCGTTGCCTTTGCAGGGTTGACAAGGGCATCGGCATCAGCACACCATGAGGAAATTCGATCTAGTTCGCCCTGCATATCATTGGCAACCGCCTGTCTATCTCGACCCTGTCGATACACGAGGATGTCGTCAATGAATGACAGAGTCCTACCCCTCCCGTCCAACTGTTGTTCAGTGATCGGCACCGTATACACGTTGAATAGTACTGGTGATAGTGGTG
This sequence comes from Cepaea nemoralis, assembly GCA_014155875.1. Classification (NCBI taxonomy): domain Eukaryota; kingdom Metazoa; phylum Mollusca; class Gastropoda; order Stylommatophora; family Helicidae; genus Cepaea; species Cepaea nemoralis. The sequence goes on from JACEFZ010019322.1 coordinate 629,429, forward strand.
AACCCTACGGCAATCCTAGACATATCGTTATCGGCTCAGAAGACCAACTCCCGCATCTTAGCACCAAAATCCTTTGGAGCTGAACTGCAGCTGTCCATCGTACAAGGTGAGGGTGCACTTTCAGTCTGAGGAGGGTTTGCGTCAAGTGCTCGAAAGATACTCTGTTATATGCGTCCTCTAAGTCTATGGCGGCCGCACATGTCTCTTCTCTGACCTGAAATCCTTCGTAAACATCTTGAGCAAAGACAGCCGCACTCAGCCATGACTCTTTGTTGCGTCTGTATCCTCCAAATGTGGGCGGGAAGCAGCCGAGCTGTTCCAAGTCCCAAGCAAGTCTGTGTGCTACAATTTTCTCCAGTAGCTTGCCAACAGTATTCTGCATCGTAATGATTCTGTAGCCGCTTATCTTGGAATGGTCTTTGTTCGGTTTTGGCAGCGGCAGCAAGTAGCTGTGTAGCCATTCTTCTTTGACCTGACCCCTCTGGATACTGGTGTTGAATTCTCTGGCCAGTTCTTCCATGTCATCATCTGATATCACCAGTAGGTCACCATATCGGATGCCGTCTGGGCCTGGGGCGGTGTTAGGTGATTTCTTGAGCATCGCACGCAATATCTCAGCTGTGATTGTCCATTCTTCGTCTGTCCCGACCCCCTCGCACAACTGAGAGAGTGTCGTCGTGGTCCTCTGTCTGGCGGGCTCGTCTTTCTGGTCAGTCTGTTCTATGTAGCGTGCAAGAAGGGCCTTACCTTTATCCGCATCCGACTTTTTCCATGCGAGGTCTGTGCCTTGAAAGTCTGGAATACCCCTACGTTGTGCAGCACCGTTCATGCTCTTGTGGAGGCGCCAGAATGTCGTAAGAGATCGCTCGGAGCACACCTTCCTGCAGAACTCGTCCCATTTCTCGGCCTTGGCCTGTTTGGCGCAGGATTTGAAAAAGTCGTCGTCCTATCGACCTCAGTCTTCAGGTTCGCCAATTCAACCTTGTGGCATGTTAGCCTTTCTGGCCTTTTGCCAGTCTTTGACAGCCTGCCTCTTTCCCAGCCATGCCTTCTCGACCTCTCCATTCCACCATGGTGGCTGCAACCATCTTTCTTGTCTCCTGCGGGAGGAAGTTAGTTTTCTTCTTCTGATCTTGCTTATGGCGTCTTGACCAGTGTTGTCGTACGGGAAGGCATTTGTCTTGTTTCTTTGACTCATGGCCCCGTCTTTCTTGATCAGGATGACACAAGGGTAGTGGTCACTATCGTGGTATCCCAGTGTGCCCCACCGGCACCTTGGTGCGATGGTGGGCGACACCAGAGCCAAGTCAATGACGCTGTCAGAGTCACCTGGTCGAGTGGCTATTCTAGTGACCTTCCCATCATTCAGACAGATTAGGGCAGCAGATGCCAGGGCGTCCTCCAGATCTACTCCCTGTCTATTGGTGATGCAATACCTCTCTGTTGCTATCTTGATTGCCTCAATTTCAGCATCATAGTTATGGCAGTACTTTCCTGTTGGTACTCTAGCTGTGTCCCTGGTATTATTTGGATATTCTATGTACACTCCCGCTCCTCCATTTCGAACAGCATTTTGTGCTGACCCATCTGTGTAGACTCGGATCCAGAGGTCCTGTGGGTATTCTTCATCAAGGAAGCTGAGAATGGCTGTTCTGCGCTGCACACTGTTCTGTTCTTCCTTGTCAAATATTCCTCTCACTTTTGTCTGGATTTGTAATGATAGTCTATGCTCATCTTTCCATGGAGTTCGCTCTGGAATAGTTGTTAGGGGGATACCAACTGTGGGCAGATCAGTGGTTTCTCTGCAGAGTCGTTTGGCCTGGTGGATAAAACTACTTCTTTTCAACTGCCCCATAGCTAGGTTTTCAAATCTGTTCTTCATAGGGTGGCCTGGCAAGCTGAGGAACTTTTCTGCTTGTATTAGTGTTTTCGTATCTCTGCGCTCACTCAGTGCTTGTGTCCTCCCCATCTTCTCCATTTCCACTATAGGGGTTGATCTCATCCCTCCTGTGGTGACTCTAAGTGCTTGATTTTGCACTTTGTCCAGCTCTTGTAGTGTGGTTTTTGATGCCGAACACCATGCAGTTGACCCGTATTCCAGGTGTGGTCGTATGCTCTGTTGATAAACTTTGCTAAGTATTTTCCCACTGGCTCCCCATGTGGTTCCACTTAGCTTTCTCAGGATGGCTATTTTCCTTCTGGCTTTTGCTACTGCTTTGTTGATGTGCTTTCTCCATGTCAGCCTGCCATCAAATGTTACTCCAAGGTATGTTGGTTCTTTATCTTCTCTTAGGGGTGTTCCATTTATCTGGATGGTCCCTGTCTTTTGCTATGAATCAATACTTTATACTTAGTTGAAGTATGGCTGTTTAAATATCAAGAATAATTTTCCAGATTGGTATCCCCATTACAAATAATTGTGTCCCAGGCGAGTTTAAGAATTGTTAACTTGCGTTTCTGTACACTTACTGTTTACAGGCATCCATCTTTGTTTACGTTACCGACCTATTATTTCCTACTATTTATGGCCTGATGATTCTGGTCCAAGCTGACAGTAATATGCGTCACCTCAGAAAGACATGGTTAGGGTCGTTAGGCAATACAAACACCAGGCTCTCGACTGACTGGCCTCATGAATTAACAAATAAACAAGGAAATGCTATGCATATAAAGTGCAGGAAAACCTGGTATATGTGAAGCAGGCTGAAAAGAGAGAGGAGAGAGATAGATAATGAAGATAGTGTGAGAGACAGAGATACGAGAAAGATGTGTTTAAAGACATAAAAAAGTGATAAAGACAAGAAAGAGAGAGAGGGGGAGGGAGATAGAGAAGGAGAGGGAGAGAGAGATGTCTGTATGCCTCTCTATATGTCCGCCCGTCTGTATGCCTCTCTATATGTCCACTTGTCTGTATGTCTCTCTACATGCCCGCCTGTCTGGATGTCTCTCTGTCTGTCCGTCCGTCTGACAGCCTGCCTGATTTCTTGTTCTCTGTCAGTCTATTTGTCTGACTTTCCATTTGTATATATGTCTATCTGAATCGCTGTCTAACAAACTGTGTGTCTGTATTTCCATATGTATGTCTGGCTGACTCCTCTGTGTATGTATGCGTGTGTCTGACTCTCTATCTGTCTGCTGTCTGCCTGCCAGTTTATATATCCGTTGTTTATTTGTCTGTATCTCTGACTGCCCCCCCTTCTCTCTCTCTCTCTCTCTCTCTCTCTCTCTCTCTCTCTCTCTCTCTCTCTCTCTCTCTCGCGGTCGCTCAACCTGCCTGTTCAGAGTATTGCAGGGAGAGGTTGAAAGAGATGTATGAATTGGTATGGTGGAACACAGATGATCGACGAGCAAGTGTCGGGTTGGATCTTGCTACCCATCTAACTGCGTACCTACTCATCCACCTGCCCGCCTAGCTACCCACATACCTGCTTACTTAACTACCTACATGTCTACCTACCCACATATCTGCCTATCTAACCATCTATCTGTCTAACAACCCACCTACCTGCCTACTTAACCACTTTCGTGTCTAACTACCCCCTACCTAACCAACTATGAATAATACAAAGAATTATCGCCGAAGCAACGGAGTACGTGCTTTGTGCTCGATACTTTTGACAACAGCCAGCGGGGAGCGGAGGAGAAGAGGTAGGGGAGAGGGGGGAAGGAAAAGGAAGAAGAGGGCTGGAGCCAGAAGGGGTAGAAGGAAAACAGATCGTTTGGGACTCAAAAATGTACGGGTTGGGTATTGGAATTGCCGTAGTGCAAAGCAACGAGGACAAATACTGGAGAAACTGGTCTACGATTTTGATGTTCTGATGTTACAGGAACTGAATACGAACTCTTTTAAGTACCCTGGCTATACATGTTGTTGTTGTTTGTCCATCAAGAATGATGATGACCATTCATTTCATCCAGTGGGGTTGAAGGTATGGAGCCGTGGGTTCTAAGATGGCTGATGAGGCCTATTTTGGCTCGAAATGTTCTTTGGCAATGTGGGCAAAGAATGCTTGACGTTTCTGGAGGAGGATTTCCTGCAGTGGTTTTTCTGTCCTGCCTTTTCTTCACAGCTCTTGCAGTCCTGGTTGCCTCACATATGACTGCACCCTTGCGTAATACGAATTTCGGTCTCTGGCTGCAGCCTCCCAGGTGTCATGATGAATTCCAAAAGCATTCAGTGAAATTTTCAGAGTGTCTTTAAAGCATTTCCTCTGGCCATGTTACATCAACCCAACTGGGCAGGGAAGACATGGACAGACTCTGGTGGTCAAGGACGGTTTACAGCATTCAATACTGGATATGAGTGGTTAGGGTCAGGAGAGTGAAGAGGTGCAGGGAATGCGGATACAAATCGGCCGATACAGCTGGAACCTGATAAATATATATGAGAGTGGGGAATCTTGCACAAGCAGAGAGAGTTGGGACTGGTTGAGAGGTTTAGTGGACACCCCAGGTACCTGGAGGATGCGTATAACAGGGTTAGGTATGATCGGTTAATAAACACACTGTTGGACATGGAGGTCTGCCCTTGCCTTGTTAGATGGGTTGCGGCAGTCCTTTATGAGTGTAACGTTGCACTGCGCATGGGTTCCTGGACTTCTGACCCTTGTACTATTACACCTGGGTGGTGAATAGAGGTGGAGGCAGTAACAGCGGCATTCCGGTGGCTAGAAGAGACTACTGCAACACACGTTGTATTCATTACGGATTCAAAGTGTATGCTTAGCAAGGTGGAGAAAGGAATGTTTCGTGTAGAATGATTGAGAACAGATTGAGAACCCATTCGTGGAAAGAATGAGATTGTGGGGGATCGGTAGGAGTTCTGGAAGAATCTCAAAACTGAGAGGGAAGACCAGGAGAACTTTTAATCAGATAGCGGTGGAACGATTAGTAGTATGACTCTTCGATGGCTGTTGAACGAGGGGACGGAGCATGTATGGGAATGTCCTGAGTGCAGTGATGTTGGTTCTTAACTCAACTCAAGGTTCCAAATTGCTGTATGTAGCCGGGGCGCAGTGTTGGGGTGAGCGCCCAACATTGCTTAAATACCCCAATGGCTCGTGAATACATAACCTCTGCAGCAAAAGTCCAACTCCTGGCCTTCATGTGGCGGAACTGTTTAAACTAACAGGAGAAGGGGCGACAGCGAGTTTCTGGCGTCGAAAAATAACCAGTATGCTCTAGATGTGTATGCACGTACATGCATGCGCAGGCACGTGTGTGTGTGTGTACACATCTAAACTACACCAACTAGGCAGGCAATGAGACCGGGGCACCCTGACACGGCCATCGACCCGGCACTTGTATCAAAAGAGGCGGCATCAGACATAAAATGGAGTGTCCTTGGGGATTATAGAAGCAACCACCTACCCTGCTCTGTACTGATACCTAAGTCCAGTAAAGTCAGGGCTCAAGAAGAAAGACTAACTAACTTACACTCACTTTAAACAACACAATTCTAAATACCCAAAGAGATAAAGGATTGACTTTCACCCAATTATTTGCTGAACAATTTTTTAAAAAATTGTCCGGCAAAGAAACGAACGATTGACATTTGACTTTCATCCAATTAATTGGTGAACAATAAAAAAAAAAAATTATCCGGCAAGGAAACGAACCTCGAGCTCCTGCCCATCAGGTGGGAACACTATTAACTATGCTACTGACAACACATTTTCCAACCAACAAAAATGTATAATATAGCCACAAACTAACGATAAGTCATGTGACTTGGCAAATCACGTGACCAGCCGGGACAGTTAACTATGTATAGACACTTTGTTTATACATAGTGCCCTATGAATAGACACTTACATAATAATTTCCTTCTTTACCTCCACTGTTATATGTTTCTGCTTCCTAGCAGCACCACCACCGTTCTTCGAACTCATAATTGATGGGGTTAACAAGGAAAATAATGAAAGATAAACTGAACACAGTGCCACTGCTAAGAAATCTTTTACTACTGTGTAGTAAGGCCAATGAAAGCGAGGCTGCGCACGCTTGCAAAACTAGGCTACTAGGCTAGCGCTAAGTGATGTTAGTACTATGTGGCCTTCGTTTGTACTGTATGCGATCGTTTGTCTCCAACGGTAAACCAAAAGCTCAAATCAGGTGTACGAAGTCAGAAATTCTTGGTCCGGACACAAACTCTAAGGCTCTCCACTGTGGGATATGGCTGAACGCCTCTAAGCTATAAGCCCCTCAGAAGTGAGAACCGGGCCGATCCCCACCTACTCCAAAATGGAGGTGAGATGCTAAGCACGCTACATGCTTAGTCCAGATACTGTTAGAAGGCTCTCAGCTGGGGGATATGAGGGATCCCCGGATGAGACAGCCTGACTGATACTTGCACTCTGCTGTAAGGAGGTAAGGTGCTGAGCCGGCAGCACATGTAGCCTACCTCGAGAGCGTTACAAAGGGTGAAAAAAGCACCTCAGTCGCACGTTCCGATGAAAGTCTGTAAATATACTCATAGAGGGATCTCCGGATAAGAGGGCCTGGCCGTTACTTGCCCAATGTTGCATGGAGGTAAGGTGCTGAGCTGGCAGCATATGTAGCCTACCTTGTGAGCGGTACCTTAAGGTTGCAAAGTCACACGAAGTGGTTACGATGAAAGTCTGTATCTATACCCATACAGTGAGAGTAGTCAATGGTGGAGGCCGAAGCGAAAGCTATATGAGTGGATGTCGTCCGCAGACTGTCCGTCCCTGGTTTGTGTGGGGAGTGACCAGTGGCAAAACTAAATGCCCAATACATGGAAGTGAGGGATTAAAGCAGCCACGAGCAAGATGTGCCAACTCCTCGGGTGAGCCACCAGTCTCAGAGCGCTATGTGCCGGCTTTGCATTTATGGACGCCTCCTTGAATAGTGGGGAATGCCCATGGTCTGCTGCTGCCTTCCCTTGAGGGTTGACCGTGATGTCTCTGTTCATTCTACCTTGACCAGCTGAGATGTGGGTGACAACACAGCAGTAAAATTCTAACATCTCTCAAAATCCTGGGAAGGCAAACCCATAAAAATGTCCGCTGAAGTTGGATATGCTGGCCTGCGGGTGCAAATAAATCAGGCACAACGCATAAACGTCTGAGTGAAATGTCTTTCGTGCTAGAAACAGCTCTGACTACCTAGACAGCTCTGACTAGGTAGTTTCCTGAATGTCTGACGGGCACAACGACAAGCACATGTCCAAATCGAAAACTCGCCGAGTGGATACCATCTGCAGACCGGCCTGGTTTGTGCGGGAACGGCCTGTAGCGAACCAAATGCCCAATATATTGAAGTGAGGAACTAAAGCAGCCATGAGCAGGACGTGACGATTCCCTCAGTGAGCCATGTGTCGGCTCTGCAACTATGGAAGCCACCCTGGATGGCATAAAATGCCATGGACTGTCCCTGCCTTCCCTTGAGGGATGACCATGAAGTCTTCGACTGTTCCATCTTGACCAGCTGAGATGTGGAAGGTACCACAAAAGTAAGAATCTCCCAGGAATGCTAACCTGGTCAAAAACGCACGCAGAAGTCGGATGAGTTGGCCCAAGGGTTTCACCTTTGATCCAACGACTCATTCTGCTGCAATCACATCTGAAAAAACACTCCAGATGAACACAAAGAAGAAGAAGAAGAAGAAGAAGAAGAAGAAGAAGAAGAAGAAGAAGAAGAAGAAGAAGAAGAAGAAGAAGAAGAAGAAGAAGAAGAAGAAGAAGAAGAAAAAGAAGAAGAAGAAGAAGAAGAAACCTTGCTCTCTCTCTCTCGCCTTCGTTCGTAACCCAAGGCACAGTTTGTTACCCTAGACAAAACATTTTTGAAGTTGTTGTTTGTATCCCAAATTGTTCGTGACCTGAGGTTCGTAAACCGAGGTACCACTGTACTTTTAGTTTAATATAGCCATCTTACTTTGAAGTACATTCTCTACAGTCTAACTACAACAACGTCATCCTGACGCAAGCCATTGTAGGAGCTCAATTCAAAAGATTCACATACCTCAGAAGTCAGAGTGGGTTCGCCTGATGGCGAGGGACACTGGTGATCATAGGGAAAACTAACCCACAAGCAAAAAAAAAACATTATTTATTTTAGGAAGTGTCTATTCGTAGGGCCCTGCGAATAAACAAAGCGTCTATTCGCAGGGCACTCGTAGGGCCCTGCGAATAAACAAAGCGTCTATTCGCAGGGCACGGCTGGTCACGTGGTTTAACGTAAGTTTGCGGCTATATTATACATTTTCGTTGATTGGAAAACGTGTCGTCAGTGGCATAGTTGATAGTGCGCCCGCCTGATGGGCGGGAGCTCGAGGTTCGTTTCCTTGCCGGACATTTTTTTTTTTTAATTGTTCAGCAATTAATTGGATGAAAGTCAAATGTCAATCGTTCGTTTCCTTGCCGGACAATGTTTTTTTTAATTTTTCAGCAATTCATTGGGTGAAAGTCAATCCTTCATCTCTTTGGGTATTTAAAATTGTGTTGTTTAAAGTGAGTGTAATTTAGTTAGTACCAGTTTCTCCAATATTGGTCCTCGTTGCTTTGCACTACGGCAATTCCAATACCCAACCCACACATTTTTGAGTCCCAAACGATCCGTTTTCCTTCTACCCCTTCTGGCTCCAGCCCTCTTCTTCCTTTTCCTTCCCCCCTCTCCCCTACCTCTTCTCCTCCGCTTCATTCTCTCCCCGCTGGCTGTTGTCAAAAGTATCGAGCACAAAGCACGTACTCCGTTGCTTCGATGATAATTCTTTGTAATATTCATAGTTGGTTAGGTAGGTGGGTAGTTAGACACGAAAGTGGTTAAGTAGGCAGGTAGGCAGGCATACAGACAGGCGGACATATAGAGAGGCATACAGACATCTCTCTCTCTCTTCTTCTCTATCTCCCTCCCCCTCTCTCTCTTTCTTGTCTTTATCACTTTTTTATGTCTTTCAACACATCTTTCTCATATCTCTGTCTCGCACACTATCTTCATTATCTATCTATCTCTTCTCTCTTTTCAACCCGCTTCACATATACCAGGTTTTCCTGCACTTTATATGCGTATCATTTCCTTGTTTATTTGTTAATTCTGAAACTCGCCTGATATTTAAACAGCCATACTTCAACTAAGTATAAAGTATCGATTCATAGGGCCCTGCGAATAAACAAAGCGTCTATTCGCAGGGCTCTGCGAATAGACTCTCCCTTTATTTTAGTATAATAATACGGTACGAACAGTAACAGAGTACCAAACTAACACAGCTTTAACCGAGTCACTTGTGGCAACTGAATGACTGAATCCAGTTTAAGTTTATGTTATACATCATAAATTACCTAAACTAGCAGTCGTCAGACCTAATTATTATATTATTTTGTCAATTTCATTTTGTCAACAATGTCAACATCAACAGTCAACACAGTCAACACAACACAGCTTCCCCTTCACTGACTCAACTTACTTGATGTTTGCCTCCCATTAGAGACTTGAGTTTTTGCTTCAGTGCCATGGTGCTGTATTCAATCCACAGTTCTATTATGTTCTTATGCCTCTATAATACTATGTTCCGCCTGGTTGATTGTGCATCTTTCGAAGATTATGGTACATTTTATATCACGTCCCCCGAAGCCAAAACATAATAATACCGGATACAATAGATTCAGGGGCCACAATGATTTTCGTTAAGTTTCGTTCCTTTTATGTTTCGCATACTGCAGTAGTTACACGAATCTCGCGCATAGGAGTTGGTTAGTTAGTGACTTAGTTACTTAGTCTTCAGATTATCCTCACTCAGCATAGAAACGTGCTCTGGTCCCCTCTTTTGTAACTCTTTCAGCGTGTAACTGCTGACAACACAAGTTCTGCATTGGGTTGGTTGGCCGACTATTCATTCTTCTGTGTCCCCCTGCATAGCGCTCTTGTCTGGCTTTATCCATTGACATTGTGACTTGATTTCTTGCGTCCTGTTCACGGTTGCAAATTCACTGTCGTCTCTTGATTTGTTTAATCGGATTGTCTGGGACGTAGAGGTGTTTCCAAGGCACCAGGACCAGGTTCTATACTGGCCAAGACCTACTAACACGTCCTAGTTGCGCGTCCTGGGCAACAACAGGTCCTTTGGGGGTCCTGGCTAACGTAGTAGTAGGATCGCTGATTCTTCCGAAGTCGGGGAGTATCTGCCTACATGGCAAGGAACCACCAGTCTGCAAACCAGTAAGCCAGACATGGGACATCGGATATTCACGAAAACCTCAGTCTGGTACGACATTACACTGCTGATGTTGGACAACAGGATGTCTTCATCCGACATACAGGACTTCACGCTGAAGTTCACAGCCAGCGAACGCACACGAGCAAGCATCGGATTGTCTCTCGAACGACATTCATTATATCAGCGGGGGTCGGCGTGGCGGAGAGGTTTAACGAGCTCGTGCTTAAGCTTTATCTGGTGACTGCTGTGTAGAGTAGTGATTTCATTCCCCACACCGGTCAATTCTGCTGAAATGTTGACTTCTCGTCTTTGGTTTGGAAACATAAATTACAAGTACCCTTGAAGTCGGAGAAGGGTTCGCTTGATGCTTAGGGACACTGGTAATATGAAAAACTAACTTCATTCAAACATAAGTCTAGTTCACGCACTAGCAGTAACAACTACTACTAAGCAGCACGTCTACGGACTACGATCGAGTTCAAATGGAGCAACATCAGCCCGGTCCATTGCTAGTCCGCATTCCACAGTAGCCCAGGCCACAAGCTTATCACTGTATCAGCTTATTCGTTTCTTCTTACACCAGCTTGGCCTGGCACAAAAATTAAGTTGATCTTTGTCAGCCTTAACCTTTTCAGGGACCCCCCCCCCCCCCCCACTTTTTTCCCTCGAATTGTCTTCGAGACCTACTCATCTGGATCTTCCTGAGCATACTCATTGAGTCACTTAGAAAGACGCCTGAGTGAAATTCTTGTCTCCAGATGACGGACTATTGCCATTGCTTTAGTTACTGATCGACGCTGTTGTGAAGAAGTTACAAATGCAATTCGCAAAAAGCCTCATAACGCTTTCGAGTTGGAAGATTACAGCCGTACGCTAGTTTTCATACAATGGTATGAGTGCTGGTCGTTCAGAAAGCAATGGTAAACTACTTGTTACGAAATCACAGTCTAAGCATGCTGGTGTTGACTGCGACAGTCCTGTAAAGGATATGCAGCTAATGTGTTTTTTTTTTAGTTACCGCTATGACCTTCGATGTCAGGTTACCTGCCGCCAAGGCAGTCTTCTTTCGCAGTCTTCTTTCGCAGTTTTCCCCTCGAAGTGAGCCGTAAAAGCCCAGAAGCTTCTCGCATGTCTAATAGGCTCATCTGTATAATGAGTACCTCGCCCTCAGGGTTCGTGTCATTTAGAAATTGGTAAACGGTACTCCGATGACAGCATATACTGTCTTTATAGTGTTAGGCTTTCAAGTGTTATAGCTCATGATATATGAGAATAGTGGCCAGATACCTTCTTCGTCGTCTTTCCTCTCCCGACAGTTGCCAGAAAATTATGACAATTGTTATGAAAATGTTTATGAGACTGGATCGACTCTAGAGACGTACGTTCGGGAAAATATTATATAATCCCGCCTCTGCTAAGGATTGAAACAGGACCACTGCCTTGGTAGGCAAGTGCACTAACCACGATGCCTTCCGCGAGGGGATTGAAATGGCAGACTAAGAAACAAAGAAGAGCAGAGTAAATAATAACAAACTACGAGTAGTTATGATTTTAAAAAATGATATTAACTGATTCAGTGCTAAACAAACAGTAGGTTTGAACCAAACATGTTACACAATCAAATGAACAAGTATTACAGTGCAAGCCGCTAAAGACGATCTTGGATGTGGCGAATTTCTGTTGTGAAGAACAATGTGTTTATCCCCGGCAATTTGTGTTCTTTGTCTCTTGTCTCTTATAAGAGGAATTTCTGATAAAAAGAACTATTTCTTGGGTCCCAGGCGAGTTCGCCTTATCAGCTCTGCACTGTATAAAATAATTTGTTTCCATTCACTAAGCATTGACATTAGGTAAGATACTACAAAACAAAACAAATAACACGACGACTGTAGTATGGCGCTTTAGTATCGCCCTTCTGTGCAAATGGGAGGTCACAAGTGGCAATATATTATCCATCGACACTGAATCAGTTAAAAGTTCTTTACAAAGGATAATAGAAGCAGGGATGCTGACGTGAAATCAAATCTGGAAATAAAGACATGTATACAAATTGTTGAACGTTACGACAAGAACATATCATCATCATCATCTTCCACTTCTGCCGTCAAGCGTCGTGGGGAGGAATAATTTGCGATCCGGCGCCCGATGGGCGGCACTGGATAGTGTCATGCCGTGTGATTATACAATGTCTTTGATGTCGTCAATCTATTTTCTTCTTGGACGTCCTCTTGCTTGTCGCAGATGATCTTAGATGTAAGGCCAGTGTTGGTAGTTGTTGGTGTTGCATACTAACGACATGGCCAAACCATGTGATCTTCTGTCTTTCAATAAATGTGGCACAGGGTATTGATCCCACAGTCTGTCTGATAACAAGCATTTCTTACTCGGTCTCGGATTGTTAGGTTGGCAACTCTCCTCAAGAACATATCAGTTAATTAAAATCAATATTTCTTGAAATAAATAGTTGGCGATGCTACAGCTTAGAATTGCTTATTTTATTATAAAAGAGGAACCGTGGTGAATGTCAGAAATATGATAATAAATTAAAGTTAGTTAAAAAGTTAGTTTTCTGTTCTTTACATGGCGTCGCAGTTTTGTGTGTGTGCGCGCGCGCGAGCGCGTGTACGCGTGCTTGTGTGTGTGGACTGTTTGCGATTTATAGGCCAGTTTACTTTCAATAGTTATTGTTTATTGAACGATCAGAACTTACAACACTTTATGAAAACCATCGCAAGGCGGTCTGGTTACAAGTTGCCTGTAGCTGTGTTTCGAGCGCGGTATGCGGGGTTTGCGAATTGCATTCATAACACATTCGCCATAGCATATTTTGCTACATCTCATTAGGCGCATACTGCATAGTTTTAAACCATATGGGTGGAATAGGATGTCTTGTAAGGACCGCGCCTCGCAGAGGTAGCGAGGTCAAGAAGGGGTCCAAGCATTAATAGAATTAGCCCAGAGAAAGAGCTGGCTATCGCTGTGAACGTGCAGAATGGCGGGTACGCAAGCTGTGAACGGGATACGAAAAAGGCAATATGGCAACAATGTATACAAGGTCGTATCTAGCCACCGAGGCGGAGGTGAAGACAGGCAAAGTGGAAGGGAAAGAAACTGGCTTTCCCGCGGTCAGAAACGGTGCAGTGTTAGCGCTGGTGGATGCACCGGGTGCCTAATGGTCGCCCTCCAAGGGTGGGATAGCTTCTGGGAGGACTCACTTAGCTACGTCGAAATGGCTTAAGAACGATAAACGAACATCTCGAAGGTGGATACGCACGACAGGAGAAAAACGCCTGGGGGGTCATGACGGTGACGGGCCCACCCCCTGAGAATGTCAGGAAGGTAAAGGGGCCAACACATTCGGCGAGGTGGGAACCCTTCTGATGATCGGAATACTCCTGTCGTGCTTGCCCCGCCGCGGATTTTTACCATTCATCATTATCATCATCATCCAGTGCCTTGCCGGCTGGAGTTGGCGAACATGCTTCTCCAGAAATTGCGGTCTCCGACGGCAGTGCCAATTCGTGTGTTGACTCCCTTCCGTGTCATGACACAAGACTGTCAATAATTGTTCTCCCTGTCTTCTCCTAACTCTCTTTCCATAAATCTTTCCGGTTATCACAATATGTTCCAGTTTGTGAAGTCTCATACCTGCCCAGGTGAAGTGAATAAATCAATACTTTGGCTGAAATATTTAAAACACAGTCGCAGGTATTGTTCGAACGTAAAGCAATTGTTATCCCAAATATAGTGAAGCGTTAGTTATTAAGGCGGTTCCAGCCAGTTTTGTACAAACAGAAAGCGTCCGTTTTAAATTTGAAATTACCTTGGAGTAACAAATAGAACACAATTGAAAGCCCGCCAAGCTCGTTTAAACCGATAAAATCATTCAGCAACGACGCCGCAATTATTTACACACGTGTGAAAACTTCACGTGATAGCAAATACCTGCCGCGCCTCCAAAGAACAAATCATATTTTCCAACCGTGACAAAAGTAGATAATACAAAATACTCATTCTCAGAACGAGCAAACTGGCTCATTTAACATTCTAGGAAAGGTTCACTTTATTTTGAACACGCGACGGCAAGAATAGATCCGCACAGACGCGCCCCGGGTTTGACAAACCCCAAAGGGAGCAGTTATTTTGCACTTAACATAACTGTATGGCGCAGAAGATGGAACATGAACAGTTAGCAAATAAAGTGGACATGTTTTCTACATCTGTATATGCAGAAAGTAAGTAAGTAAATCCCATTGATGTAACATTAGAGATATTAAAACAATTCGGCCAGTATTTATGCGGCCGAATGAAACACAAAAGTAATGTAATGTGTTCGAAGAAACTGTAATGAGTGTTTACAACTTATTTTTCAGTAATGAAACCAGCATAGCCGTATCATAATCATCAACAAGTGCACAGCCAGCTTGCGTAGGCGTTTATGTCTCTCTGCAGATCTCAGTCTTTGGTGCTCTGGATCAACTCTGCTGATAATGTTCCGCCATGCCAAAGTCTCATTCATCCAGCATGATTTTTCTTGGTCTGCCTCTCTTCCCCTTGAGCTGTACAATTGTCACGATATTCTCCAATGCATCTTTTCTCATCACACGGTCAAAGAAAGCTGCTTGTCTCTTTCTTATTGTTGTATATAATGTTCTAATGTCACTAGCCTCACTCGGGCTTCCGTTGTTAGTTATTGAACTCAAGAAGCAGCGGCTGCAGCAGGATATAACAATATGGACTGGAAACAATTATGTATATTTAGTTCCCGCGAAAAGATCTTTTCGTGGGAGCTAAATATATATATAATTGTTTACAATCCGTTGTTAGTTACTCTGGCAGTCCAAGGAATTCGCAATATTCGTCTGAGGAACCACATCTCTGTTGCTTCCAAGTCCTTCCTAATTTTCTCATTTACATTCCAAGATTCACTGCCATACAGCAAAACAGGTTCATTTTAGCACTCTCTTTATTACATTCAATTATAATGATTTGTTGCATAAAATATTTTTCATTTTCTAAAATGCAGCTTTTGCTTGTCCTATTCTGTTCTTAGTCTTTGCTGTGCATCTTTCATCTGATGTTATAATTGCCCGTTGATATTTAAAATTATCCATTTGGTTTTAAGAATTGTCCCTTTTATTTCCATTTCGCATTATGGTGTAACCTTTTTTTTCTATATCACCACCGTTACCGTTTTCTTGATATTCAAGGAGAATCCTTTCTACAGCTAGTATAGTCATTGAAAAACTTAGTCCAGCGAACACCATTAAGACTGAAGTTAGTTCTAAGCCGAGATGAATGTTTCTGTCTCAGTGTTATAAATAAAGTGAATGGAGAACAAACAGGTTAACTCACGGGGGATATATTTGCTGTCAGAAATAATAATAATTATTAATTTAATAAAGTTAGCTGCATATCATTTACAGGACATCGCAGACAAACCATGCAGTTTTCGCTGTTTGCGATTTTAAACACACACACACTATAAATAAATTATTGCACGATTTCTTTCCTGGCACATTTCACTGCACCTCGTCAGGCACGTTTGCGTTCAGTAATTTGCCATTGATTTCTGAAAGAAGGGCATAATAGCCATTGTATAAAAACCAGCGCAAGGCGGTTACTTCCAGTTTTCCCGCAGCTGTGTTTTGAAAGCGGAATGCGGGATTGTGAATTTCGTTCTTAATCATTTCGCCACGACGTCGGCAATTATATAAGGTGTATTTGTAATGGTTGTGTAGTGTTCGAAAAGTTTGCCGGTCCAAGCTTTGCATTCACCGTCTGTAAAGTTCATGCAACACAATAAGTAAATACAAAACTTGGACAGGCAATATTTTCAAACACTGCACAGTCATTAAAAATACACCCTATATTACTAGCTGCTTGAAACTACCGCCTTCTGCCTCTTCTTCGCGTGCATAGCTGTTTAAGCTGTCAATAATCTGATTGTTTGTCGTCTTTTGTTCTGCCTTACATAGCATTAAAAGTTAGTTGCACGGCTTTTATCGAAAGTTTCAATCAGAAAGTTCCGAACAGAAAGTTTAAATCAATATGAGCATCGGCCGTTCATAATGCAATGGCAAACTACCTAATGTAAAACTGTCACGTAAATTGATTGCACCATCCAGTAAAGAATGTGCAACAACTAAGTATTAGTTTTCTTTTGCTTTATGAACCGCCGACTCCCATACCTTATTGCACATGATTTCTCTACCCCACCTGTTCTTTTGACATGCCCCGAAGATTTTAGGAATTTGTATGCAAGCTCACGTCAACAGTTATCAGTTGTTCTCGGAAACGAGAGGTTCTTTTAGGGATACTTTGTCTTTATTTCACTTACTAGATTTTTTATAAAAAAGTATTATATTCGATCTTGTCAAGAGTGAAGCGAAGCCAGGTCTATTTATCCTAATGCTTATTTAAAAACGGGAGTGGCTAGGCATTGACCAACCGACCCGGTGGTTATAGTTTCCATCCGCTTCGGCTGGGATCCGGATTTTTACAGCCTGACCTAAAACGGGTATCAAGAAATGTCTTGGCAAGTAAAGGCCAGTATGATACTGACCATAACACCCACCGAGTGCTGAGTGGTATTGACAAATATGGGTCTAGAACCGCATGCAGAGTGAGCTTCAAGGAGTATGAAAATAGCATTTACTTCATTAAATCATTCAGTGCCAAAGGATAATATCTCCAAATGTGATCCCCTATTTGGACAGTAGGACGATATATCGCCTTATTAGGGCGATAGTGTTATTTGTTTTGTTTCGTGTATCGTCCGCAATTTTGATGCTCAGTGATCGAAAATTTACATGATAATAGTACTTGTTCAATTGATTGTGTGTCATGTTTAGTCAAAACGTACTTTTTGTTTGTCGCTGAATCAGTTAATTACTGATTTAAAAACGAACTGTCAATTTCAACATCACTTTATTAGTTATAGTATGTTATGCTATAATATTACTAGTGAACGAATCAGTTGGATATCCTTTACAGGACGTCGGGGTCAACTCCAGAATGTTTTGGCTGCTTATGATTTCTTGGCATACTTACGTTCAGTGGTTTGCCATTGCTTTCTGAACGACAGGATACTCATATGTATGGAAACCAACGTAAGGCGGTCTGGTTCCTTATCGCCCGCAGTTGTGTTTCGACTGCGGTATGTGAGATTGCGAGTTGCATTCATAACTTTTCGCCCCAGAGTCAACGAAACACGAGAAGAGGAATTGGTCAACATGGCAAGAACACAATCACAAGTGACAACATGGACGCTGCGGCTAAAGTCACTAGTATCTATAACAGGGTGCATTTTTTATGACTGTGCAGTGTTTGAAAATATTGCCGGTCCAAGTTTTATATTTACCTATTAGTTAGTTAGTTAGTTAGTCGACAGATCAACCTCATTGCACATCGAACCATTCAGTCCATAAGTGCTCTGATCCCCTCAGCAAATCCCGCGGCGTTTAGCGGCTCGCGACACCAGTTCTGTGTTGGTTAATCAATCTTCTTTGGCTTCCTGTGTAGTGTTCTTGTTTGGCCACACCTCTTTTAATTTGCAGTTCTCGCAGTCTGACTATGGATGTAGATTCACAGTCATCGTTTGGTTCTCGCAATAGTCTTACTTCTCGTAGAGCATTCAGAATGTTAGCCTGGTCCATAGCGCGTCCGCCCTCCACAGTAGCCATACTTGCGAGTTTGTCAGCCCACTCATTTCCTTGTACTCCCGCATGCCCTGGCACGAAGATGAAACTAATCTTTGCCAGCCGAGACCGCTCCAGAGACAGCAATCACTCTCTTCGGATCTACCCCATCTCTATCCTCTTGGGCATACTCATTGAATCGCTAAGGAAACATGCCCTAGTGAAAGTCTGTGTCTCGAGCCATGTTATTACTTTACTTACTGCCATGACTTCCATAGTCAGGCTACTTGTGGTCTCAGCAAAAGCACCAGAGTCCTCCTTCACAATTCTTCCTCCGGTCTGCGCCGTAAAAGCCCATGAGCTTCTCACATGTCGGACGACCTACCCATCTGTGTATATGACAGCATCACCGTCTAACGAATTCTCGAAAATCAAAGCTTGTACTTCCGCCTCCACAGCAGCTTGATTTTCTTGTCTGCATTTTCTGTCAAGTTGGATGCAGACTGAAAGCAATATTTACCTATTATGTTGCATGAACTTTACAGAGGGTAAATACAAAACTTGGACCGGGAATATTTTCAAACACTGCAGAGTCATTAAAAATACACCCTATACTGCAACCTACACGCCATCTTCATGCCGATGTCGTGTTAAGTTATCACGATGGGTATCCCGCACATTGGGTATTCTCATGCGTACCCAGTCTTCCAATTCAGCAACCATCTCAAAGTATCTCTTTCTCTACTCTCTGTTCCAATGACTGAGACTTCAGTTTCTGACTTTTGCCGCCAATATCTAACATGAAACTATATTTTAGTCTACAATACTGCCACATGTCTACGCGGCTGAAAGGATACGAGCGTTCAGGACCGTGCGGTAGATTTTCTCAGTATGATGCAAGTCTTCGAAATGCTGCCCCTTACATGTATGTTTTTCTTTAAAAATGCCGCCCCCTTATGAAGCCCCCTAACGGTGCCACCTGATGCGACCGCCTCTCTATTTCATAGCATGGCACAACATTGCAAGCGTTGTCGCTTAAACTTCCGTTCTCTGTTTGATAAATTAGAGGAATTGTGTGGCAATGTCTAGAAATAATTCATACTGAGATTTCACTTTCCGACTTCTAACTTCACTTTCTGACATCAAACTACATTTTAGTCTACAATGCTGTCACATGTCTGTGCTGCCGAAAGGATAAAAGCTTTCTCTCTGAAAAGTCCTGTTCGTTGATGGTGGAGTACCAGGATCATTCCTCTACACCGGTCAGCTGGACTTGAACGTTGACTTCTTAATCAGACAGCAATGGGAAATTTAATATGTAAACGTTACATGACCTTTGCAGGACTTTGAGATCAACCCCAACACCAGGTTGACCTACTAGGGTAATTTTATCATTGCTGTCTGAACGAGAAGTCAACTTTTAATTGCAGTTGACCGGTGTAGGAAACTATCTCACTACCCCGCCGTCAGCACCGGAAGTGTATGAGCGAGAGGTCTCATCCTTCAGGCCATGTTGATCTCTAATGACAAGCTAATGACAATGAGAATACAAATGTCTAGAAAATCAACTCAGGATTGACGCCAACGTTCTGCAAATGCCGTGCTGCTTGTTCAAACCGTCACATTCAGGAAGGCTATCTCGCTAGTGGCTTTCCTGAACTCCATATTTTATTAACCAACATCCTAGAATAAATGCCGCGGCCATACGGAGAAGGGAAGTAAGCAAATATATATTCATGGCAGGGCAGACCAGGCCCTAAGCCTTGGCTGGCAGCTGGTCAAGGATCGAAGCTCTGACAGGGGGCAGTAAGAGCATTGCTTTGCTGATCCGGCAGCTTCTGCAG
Organism: Cepaea nemoralis; assembly: GCA_014155875.1. Lineage (NCBI taxonomy): Eukaryota > Metazoa > Mollusca > Gastropoda > Stylommatophora > Helicidae > Cepaea > Cepaea nemoralis. The sequence goes on from JACEFZ010019322.1 coordinate 649,087, forward strand.
CTTGTCTTGTTCCAGATGTATAGGTGTTAATTTTCCTCTGGAGTGAACTAGGCAAGCCGAGAGAGGGATCATGATGCATGGGCAACACATGATCTCTATATTTTAGCCCAGGCTTTGTGCTATGGAGAGGCTATAACTCCATCTCCTGGTCTTAACTGGTCTCGGAATCAAAGCGAGAGGCAACTGTTACGGGTTATAAGTCCTTGTCAGTTGGCGTAGACATGGGGCGCCACGCGTTGCCTCTGACGGTGAGAGACACCTACAGGTGTCACTGATCAGCTACTGCCTGCCTCAAGCTGGGCAGCCCCCGGCCAATTGGGTGCTGATCCGCCACAGCCTGCCTGCTTCAATGGGTGCTTGGGCTAGGACAAAATCTGAATCGCAGGCTGTAAAACCAATGCACCAGGTACTAATAAAAAGAATAATAGAAACCTCAAGCTACGGCTTGCAGCCTGGAACGTAAGAACCATGTGTCCAGGATTTTCCACTAGCTTGACAAATATTGACGATGTGAGAAAAACGGCTGTGATTGATGCTGAACTCAATCGTCTTAACATTGATATTGCTGGCCTGCAGGAGACTCGCCTCGCTGAGGAAGGGTCACTCAGGGAAAACAATTACACCTTTTTTTGGAAGGGAAGAGGGCAGGCAGAAAAAAAGCAACATGGTGTGGGCTTTGCAGTGAAGAATTCGCTACTGGGAATGATTGATATCCCAGCTGGAGGTAATGAAAGATTATTATTACTACCCTTGGCAACCTCTTGTGGATTTGCCACCATTATCACTGCATAAGCACCGACACTCGCTTCCTCTGATGATGTGAAGGATACGTTCTATGAGCAGCTAGACTCTGTGATCAAGGCAGTTCCAAAATCCGACTACATTTATATGCTCGGTCATTTCAATGCTCGTGTGGGCAAGGACTCGAGTTCATGGCAGTGTGCGTTGGAAAATACAACATCGGTCGCATGAATGATAATGGGCAAAGGCTGCTGGAGCATTGCACTAGAAATGACCTATGTATTACAAACTCCTTTTTTAAAACAAAAGAGCTGCATAAGGTCACATGGAAACATCCAAGATCCGGCCATTGGCATCAGCTGGACTTCATTATCACTCGGAGACAACATCTGAACCAAACATCATTAACTCGAAGTTACCACAGTGCTGACTGTGATACAGATCATTCTTTGGTTGTTGCAAGGGTTAGACTGAGACCAAAGAGAATCTACACAGCTAAACACAAATCTAGCCCCAGGATTAATATTATTAAGACTCACGATCCTGGAAAGTGCTTTGAATTTCAACAGCAACTTGAAGACGCTTTCAATGATACATCAGAAAACTGTATAGTAAATGATAAATGGAGTACACTTAAGGAAACTATTTATAAAACAGAGGTAGGGGTTTTCGGCACTGTGGATCATAAGAGGCAGGACTGGTTTGCGGCAAACAGCCAGATACTGCAGCCCTTGATTGATAAAAAGAAGATAGCTCTCTTAAGAAACAAGGAAAGACCAACGCGTAACACTCTGAGTGAGCTGAAGCAAGCAAGGAAGGATGTGCAAAAGGCTGCCGGCAGTGTGCGAATGGCTATTGGATCAAGTTATGTGAGTTCATTCAAATCGCAAGTGATAAGGGAAACATCAGAAGCATGAAGGGATAAAGAAAGCCTGTGGTCCAATGATCAAAAGAAGTGCACCGCTGAAAACCTTGACTGGAGAAATCATCACTGATAAGAAACAGCAGATGGATAGATGGGTCGAGCACTATTTAGAGCTTTACTCAAGTGAGACCAAGCTAGCGGATGATGCCCTCAACGCCATAGAGGCCCTGCCAACTCTTGACCACCTGGACACACTTCCCACCATAACAGAAGTTAAGTGTGCTATAAATGAGCTTGCGTCTGGCAAGGCTCCAGGTTAGGATGGGATTCCAATAGAGGTAATCAGGAGTGGGCAAGACACACTCGCTCTACAGATCCACCAGCTAATAGAGCTGTGCTGGCGAGAAGGACAAGTCCCACAGGATTTCAAAAATTCAAACATCATAACGCTGTACAAGAACAAGGGCGATCGGAGCAACTGTAACAACTATAGGGGTATCTCACTTCTGTGTATTGTTGGGAAAGTATTTGCCAGAATTGTTCTGCGCAGACTTCAAGTCCTGGAAGATCAAGTCTACCCCGAATCACAGTGCGGCTTCCGCCAGAACCGGTCTACCATTGATATGATATTCTCATTGCGACAGATGCAAGAAAAATGACGGGAACAAAATCAGCCACTGTTTATTGCCTTCATCGACCTCACAAAGGCATTCGATTTGGTCAGTCGTGAGGGTCTGTTCAAAGCACTAAAGAAGATTGGCTGCCCACCAACTCTTCTGTCCATTGTGGAATCGTTCCACACAGGCATGAAGGGTGTGACATGTTTGATTGAGTTGCCAGAGGACCTAGTTTGTAGTGTTCTCTGGAGATATATCTTGAATAATAAATAACAAGATAAAGGATATGATTTTGCACGTTTTGTCTAGAGGTCACTCAAATGAGCTAATCATTCCCGCAATAGCCTTTTTGGAGAACATTTTTCTTTGGCTCAAACCCCCACTGTGAGACCACTATGTATCTACACAGAAATTTATAAAAGAAGTAACTAGTTCACCCAAGGCCAGAGAAGATCTGAACTATTAGCGCCTGTACAACTGAGGATCCCTCTCACTCATTATACTGTTGACAGTGTGCTGTTCGTCCGTCACATAGATCTACTCCTATATATTTTGTCAGTATGACCTATATCAGTTCAAGTAATCCTTCAATTTTTGCAGACAAACAAACTTCAACAATAACTGTACATTACATCTGTTGGACAGGACATCTACATGACAGTTTCTTGACAAAAGTGGAACATACATTCACAAGGAATTGTTTACACCACAAGTGTACAAGATAGACATCATGAGATACCTGACAACATCTATACAGGACTTTTCACAATATGTATAACCAACCACAGCACTCAAGACAGTCACCAGAGACAACACTTGACAGCAACTGTACAAGAAATTCACTGGGGACATGTACTTGAACACTGGTTCATTGAATACACAATTTATTGAGTTGATGGTAAGTAGAGTGGTGACCATTGCCTCATCTCCTGTCATGTCAACATTTCAATGATTGCATAGAAAATGCATAAAATATGTCACACATGAAGGTTGATAAACAAGATACAACACTTCTTATTTACTCCACCACCCAACAACTACTCCACTCCTCCTCTCCTCTCTAATCACCACTACATAATTGACTTTTATCCTTTCCTCTACTGTTACTGAGGGAAAAGCCAGGTAAGCCATAACCTGGGGCATAGGGACCTTCTGCTCCACTGGTCTGTTTAACCCTTTTAGCACCTATGATGGGTGTTGGACAACTCAGGTTGCAGTTTTCCCCCATGATGATTTTCCAAGTCTGACTAATTATCCCCTACTGTCACAGTTTGAAGAAAAGCTACAGCCTTGTCTTTCACTGGTGAGTTGACTGTTTATGAAGTTGAGACTTAGGATGTTGTTCTCCTTTTCCTGTAGAGGAAGATCTAAGATACAAACATGTCCCAGTCTTCTTCCTTCTCCTCAGTCTATCTCACGTACTCTGACTGTTCATGAAGTTGACACTTAGGACTTTGTTCTACTTTTCCTGTAGAGGAAGATCTAAGATACAAATATGTCCCAGCGTTCTTCCTTCTCAGTCTATCTCAAGTCTTCATTCTGAAAACACTGTGTGAGCACCAGGCTGGAGATTAACTAAGATAAGTCCTAGCTAAACAATCCATTGCACCAGTCATTTCACAAGTTGTCCTGAATGGGGTTAACAACCAGACTTGTTGTTTTCATTCTCAGATGATTCTGATAATTATGATCACTGGAGTCCTCAGAACTATTTTTCTCCCTTATTTATATCCAGCTGTTTGAGAGCTGAGCTGAAAGTCTCTAGGAAATTCCCATATTGTGGGTTATAGAAGATTTCACTTGTAGAGAGTTGGTTCTGGATTTTGGGACTACTGGTTAGTTTTCCCAGATGATATATGGATGCCTCTCCTCCATCCTCTTGTTCCCTGTTGATATATAGAATGGCACAACATCTCTTCACATGTGTTAAAAGATGAAGTTATCATACATCAACATACACAGATGGAGATGGGGAAGGTTAAGGTTGATGATGTAGTGAATTTCACTCTGATGTACTGTGGTAATCACAAGACCATATGTTGAGACAGGGTAGCTTAACACAATTACAAGCATTTATGTGGTCTAAGTTCCACCATGTTTGAACCACAGTAGACCTGGGCACAAGGAGGACCAGACAGTACAGCAATCATTGTGACATAGCAACATGGGACGGGCATTGTGAAGGGAAATGGAAAATAGGCATTTACAACTGCAATATGCATTATGTATTAACTAATGGCATTTACCAAATTAGCAGACCAGACATCCATTCCTATGGCTGTGATGTTGGTGCATGAATGTCCTATTCCATATTCACACAGCAATGCCAGACCTCACCCCTTTTCTCAGACAGACCTGACTCACAGGTACATCATCTTCATCATCATCATGTGCTCTTTCCCCACTGAGTAATTTTCATGTCTACTACAGTAGGTAACAGAAGCTCAATTGCATAACAACTGTTCACATATGCACCAAGCACATATGTGGAAAACATGTTTAGTCCTTGTAAGTTTGCATGAGCCATACATTATATTCAGCCAACTGAGACACAGGTTCACACACCTATGGTTCTCTTAGGAACTAGTTTATATGAACCATCCAACAGTAAAGGTAACAGTGTAATACTTCAAAGAGAAATTGTATTAATTCTCTTGAGCTTATAGCTACCAGGCATCACATGAACTTAGCAATTCTGGCGTGCCATCACCGTCACGTTTACATATGGATATTTGAAGCATCTTTCTTTCTACTAATGTGAGAGGCTACTTATCAAAGCACCAGCTCATTCCTCCAACATTCTCAGCTTTTTACAAAGGAACTTGTACATGTTTACATCACTCATTCCAATCCAGACTGCCATTTTTTAACTCGCGAGAGCAAAGGTACAGTTGGTTTAAGAATAAGTCATCCTAGGCATGGAGAATGCACAAGGGGTTTGGGTTTGCGAATCTGCATGAGTGTACCACACATTCATCAAGCATACGCATTTGGAGTATACAGCGTGAAAGACATGTCAAGGTGGAAGAAGCAGTATCCAGAATACTGGCGCACAGAAGTTAGGTTTTCCACTTTCACATTTTATTCATAAAATACTCATACATTCTTCTCATTCGTTTATCAGGCACAACCACAACATTAAAGTATGTTTTAAAGTGGTACCTGTTGTCCAGAGAACAATATTATTGAATCTTTAAGGGCATTGTTGGGTCATCACATCACACTAGCGACCGCTCCTGGTGAGATCCCCGCTCAAACTAATTAGATTTTAAAATATGGCCCAGGAATAGCGTGGGCTCATTACTTATGAACCAATCAAAAGACAAGTGCATACCGCCGCCTCCCCCAACTCGTTCTAGAACATACGATCTAAGAATAGCCCTTATATTTGGGATGGTCCCCGTTAAGACTTAAAGTATATTTACGAAATGTGTCGGACTGGAAATGGGAATTCTGTTCCATCATGCTACAAAGGGTATAATCAAATTTGATGGCTTAACTTCAGAAGAGTTTGAAATCAAGAGTGGAGTTAAGCAAGGTTGTGTACTACCCCCCACCCTCTTTGGGATATACTTTTCACTTCTACTGAAATATGCCTTTCGTGATCAGGATGACGGTATATACATTCACTCACGCTCAGATGGTGGCCTCTATAATGCTCAGAGATTGAAGGCCAAGACCAAAATTAGGAGGGTACTAATCAGAGATTTGCTTTTTGCGGATGATGCTGCGATTACGACCCACTCTGAGGAAGAGTTACAACATCTACTATCTGCATTCTCCAATGCTTGTTCTGAATTTGGTTTCTTCTTCTTCGTTCATCCGGAGTTTTTTTTTTTTTCGGATGTGATTGCGTTGTGTCTGTTTACAGCAGAGCTGCATTTTTGCGCCGTTAGGCCGACACATCCGACTTCTGCGCGCATTTGTTGACCAGGTTAACCTTCCCGGGGGTTTCTTAGGACGTTTGACTCTCACTGTTGTGGTGTTATCCCCCATTCCAGCTGGTCCATATAGAAAGCCAAAGATCCTGGTCAGCCCTCAAGGGAAGGCAGGGGCAGACCATGGGCATTCCCCGCCATCCAAGGAGGCTTCCATACTTGCAGAGCCGATACATAGTGCTCTGGTACTGGGCTCACCCAAGGAATCGTCACGTCCTGCACATGGCTGCTTAGCCTCACTTCCGTATATTGGGCCTTCCGTTCACCATAGGCTGTTCTTCCGGAAACCAGAAGTATGCAGTCTGCAGATGACATCCACACAGTGAGCTTTCGATTCGGACTTTTCATGTAATGGATTTGCTATCCAAGCAATATTCCATTTCGTGCCACTAGGACACTTTTCCACCTTTTTTGAAGCCCACACAGCGAGCTTTCGATTTGGACTTTCCACATAATGGATTTGCTATCCAAGCAATATTCCATTTCATGCCTCTGGGTCTTCATGCAGCTTTAAATGTCAACCTGTATGTAGTTAAAGTAAGCTGCGGTCAACTTTAGCTTGTTGATATCTCCATAGAGCTTGTCCTCAAATGAAGCAGGTGTGGGCCAAAATATCTTTCTCTGTTCTGCAAACGTTGGGCAATCCTGCAGCAAATGTTTTGCTGTCATTTTTCCAGTTCTACAATTACATTCATCGGTATCTCCTATCTTTAGTTTATTGAACAAGTGGTATTTCAGCCTGTTATGTCCTGTGCGGAGTCTGAAGATTGCTACTTGTTCTCTTCGGTCGAGTTTGTAATATGCATCATCCTTCTGATGGCCTGGATGCTCTGATTCCCATTTGGTTCTATAAGTGCTTTTTATCAACCTCTTTGCCTCATTATAGGTTATGTCTATGTCAGGCTGTGGTAGTCGTCCGCCCTCTTTTGCCAGTCTGTCAGCCTCTTCGTTTCCAGGTATACTGCAATGTGATGGGATCCACTGTATTACAACTTTTTTGGATTTCTGGCATAGACCATGGAGTGCTGCTCTTAGGTCAGTTAGTTCTGTGCTGTTATTGCTCTTCAGTATTGAGACAGCTGACTTTGCATCTGTGAAGATAGCTATTTGCTTCTCTTTATTTTCCTCCATCAGGAGCATTTCTGCTGCAGTTTTCAGAGCCTCTACCTCCGCTTTGAAGTTACTTGAAAATTTTCCAGTTGCCATTGAATGTGTTTTTTTCACTCCATTTTTTAAATTTAGGAGAATTCCTCCTCCTCCATTCTCTATTGAATTTTTGGCTGATCCATCTGTATATGCATGGGTCCAATTCCTGCTTGGGTATTGTTCTTTTATGTAGTTTAGGGTTATTTCTCTTCTTTCGGTTTCATGCTGAGTGTTCTTTTTCTCAATACCAGGAATGTTTTCTATCATCTCAGGCAATTGCTGCTGTCTCCAAGCTGGGAACTTGTGTGCATTGTATATGGGCTTGACTGTTGATATGTTAAGTATAGGATCTGCCCTAATCCTTCTTTTTGCAGTTTCTACAAAGTTGCTACGTTTCAGTCTTCCCTTTCCAAAACCATTAAATCTGTTGTACATAGGGTGGTCTGTCAATCTTCTAAATTTTTCTGCTTGTTGCTGGGCTCTGCTATCTCTTCTATCCTGCATTGGTTGCTAAACAAGTGATCTTTTCTAGTTCATTAATAGGCGTTGTCTTCAGGCTTCCAGTTATGATTCGCATTCCTTGGTTTTGGACTCTACTTATTTTGTTAAAGTTTGACTTAGCTGCTGTTGTCCAAGCTGCAATGCCATATTCCAGTACTGGCCTCACCCGTCCAGTATATAACTTCTTGAGAACTTTCTCATCTGCTCCCCACGTTGTACCAGCAAACTTTTCCATGATTGCCATTCTCTGCCTTGCTCTTGTTCGATTTTTCTCAACCTGTGTCTTCCATGTCAGGCGACGATCAAAGGTGACTCCTAGATAGTTTGGATTTTCTTGATGGCGCAATATTTTTCCATTCAATACCAGCTTAGGTTGCTGAGTTTTATTTGAGAGGGAGAACACTGTGCATGTTGTTTTCTCCTCACTTATCTTCACTAGCCATGATTTTGACCAGTCCTCTAGCGCTAATAAGGCTTGCTGTATTCTGCTGTTAGCTGTACTAACATACTCTTCAGATGTCCATATGGCTAGGTCATCTGCAAAGGAGGATGTGTGTACTCTGGGTGGGAAATTTTCTGTGATGTCATTTATATATGCTAGGAATAATGTTGGTGAAAGAACTCCTCCTTGGGGGACACCTTGCTCCAACAGCATCATTTTGCTGGTTTGTCCTTGTACTTTTGTCCTGGCAGTTCTGTTCTCAAGGTAGTGGCTGATCCATTTATACATTTTCCCACAAACATGCATGTTTTGCAGTTTTACTTTCAGTCCTTCCTTCCACACTTTATCAAATGCTTTTTCTAAATCTATCCAGACTGCTAGTGTGTGCTTTTTCTCTTGGAAGGCATCCTCTATTTTCTGAGCTATATAGGTTATTTGATCTTCAGTGGATCTGTACTTTCTGAATCCTGCTTGGTGTGGTGTTAAGAGTTTGTTTTCTTCCAGATGCCATGTTAGCCTGCCATTGATAATGCGTTCCATTAATTTTCCTACACAGCTAAGTAGACTGATAGGTCGATAGCCATTTGGTTCTTCCAGGTCTTTTCCTTTCTTTGGGACTGGTATTAGTATAGCTTCCTTCCATGCCTGTGGGACTATTCCTCTCTTCCAGCTGTTATTTAGGACTGCTAGTAGTTTCTTCTTTACCTTGGTGCCTAGTCCTATTAGCATTTCATTTGTGATTCCATCCTTTCCTGGTGATTTCTTCTTTTTTAGGGTATTCATTGCCTGTTCCATTTCTTCCATTGTTAGATTTGCCATCATATATTCTGCTGCTGAGTCTGTATTTCTATGATGTATCTGTTTGTCTGTGATTGCTTTCTTCTGTTCGGTTGTAATATCAACGTGGTTTGCATTTGCATAGTGTTCCATTAGTGCATTTGCAGCCTTTTTTCCTGTAAGCAAGGCATTTCCTTGTTTAATTGTTATTTGTTTGTTTCTAGGTCCTTCATTGTTCATGGCTTTCACTAGTTTCCATAGTTTGCTTCCATCCCTGTCAAAATTCAGGTTTTCTGTTTTTTCCCTCCAACAATCTCTTGTTGTTTGATTTACTGTTCTTTATATATTTTGCTGAGATGGCTTTGAGAGAGATATTCGCTTCAATTGTTTGTTCTCTCTCTCTGCTGTCTTCCTGGCATCTTCAACTTTGTCCTCCAAACTTTGTAGTTCTTCAGTCCAGTATGGTTTGTAATTTTTCCTCGCTCCTCTAGGAATGGACTCAGTGGCTGCCTGTATTATCGCTCTGTTTAGACTTTCCACCATTTGCTTTATGTTGCCATATCGTGTATTTATGTTTTCACAATATTTGTCTGTTAGTATGGCAAATCTGTCCCAATCTGCTCGTTTGTAATTCCAGCGGGGCAAGGGCTTTTGCTCCTGTGGAACATACTCCATGTTCATTACAAGCTTGATTGGTCTGTGGTCACTACCTGCTAATTGGTCCAGCACATGGCGATCGATTTTGTGGAGGATGTCTCCTGTGCAGAAAGCTAAGTCTGGAGTAGAAGTGGTAAGCCATCTTCTGGAGTAGAAGCTCGGTGTGTCATCCGCTTTGTTGAGTAGATGGAGATTTCAGTCTATTTCCCAGTCTTCCAATTCATCTCCTCTTTTGTCAGTATCTGGGTATCCCCATCTTTCTGAACGGCTATTAAAGTCTCCGACAATAATGCAGTTTGTGTCAGTTATTTTCATGTTTGAGAGTGTAAGGTCCTTATCTGCTGGGCTATACAGATTGTAGATTCTTATTTTCACGTCCTTTATCATTATATCAACACCTATAATTTCCGTTTGGTTGTCAGAGATCACAGATACTTCGCTGCAAGGTATTGTATTTCGTGTAAGTATTAGAACTCCTCCTTTGTGTCCTTCACGGTCGAAACGTGTGGCCTGATATCCTCTGACTGAGAATTTGTGATTGGCGTTGAGGTGTGTCTCTTGAATGCATGCCACATCTATTCTATCTTTATGAAGACGCTGTGTTAGGGAGTCTTTCTTCTTGTAAACTCCTTCGGCATTCCACTGTAGTATGTTGAGTGTCCGGGGTATTTGGTCAATAGCTCTTAACCTACTCCTCTGTGCCTTGACTCCACAGCACAGGGGAAGGTGACCACCAGTAGTCATGGGTGGACCCCCTCGAGGCAGGGGGCCCGGCACTATCGCCGCCTGATGGGACTTCACGGGATTAGCACCATAACGATTAATTTTGATTTGTGACATCATGAATTAAGTTACGTTGCACTGCTTTGTCAAGCCTGTGGCTCAGTACATCCGATTTCGACAAGCATTTATTCAGGATGCTTTCCCTAGCCTTTGACTGTCCCCAGTCTACCTACAAGGCAGCAGGTTTTACGTTGCACTGCTTTGTCAAGCCTGTGGCTCTGTACATCCGATTTTGACAAGCATGTATTCGGGGTGCTTTCCCTAGCCTTTGACTGTCCCCAGTCTACCTACAAGGCAGCAGGTTTGTGTGTCTCTTCGTCTGGTCCCTCTCCCTTGACCTGTCCGACATGGGTGACCCTACCAGTAGCTGTGCTACCGTCGGCATAGCTCTTGGGGTCATTGGGACGCACAAGCCCCTCTACCTCGTCACGGTGGACACACAGCAGAGGGGGAATTTGGTTTAACAATTAACAAAAAGAAGACACAGATTATGTCACAAGGTGCACATGGTGTAGCATCAATCTTTATTGACGACGCCGAACTGGAGATAGTAGACCATTTTACTTATCTAGGATCAGAGGTAAATAGCAAATTATCCCTCGATCAGGAAATCAACATCAGGATTGGCAAGGCAGCAACAACAATGAACATGTTAGCAAAAAGAGTCTGGGAAAACAGGAAGCTTACTGCCAAAGCAAAAGTCCTAGTCTTCCAAGCCTGTGTCCTTAGTACTCTTCTTTATGGCAGTGAAACCTGGACAACTTACTCACGCCAAGAGAAACGTTTAAACAGCTTTCATATGCGGTATCTGCGAAGAATACTTGGTATTAAGTGGCAAGACAAAATTACAAATACTGAAGTATTGGAAAGATCAGGTTGTGTGACGGTGTATTCCATGCTCAGTCTTCGTAGACTTAGATGGATAGGACATGTTAGGAGGATGGATGATGGTAGAATATCAAAGGACATCTTCTTTGATGAATTACAGACGGGTAGGAGATCTCAGGATCGGCCTCTACTACGATACAAAGATGTGTGTAAGCGGGACATGATTGATACAGGCATAGATAATGCACATTGGGAGCAAGTCGCCGCTGAACGTGTTGCATGGAGGGCAACTATCAGAAATGGAATAAAGACAAAGGAGAAAATGATTGCAGACAAAGCACACACAGAGCGTGAGAGACGTAAGATGGTGCACAATGGTGGAAATGAGCATGTTTTCACACGCATCTACTGTGGGCAAACATTTGCAGCAAGAATTGGCCTTACCAGCCACACTCGACACCGCCATGGGTCGTAGTTATTAAGCCTTTTTGAAGCACAATGTACCAAACTATCGTCTGTCAAGACGGAAAGGTGCCAATGTAATTATATATATATATATATATATATATATATATATATATATATATATATATATATATATATATATATATATATATATATATATATATATATATAAACAGAATGGTGTTGTCAAACGAAGAAAGAATTGTTTTTTGGGTTGAACAAGTGTTTCGATTTGGCAGTCGATACACACAGATGGTTGTTCAAAGATTTATCGCAGGATTTCCTCATAAACAACCTTCTCATCAAATTACGGTTAGAAATCGTTGTGGTGCTCTCTGGACAATAGGATTGTGAGAGATGATACCCCAAGCCTCACGATAGATGGTAGAAGTGTCAACAGAGAGAATAAACTGAAGTATCTGGGAATCACATTTGACAGGAGCTTGTCCTTCAAGGACCATGTGGAGACGGTTGTGACAAGATCTCAAAAGGGACTCGAATGCACTTAAAACTATGGCTGCAATGGACACAGAGCAGAGAATGCTCTTCATACTATACCAGCACTTGATCCTCTCAGTGATTGATTATGGACTAGGAATGCTCACTGTCTCAAAGAGTCAGCTGGTGAAATTAGAGCTCATACAGAATGAAGCGATGCGGGTCATTCTGGGATGCACCAGAGACACTCCAGTAGTGTGTATGCGTTACATCCTTGGTCTTCCTACTTTTGCTAGTAGGCACAAGGTGATGCAAGCGAAGGCATACCTCAGAGTAGCTGCAGACACAGATCACCCGTTGCATGAGGCGCTGGACGTAGTTAAGGGTCAGAGACTGATAAGAGGGAAATCATGGATGGCTCAGGCGGAGGATACGATCAGACAGGTGTGCCCCTTGGAGAACATCAGGCGAGGAGAGGAGTGGGTCAGAGTGCCAGCCGTGCAGTCAGACTTGTGCAGAGTTGTAATAACATTGAGCCGGGAGTGCAGGGAGTGGCCAGCAGGGGCCACGGAAGTGGAAATTCAGCAACTAATTCAGGAAAATTCTCGCCCGGGTGATGTGATTATCTACACGGATGGGTCAGTGTTGAGAGGTAGGAGAAGTGCCTGGGGGTTCTTGGCAAAAACTAATGGTCGGCGTTTGGTGCAGGAGAGCCTGGCGTATGATAACACTACATCTAGCTTAAGAATGGAGGTGGAGGCGGTCAGTGCAGCTTTCCGCTGGATAGAAAACACGATACATACACACATTGTGATTGTAACTGACTCAGAAAGCATGCTGAGAAGGGTGAGAACAGGTAGGCTTCGTGCAGAGTGGCTTGCTTCGCTTCGGAGGTCACGGGTAGTAAGCATCACCTGGATCTTTTCTCCTGGGCATGCCGGTGTGCTGGGGAATGAACAGGCGGACAGATTGGCTGGCTCGGCAAAATTTGATGGAGTATTGATGCATGACAAGGCAGACGTGGTTGCGGCCTTGTGGGAGCACGTGTACACCTCGGAGGAGCAGATGGAGCACCATGGTCTGGTAAGAATGAGACAACGAGGTGTGACGAGGGGATCTGGCCGACGCTCGGCGCTCGGAGGAAAGGCGAGACGGACATATAATCAGATTGCTACTGGAACTATTAGTGTTGGAACTCTTCGCTGGCTGCTGAGGATGGAGACGGAGCGCTTATGGGAATGTCCCGAATGCTGTGATGTCGGTTCCTAAATCAATCAATCAATCAATCAATCGTTGAATAAGTTTCTTGCAAGGAAAATGTGCATGATGCTCCGCGATCTGGTAGGTCTGCTGTGTCTAGATATCCAAGGCAGAATTCTGAAAAGTTCAAGCAAGTCCTTAAGGAAAATGTCGTAACAAATGATCGTATCAATGAGCACAGTGCATACAATTCTTAAACAACGATTAAATTGTCATTCATACAGGATTTTTGTTGTGTCTGAACTAAAAGAGTATGATAATAAATCAAGAGTCAACTACCCCACGTAGTTTCAAGCATCTTTAGCTAAAGAAGACGAGCCAATTCTCAATGTAACATTATTCTCTAATACGGCATGGTTTCATTTATCTTGATACGCTAATAGCCAAAATAATCGTATTTGGAGCACTTTTAATCTCAGTGTATTTCGTGAAGCGCCTCTACACGATGAGACAATTTGGGGTATTGTGTACCGTCAATAGAACACTTTTATTAGACCAATTTTCTTCAAAAACAATATAAATGCCGATCGGTACCGTACTGGCATTCTTGAACCACTTTTAAAACAGCTGAATGAACCTGAAATTGAAGAAACGTGATTCAAGCAAGATGGTGCAACTGCACACATAGCTAGAGAATCACTGCGGTTTTTGTTTGTTTGTTTGTTTTTTGTTTGTTTTTTTGATGAAATTTTCGTAAATCGCACAATAGCATGTGGAATTTGGCCTGCTCGTTCTCCAGATCTAACTCCACTAGATTATTATCTGTAGGGTTTCTTGAAAGGAAATGTTTACAAAAATAATGTATACACAAATGAGGACCTGAAAGAATAAAATCAGAATTACCATTCAAGAAATAACAACAGACACGTTACAGAAAGTATTTGTCAAAATGAAGAGACGTGTACAGTCATGTCTTGAAGCCCGTGGTGGACATTTCTAACACCTGTTATAATGAATACTTCATTGGTACTTTCCAGCTTCCCCAAAACAGCGTTAGACCATAGCAGTAACTATTGTAACTAATTTAATGAATTGTTAGCACATTTTTTTTATGACGTCATGTACTTTATTTTCCGGATTTGTTCTACATACAAAGTGTAGTGAGATTTTACAAACTCGGTATATGCGTTCGCTAGCTTTGAACTCAAGCGTAATCTATACGCGTGCTACTACTTCTAGTGCACTGGACAGATTTTTGCTTTCCCTGTTACAAGTGCCCATTGCCCTCTTGCGAACCAACTCCGACTTCTGAGTTACTTGTAAATTACGTCCCCAAGTGAAAGACGAGAAGTCAACATTTTAGTCCAAATATCCGGTGTAGGGTTTGAACCCGCTACCTCGGCATCAGCACACCGGATGTTTAAGAACGAGCGCTTTGATCAATTCGGCTATGCCAACCTCCGTTTCCTTGTATATAAACGTAACATTACACGCCTTATTGAAATGCTATAGTATAGATTGTTAACTTGTATCCTGTTAAAATTAGCTTGAAATCTCTATATTTAAAAAAAAACGCATTTGAAAGTTCTTGTTTGTCCTACCTGATTTCCTACTTCCAAATAAAACCACTTAAAATATGTTGCATTTCTTCCTGGTTATTATTAATTGTTTGACTTGGAGTTAACTGCTACGCCCTGTAAAGGATATGCAACTAACTTTAAAAAAAATGTTGCATATGGTGTGTTATCTTCATAAAATCCTCATCCTGTTTATTAAAGGGAACTGTTTATTTAAGAGACTCGTGCCCGGCAACACTGTAGCCGGATATCATCTTCATCAAGAGCCTGAACCACTGGCGTAGGCGATCACGCGCCTCCACATCTTGCGATCCCCAACGACATGTGCTGACTCCCTTTCCGTGTCACGACACAAGACTAACCAGAATGTTCTATCGCTGTCTTCAGTCAAATATAATCTCGGGTACAACCAACAATAAGGAAACACCACAATCTATATATATAAAAATCGTATGTATGTATGTATGTATGTATGTATGTATGTATGTATGTATGTATGTATGTGTGTGTGTGTGTGTGTGTGTGTGTGTATGTATGTATGTATGTATGTATGTATGTATGTATGTATGTATGTATGTATGTATGTATGTATGTATGTATGTATGTATGTATGTAGGTAGGTAGGTAGGTAGGTAGGTAGGTAGGTAGGTAGGTAGGTAGGTAGGTAGGTAGGTTGGTTTCTTGGTAGGTAGGTAGGTAGGTAGGGATGGATGGATGGACTGGATGGATGGATGGATGGATGGATGGATCCTTACTTTATGTGTTCGCGAATGGTCCATCCGATTGAGATGAAATTTTCTACGCGTTTTCCTTTCATTCCTGTGCAACCAACTGTCATAGTTTTATCTATCAGCTATCAGCTATTACCTTCCTAAAATTTAATTTTGTAATTACATGACTGAACATAAGAAAATATAAAAAAATATAAAAAAGGGAGATAACTTTTAGTAGCATTGTTATATCTTATGTTAAGTCCCCTGGCTATAGATATCTATATGAATTAAATGAGATGCTCCCCACCAGGGACTGGGTGCAGCCGGGCCAGGTCAGACAGACAGATATACAGACAGACAGACAGACAGACAGTCGGGAAAGGGAGCTTATATGACTACAAGTTTACTTTAGATAGATTTCTTCCAATCATATTTTCTATCTATTCTTCTATTCTATCTATATTTTTAACGGGAACGGGCCGAACATACATACATAGACAGACAGACAGATAGACAGACAGACAGACAGACATAGATAGATAGATAGATAGATAGATAGATAGATAGATAGATAGATAGATAGATAGATACATAGATACATAGATAGATAGATAGATAGATAGATAGATAGATAGATAGATAGATAGATAGATAGATAGATACATACATAGATAGATAGATAGATAGATAGATAGATAGATAGATAGATAGATAGATAGATAGATAGATAGATAGATAGATAGATAGATAGATAGATAGATAGATAGATAGATAGATAGATAGATAGATAGATAGATAGATAGATCCCCGCCAGAGCCTGGGCGAAGCCGAGCCGGGCAGCTAGTGTAATATACAAGTAAATGGGCATATTCTTTAACAAGTGAATCGGCACAATTATCTCGGAACAGTAATAACATCTGATGGCAGATGCCTTGAAGAAATTAGAACAAGAATTGCCATTGCGACGGTAGCCATTTGTAAGATGAAAAACATACTGACCAATAAAAAGATGTCAATTGAAACGAGAAAAATAGTGTTGAGGTGCTATATAGAACCTGTACTTTTATATGGATGTGAAGCTTGGACAATGAGCAGTCAAGCTGAAAAACATCTGATGGCTGCGGAAATGTGGTTTCTGAGGAAAATGCAAAGAATACCATGGACATCCAGAAAGACCAATGAACAAGTCCTTCAAAAAACAAATGAAGATCGTAAACTGATTAGAGACATTAGGCGTAATCAGTCAACATTTTTGGGGTATATTATGAGAAGAAATGAATTGGAGAACTTGGTGACAACTGGCAAGATCGAAGATAAGAGACCAGGGGGAAGACAGAGAAGTAAATACCTGGATGGCTTGGCAATGTGGCATGGTCGAGATGGAAATACTGAGCTGATCCACGACTCTGATGATCGAGTGAGATGGCAAAACATGACCGCCCACGCTTATGGGTATAGAACATGATGGATTGATGGACACCCAACAGCAAGGACTATTTGTTGTATTATTAGCCCCTCATGTTAATAGACTAATCGGTGTTCGGTTGTTGGTGTGATCAGGATCACGCCGACTGCCTTTGCAATCAATCAATCAATCGGGTGCCGTCTCCACAATAAGGTTGGCTGCAATGGATCTCCAACACTGTCTGTCCCTCGCTGTCACGAGATCGCCATGAGTTAACCAGATAATAATACCGACGTTTGCTTGGCGTATATTTTCTAGGCCACAACAGTCGTACTAACAGAGTAAACACAGCTGCACGGGTTACATCGGGTCAGCCCATATACACATTTGGTGGTGAGTGAGAAGGAAGGGATACAACGCGTTGGCAGTTCATAACAGTTAAAATCACATATAATTGCCGGCTCAGGATATGGAATGGTTCCGTTTGTCATCTATAGTTCCGGACATCAGACAGAATGGAGGTTTTGACTGTCACCACATGACAGAAATTTGAGGGCTTGTTATTGAAAACAGTGGAACACCTGCCGGACATGAACAACGTCACGTGCACAATGTAAGCTTGTTTGGAAAACCATGATTGGCAGCTTGGTATCGAAACTCTTTGTTGGAACTCGACAGTAACTCTCTAGATTGTTTTGGATGTCTAAACCAGTGATGACAAATCTAACATTGAGGGAGCCAGAGGGGGGATGGATCCCTGACAGGGGATGATCTGCCAATGTGCCACCTGTGTGGGGGCATAAAGGATAACGTCACGTGGCCAACTTTGGTAGTTTGCCATATAAACCCGAGTTGGGACCAACTAGGGGAACTTGAAAATGTGGATTTAGGCAGACATGCTTGTCACTGCAGCAGTTAGAACATCTAACGTGTGAAGGAGATATTTGATTTAGTTTACACGAGCCTGTATGGCTACCATTAGATGTAATTTAGTGTAAACTGCAGTGCTGTAAGGTTCCCTACCAGATCCAAGGAAACTCAACAAGTTTTTGGGAAAGAATCAAATCCCATTCGGAAGAACACCAGTTCAACAATCAATAAAGTTGCATACAGAACGTAACTAAAGCTAGAAGGAAGTTGATTCACCAAAGAGAGTGATGATTACTGATGCACCACACAGCATCAGACAGTAGTAACTAACTGAGAACATTAATTATAATAGTTACCTAGTGTGATATAATCTCGTGTAATAGAACACAAGACATGATACGTGAGGCTAGATAGACACGAGTGAGGATCAATCACATTAACAATTAACATTAATGACTGTGTACACACTACAAAGGACTTGTGCAGTTTTTTTTAAGGAACGATAGGAACGGACATTGTGTAGGGTGCAACCGGTCCATGATTAACTGTTAATACCACCGGTGTCTATTTCGGATGATCATGAAATTGGATTACCAGAGGTCTACAGAGGCAAAGCAGTATCCGGCAAGATGGTTTCGGCACTGGGTGAGATGTACATGTTCTGACGTAACGTGCTGTGGTCTATCCTTGCTGGGATTAGCTGACTGGGTTGTGGTCTGAGAGTCCGATTCTACACACTTTATAGAACACGTCACACATTTTCTTCGCATACACGTCTCATACACGTTACACTTTTCTTTTAATAAATTAATCTTTATTAATTTCTAGAAGCAAGAGTTGTTGAGTATGTTGCGTTGGGAAGTATGAGAGGGGGCATAGTACGACAGTGAGAGAGTGATAGGAAAAGGTGTCCATAGGCTGATGGAGTGTGTTGGACGGAAGCTGGTGGATTCTCCAGAATATTGAGAGGGAAAAAAATATTATAATGTGGGTGTCGACTCTCCTCACTCCAGGGACGACACTTTAAAGGAGGACACGACACTCGCCTTGACTGTACATCCTGTCAGACTGATGTCCGTCCATCTCTTGATGTTATTTTCCCAGTTGTATCGCTGTCTACCTGCTGCCTTTACTCTCCAGAACATTTCCTGGTAGGCTAGCTCGACCTGAGAACTCGGGTCAGTGTAAAAGATCCGCCTCGGTGTAGATTCGAACACATGGTCACCAGGCCGGCAGCCTAATGTGCTAGCCTCTGCGCCACGGCGGTTTACATACCAGAATCAGGCATGTTATAAGTGTTTTGTTTGTGGGCAGTCTTTCTTATTTTAACTGATTCAATGTCAAAGAATAATATATCGCCAAATGTTACCCCCTGTTGTTACATAAGGGCGATATATTGCGAAGCTAATGTCATCGTGTTATTTGTTTTGTTTCGTGTAACTTTCGTAATTTCAATGCTCAGTAAGCGGAAAATACAGTATAATACTTGTTCATTTTATTGTGTACCACGTTTGGAACAAACTTATTTTTTTTTTTTTTTTGGGTACTGAATCAGTAAAGAAAATAAGAATCAGGAGCCAGGAAATGTTCAGGATAGTAAAGACGACAAGTTTTATATTGACAATATCAATTATTGAGTTCCAATGTTTTTTGTTTTTTGTTTTTTCTTAATAAGAGCTCGTGGTTCCCCTAGGGCAGTGGTTCTCAACCATTTTTGGCCCGTGCCCCACTTCACCATATTTTTAGAACGTCATTCCCCCCTTCCTATCAAAAATTTGGCCCGTGCCCCCCTTCACCGTATTTTCAGAACGTCATCCCCCCCCCCCTTTCATATTTCCTACCAAAAAATTCCCCACCCCTACACAGTATACGTAAAAATGGAAGGTAAATTTAATAGCATATACTAAAACAAGTCTAGACGTCCACATAAAACATGATTTGTGGGTCTACTTACTTTATACAATGAATTTTAGAAGGATGAGACATACATAACTGTAAAGTATGAAGGGAAAAACAATATCAAGTAATCGGTTCTTGTATTAACGCGATCTTGAAATGGTCTTCATTCCCCCCCCCCCCCTGGAAACCCTAAAATTCCCCCCTGGGGGGGGGGGAATTCCCCACCGGTTGAGAACCACTGCCCTAGGGGCCAGAGCCGCCCCATCAGGTCACCAAGTCCCTGTCTGCCATTGGGATGACCGCGTCTGCTGGTGGCCCTGGCAAGATCGAGTGCAGATACTACACTTTGATCTTTAAATAAGTCCATACTACACTTTGATCTTAGCCAGAAAGCATAGAAGTTATTGAGCGCCAATTGATCTATAAAAATATGGGGCTAGCACCATATAGCCAATACGCCTTAAGGCGTTCAGTTTTTTTTAAATGGTTCTGGTATACACATTTGAATAATCTCCGAACCAGCTTATGATAGAGATGTATTTCGAAAGACTGTTATGAGATTAAATTTCTACTTAGAACAAACCGCTAGACCAGTGGTTCTCAACCTTTTTAGGCTCATGCACCCCTTCATCATATGTTCAGAACGCTACCCACACCCCCCACTACCCCACCCCACCCCCACCCCCGCTTTGTATTTTCTCCCTATAAATTCCCCCAGTCCCTACACAGTATTCGTAAAAATGGAAGCTAAATTTAATAACACATACTAGAACAAGTCTACTTACATTATAAAATGAATTTCAGAAGAGCGAGAAGTACAGAACTGTAAAGTATGGAGGGAAAAACAATATCAAGTATCAATTGTATTAACACGATTTATAAATAATCTTAATCTCAATCCCCCCCCCCTCCTCCCCATCCCGAGGGATTCCCCACCGGTTGAGAACCACTGCGCTAGACGATGATATTGAACTAGTAAACGGTTTTAGTGGCCGTCATCATCATGTGCCATGCCAATAAGCGTGGGCGGTTATGTTTCGCCATCTTACACGATCACCAGAATCTTGCACCAGCTCTCAGTTCCTGTCTCGACCATGCCATGTGGGCAAGCCATCCAGATATTTACTTCTCTGCTTTCCCCTTGTTCTTTTCCCCTCAATCTTGCCAGTTCTCTAATTTATTTCTTCTTGTAATGTGTCCCTAAAACTGTAACAGTCTATGTCTAATTTCTGTAATCAGTTTACGGTTCTCAATTGCTTCTTGTAGGACTTAGGCCTACCCATTGGTTTATTCAACAAACCACTAGACGATGATAAAGATCAAGTAAAAGATTTCAGGGATTTCAGATTCAAGATTTCAGATTTCAGATTACCAAACCTCATAAAATGGGCCAGGATATTGTCTTTAAACGAGGTGGCCGCCAAAATCCTAGTTCTTTATTTATGTATAGGGCAAACTTTAGTCCATTTAGATACCGTGAAAAAACACATTAGCTACGTTTCGAACAAATTCGCGTCTTAATTTTTCAAGCGCGCATAAAAATAACACTAGCTGACTGGTTGGAAACAAAAATTGTCCAATCAGTAGCATCGTGCTATGTGCGTTCTCGTTCGCTCGCATGCACCCGCTTGCCAGCCTGCCGAAGAGGACATAATTTTCTGGGAACGCCAGCAACAGTTTGTTTACTTGATTGTGACCGAACAAGCCAGCGTATTTTAGTATATTTATGTCCGTTCTTCTTGTTACCACGTTGTAGAGACAGAGAGGAATGCGTGCCCCATTGACCCCACGAGCTATGCTGATAGGAGAGTTGGCTGCTGGTTGGGTTATTTCCCCCTATGTGAATGTAACACGCACAATAGATAATTGATGTACGAAAGATCAGTGATTGAATTGCAAACAATTAGGTATATTTAGCTCCTGCGAAAAGAAGAAACATCCTAAACACAGACACAGTGTACGTACCTTACAAAGGACTCCATACAGTGATTGGGAGGGCAGAATGTAAGACGGACTTGCGTGCCCAATTTGTCATCCTTTGAAAATAAAGTTCGTTCGTTCATTTCCATGTCTGTTAGGTCAAGGGATAGGGACCGTGTAAGTAGAGGCACAACCAACTGTTGCCTTGTAGGTAGGCTGGGCAACCAAAAGCTATGAAGGAAAACCCGCAAACAATGTCTGCGAAATGCTTGACAAAATGATACTTCTCAGAGAGTCATATTCTGGCTATCATTAAATCTTCATATTATTTCTAATACTCTTGCCTCGCTCCGCGTTGCTTAGTCTCCTCGTTGACCACTCCTCTCCCCTCCCTACTCACTTTCTAGTGGTGTTCACTGGACCTTTACCGCCCACCGTATTACTGCGAATCCTCTGGCTGTCTGCTGTATAAAACATTTTCCCACTGAGAAAATGTGTATAATTAAGAACAAAACAATAAACTGGACAGTTTACAGCATGGCATATTTCACTGCACCTCGTAGAACCAGACTTCTGTTATAATTCACCCTGTTTCACATTTGTCGCCTCCGAGTTTAGTGCCACAATGTTATTTCATTCTGTTTAGTACGCCTTAATGTAGTCACTGTAGTGTCATTTTCAATGCCTGTATGCTGCTGTGTTTTGTTGGTGTTGTGTTTGCTGATAAAAGCTTGTCACCGCAACGTCCTCTGTGTTGCTTTTTTTTATTTTGCACTTTTAATAGTGACATTATTTGAGTTACTTTTCGTGCCACACACTTTCTATCCGACCACGATGTTTTCGTCATTCTCCTATAATATCACATGGTCGCAGCTTCCACATAATTTAACGTGATTGCTAAAGAAAATATACAATGACCATCATGTCTTTTTGTTTACACAACAATATGCGTGGTATTTAACTCACGAAAATGTACATTGGTTAAGATATGATGAAGCAGTTACGATCCAAATAAGTGCAAACTGCTTAATTCGATCTCGGGCGTGGCGAATTTCTGTTGTGAAGAACAATAGTATATTGTACGTTGTAAATGCATCACTATCTGCTTGAACTCTTATAAGAGGAATTCCGGATAAGAAGAACTATTTCTTGGGTCCCATGTGGTTTGAATTGTAGTTAAACTGTTGAAGTGTAAACAAAAAGACACGATAGTAAACTTAACTGATTCAGTGCCAAACAAAACGTAGATTTGGACCAAACATGGTACACATTCAAATGAACAAGTATTATAATGTACATTTTCATTCACTGAGCAATGACATTGAGGAGGATGCCACGAAACAAAACAAACAACACAACTCTAGTATGGCGATATATCGTTCTTCGGTCTAAATGGCGTGTGGTGATATATTATCCTTCGGCACTAATCAGTTAATATTACCGCGGTATACCGTTTAAATTACCGCGGGGAAATGCATGCTAGGTTGTCCGCTTTTGCACACATGCTTTGAATACACGCTTTGTTATAAACTATTGAAAATCACCTGTTTAAGTGTCCAGCACTTGCAGACATCAGGAACGAGTTATTCCATGAAAAGAACAAAACGGTATCTGCTGATTACACAACGCATATCACTCTCCATGTGGCATTGTTCCAAACGACGAGAACCCAAGTGTAACTCACTCTACCATAGCAATAACAGCATCACCCCTCGTGTGTACCATTCGATCGCCCCAAACAGGAGCCTAACGTATTATCTGCAGTTTGCCTTAATGATATATTAAGCATAGCTGCTTGTGCTATTTTTTATTAGACAAGACTTACAGGCACGTAATGCACTGGGATATCTCAGTGGTGTGTCAGCACGCGCATGTACACGTGTACTTTGATCCCGGAGTGTGTAGCTACGTGTGTGTAAACACAAACCTGTATATTGATTACTGGATTTTTAGAATATAACGTCAGTTATTCACACCCTTACTTCGCCGCACAAAACAATCTGTTGTTGTTGTTGTTGTTGTTGTTGTTGTTGTTGTTGTTGTTGTTGTTGTTGTTGTTGTTGTTGTTGTTAGCTATTAACGGACGCGAAGGATTTCCCACATCTATCGCAGAATTATTCTCTTCTTTAGAATGTTCATATCGTGTAAGTTTCAGATTAATTGTTATAATATTTATAAATTTTTTGGGAAGGGGGGGGGGGCATAACCAGGACAACAAGAAATAAATATTGTTTAATAAAAGGTCATTTTGGTCATGTGCCAAGCTGATAAACGGTGGGCGTCATGGTTTTCCATCTCACATCATCACCGGAATCTTAGACCAGGTCTATGTTCTTGTCCCAGTTATGCCACGGGGCCAAGCAAAGCATGCATCTATCTGCTTTCCCCTTTCTCCTATTCCTTGTATAGTATAGACCATGTGGCAGAAGTGGGTTTTGTGGTTTTAAAATGCCGCTGGGGTAGACTGGTGTCACTCAAGTTTAAATACTTATGAATGTACCTTTCTAGAGAAGTCTGGTTTTACGGCACCAGAGACTCGTTGTCGCCGGTTCTCTTATTAGTTTAAACCTGAAATCCAGGAATTAGACTTTTGCCGTCAACGGCGATAAAATCACATGCCTTGTGGGTATTTGGTCAAGCTAGAGAGCCCATCCTTAGCATTATTTCCAGCTATGACAGCAATCTGGAACCACACTAAAACAAAAAAGACAGTGAAGCTTATACTAGACACACCATTGCGGATATAGACAAGATATTTCAAGCGAAGAAAAGAAGAAGAACGAGAACAAGAAGAAGAACAACAAGAACAAGAACAAGGTGTGGTGGGAAGGAGGTGGGAGGGGAAAATAACTCTTAAGTCTGATTAATAGGCATTCAGATCATTTGAGCCAGGAAAGGGGCTTCAGACTATTGCAGAAAGATTTGTGTAGAGGCTTTCCCCTTGCCTCGGTGCCGAAATACCATCTCCACGTGAAATGTTGGCAGAACCCTCTCCTGCCCATCTCCAGGCACTTCACTGCACCGAGTTTTATCCAATATGGCTCAGTCTCTTTCCGCAGGGCGGTCTACCGAAAGCGTCGCACAAAGCGCGAACTCCGTAGCTCCAGCGACGACCTCCAGGAGTTCCGAGAAAACTGCACTAGTGAACCGAATTATGTAGTCAGGAATCGAACCCACAACCTTCGGAGCGCGAAGAAGACGACATAACTACTTCGCCATGGAGACTCCCCTCCAAGCTCAGAGAAAGCAACCGTAAGATCAGTTTAGTTTAGTTTAGTTTAGTTTAGTTTAGTTTAGTCGACGGATCAACGTCACGGCACACGGGTATAACCCCTAAGTGCTCCAGTTCCACTCCTAACTCAAGCCTGAGTCCGGATAATTTCAGCTCAATGCACGAACTCCGTAGCACCAGCGAGGATCCTGAAATGCTTTGGGAAGATTTTTAACTCGAAATTTTGCCCGGGCAGCGCCGTTAGGCTACTCTTTTTCGATTTCCAACTGCCAAGACATTTTTTACGTGCGCAACAATACACACGGACGTCCGATCTCACTGCCCAGAGACCAGGGGGAATTTTGTTACTAGAAGTCCAAGTGAAACCCGGCCCTCGCTGGGGCTTGAACCCGGGACCTCCAGCAGTCGAGGCGAACACCATATTGTCGCGAGATTGCCATGAGTTAAACAGATAAATATACCGACGTTTGCTGGGCGTGTATTTTCTAGGCCCACAACAGCCGTACTGGAAAAACAGCACAGGTTACATCAGGTCAGCCCATATACACATTTGGTGGTGAGTGAGGAGGAAGTGAGTGCGCTGAATCAGATATCACTTTGACAAGTCATAAACACATCAGACGGAAATGGCTGCTGGGATTGTCACCACTGAACAGAAGCTTGACAGTTGTCAACAGTCAGAGACAAACCGGAATTGGCAGCGAGAGACAGGAAAACAGTGCATCTGTCAATTCTTGGTTTCCGGCACATCGAGAAGTTGACGGGGTTATTTGCAACTCTTTGTTGGAAGTAGACATAAACTTGCTGGCTTGTTTTGAAAATCTTAACAATTACTGACAACTTTGACAGGACTAAAGCCAGGAAAATAGATTCTTGCAAATGGCTGATATGTCCAAATAACACCTGTGTGGGGGCGAAAAGGATAACGTCACGTGGACAACTTGGGTAGTTTGCCATATAAACTCGAGTTGGGATCAACTAGGGTGGACTTGAATAATGCTCTAGTCGGAGTGAGGGCACTGCAGCGCCTAGTGGAAATAATATCTACCGTGTGTTAATTAGTGACTTAATTTTACACGTGCCTATATGGCAGATGTAGATATGATTTATAGGACTGCAGTAGTGCCATTTAAGGTATAACTTATTATAATATATTCGTTATAATTACTTTAGGCAGTAGCCTTGTTAAACTATAGTGTGATGATTAGCACTGTTAGTGGAAACTAGCTAGATTAGGGAAGTGATACTTGGCTCTGTTAGCTAGAATAGATTAGTGAAGTGTTGATAAGCTTTACTAGTTGAGTAATGAAGGATAATTGGGATCCTCCCGTAGGTGTCCCTGGTGGGCGGGGTTCCGCATTCTGTTTGCTGATATTTTTCTTTGTCATAGCCTGATTCGACTCTAGGTGGGTAGCTAATCTGCTCTATGACTAAGTCTAGTTAGCTAAAGATCATTAAGCAAGGTGATAGGCTTACACTCAGCCGAAAGGATCAGTGACTAGTACTACCACCAGATGTGTTGTTTCTATCCTAGGTTCCCTACCAGATCCAAGGAAACTCAACAAGTTTTGGGAAAGACTTAAAAAAACCCATTCTGAAGAACACCAGTTCAAGAGTCAATAACGTTGCATACAGAAAGCAACTAAAAGCTAAAAGGACGTTGATTCACCACACATAGTGATGATTACAGATGCACCATACAGCATCAGACAGTAGTAACTACCGGAGAACAATCTAATAGTTACCTAGTGTTATATAATCTCGTGTAATAGAACACAAGACATTATACTTGAGGCTAGATAGACACGAGTGAGGATCCAGTACAGTAACAATTAACATTAATGACTGTGTACACACTGCAAAAGACTTGTGCAGTTTGTTTAGGAACATTAGGAACGGACATTGTGTAGAGTGCAACCGGTCCCTGATTAACTCTTAATACCACCGGTGTCTATTTCGGATGTTCATGAAATTGGATTACCAGAGGTCTACAGAGGCAAAGCATTATCCGGCAAGATGGTTCCGGCAACGGGTGAGACGTACTTGTTCTGACGTAACGTGCTGTGGTCTATCTTTGCTGTGATCAGCTGACTGAGTTGATGTCTGAGAGACAGAGTCTACACACTTTATAGAACACGTCACACATTTTCTTCACATACACGTCTCATATACATTACACTTTTATTTTAATAAATTACTCTTTATTAATTTCTAGAAGCAAGAGTTGTTGAGTATGTTGCGTTGGGGAAGTATGAGAAGGGGGCATAGTACGACAGTGTGAGAGTGATAGGAAAAGGTGTCCATAGGCTGATGGAGTGTGTTGGACGGAAGCTGGTGGATTCTCCAGAATATTGAGGGGGGAAAAAAAATAATATTATAATGTGGGTGTCGGATCTCCTCACTCCAGGGACGACACTTTAAAGGAGGACACGACACATATCCCGAGACCACTCATCCCTCTACAAATCCTAAGTGTGAAGTTAGTCCAAGTGAAACCCGGCCCTCGCTGGGGCTTGAACCCGGTACCTCCAGCAGTCGAGGCGAACACCATATCCCGAGACCACTCATCCCTCTACAAATCCTAAGTGTGAAGTTCCTTCACACCTGTGTTGAGTCCTTATTAGATTGTAACCATATCGTGATCCAACGCGGCAGTACTGACTGGCTGGGGTAAGCGTGGTCGGGTATCGCTTCTCTTCGGATTGTGCGTATTTAATTGTCAACGTGTTGGTATGGGAGCCGGTCGTTCAGAAAGCAATGGCAAATTACTGAATTTAAAATTTGCCTATAAAGTACATCAACAGCAGCTGAAAATGCTGGTATTGACTGCAACGTCCTGCAAGAGATATGCAACTTTGGAGAAAAAAAAATACTCCAACCCAACGCCCAGAGGGTGAATAATCATCACCACCATGTGTCATGCCGACAAGCGTGGGTGGTCACGGTTCAAGACCTCACACGATCAGCGTAGTCTTAGATCAGATCTGTGTTTGTGCTCCGAGTGGCTCAAGACCTCACACGATCAGCGTAGTCTTAGATCAGATCTGTGTTTGTGCTCCGAGTTGCTCAAGACCTCACACGATCAGCGTAGTCTTAGATCAGATCTGTGTTTGTGCTCCGAGTTGCTGATAATTTTTCATGTTTAAGGAAAATAACGCATATGATTTTATGTTTCAGTTAGGGAGGTTAATAGGTTGTAGAGTATTAATTAGCAGTGATCAATAGTAACGGGGTAACAAATCAATGTATGATGAGTTGACAGATACAGAATTAGTTGTTGTTGTTTATTTAATGCGTAAGCTGGCATGTAACTCAAGCATAGTCATAAGCGCGCTACTACCTCTAGTGTATTGCACAGATTCTTGCGTTCGCTGGCTTTGAACTCAAGTGTTGTCCATGCACATGTTACTACTTCTACTGCACTGGGGTGATGTGTGTGTGTGTGTGTGGGGGGGGGGGGGGGGGTTATTAGCTTTCCCTATTACCAGTGCCCCTCGACATCACTCCGATTTGTAATTTATGTCCCCAAGTTAAGGACGAAAAGTCAACATTTTATTTCAACTGACCGGTGTAGGGGTTGAACCCGGTACCTCCGCATCAGCCCACCGGAAGTGTAAGAGCGAGAGCTCTGATCCATTCGGCCATGTTGATCCCCGCAGAGTGAGTTAACCGATCATTGTTTGCTGAGCTCATGTCTACCCCAATATCGTAGGCATTTCTGTGCCGATATAAGGATGTAAATCATGGACAATCTCACATACAACACAGGTCAAAATAGCAGCTTTTGAACTTAACAGATTCAGTGATAAACAAAAAGTAGGTTTGAACCAAACAGAAACCAAAAAATGTACGAGGGGAAACTGAGAAGTAAGGGTGTGTCACAGTTTTGACTTAAAATGTTAATATGGTAGTAGGCATGTTGTATTTCAACACAATGACAACATTCCGGCGATATATAATCTCATGGAAGTTACGGGAAGAATTACACCAGGCCTTACAAGTGTGAACTGCGAGAACTGCAAATTAAAAGAGGTGTTGCCAAACAAGAACACTACGCAGGAAGAAAAAGAAGATTGATTAACCAACACAGAACTGGTGTCGTAAACCGCTACACACTGCGGGATTTGCTGAGGAGGGGATCCGAGCACTTATGGACTGAATGGTTCGATGTGCAATGAGGATGATCTGTCGACTAACTAACTTACAAGTGTGAGACTCTGAACGGATATATGAAAAGCCACCAAAGTTGAAACTCACTAACAGACAGAAAATACTGACTTCAGGAAGCGAAATCACAGCCCTATCTACATAAGCAGAGAAAGGAACATCATACGGGCTCCAATCATAACCAATCGAAAACTGGACGGCTGAACGGGGCCGGAACATCTTTTCTTTTCAAAAGCGAAGCGAAACGGGAAGTCGCTTACGAAATTAATCATCCCATGGCAATTAATCACTTAAATGTTACAGGGCAATTCTGAGAAAAACACTGACACTATAATCTATGAGATCTGAATATGGGAGATAACTGGTTCTTAAGCAGGGTCATGTCTCGGAAACTGAAACACTTTGGACACATTAACTGATTCAGTGTCAAAGGATTTGATATATGTCCTTATCCAAATCACACTTTCGCAAAATCAACACCCGTGAGATGAGATGCATGAGGAGAGCTGCCAACTTAATCCGAGACCGAGTAAGAAATGCTACTATCAGACAAACTGTGGGATCAACACCTTGTGCCACATTTATTGAAAGACAGAAGATCAAGTGGTTTGGCCATGTCGTTAGAATGCAACATCAGCAACTACCATCACTGGCCTTACATCTAAGATCATCTGCGACGAGACCAAGAAGACGTTCAAGAAGAAAATGGATTGACGACATCAAAGACATTATACAATCACACGAAATGACACTATCCAGTGCCGCCCACCGAGCGGTAGAGCGAAAATTTTCCCCCCCCCCACGTCACTTGATAGTAGAAGTGGATGATGATAATGATGATGATGATGAGGATGATGATGATGATGATGATGATGATGATGATGATGATGAGTGCCGAAGGATAATATATCGTCAAATGTGACTTCCAATTTGTACAGAAGGACGATGTATATACTTACTAGGGTCATTGTGTTATTTGTTTTGTTTCGTGGTATCTTCAGCAGTTTGAATGCTCTGTGAGCGGAAATGTGCACAATACTGTTCCTGTGATTGCGGACCATGTTTGGTCTAAACCTGCTTTTTGCTTGGCGCTGAATCAGTTAATTATTGCGCTGGTATAGAAATAACGGTCATGAACGTGTGGTTCCTGGGAGAAGATGTTGTTAAATCACTCTTTCCGTCCTACTGTGATGTAAAACGACGTTCTGTAAAAGACGTATTACGTTATGACGATACAGATTGTGTATATTTTGTTATCATCATCACAGCATATGCCAGAATATTTTCCTGGCATCCATTTTAGGCTGGGTCGACATGGGAGCCTAAACTAATTTGTAAAATCTGCCATGATACGAATTCAAACCTGTGATCACGGGTCGATAGACAAGATTCTAGCCACTACGCTACCACGGCCCGAGAGTTGTTCAAGAACGTCCTAATTTGCCAATTCTACATCCAAGAAATTCCTCATTCTCCCGAAGACTCCAGTTTCAGAAGCCTCAATGTTAAGCTCACTATTTTTAATCAGGATCCTTGGAAGCATAAAAAGAAGCTCCGTAAAGCTATTTACACAGACGGCGAAAATATCAGGGGTGTAAAGGGGAAAAAACGTAAATTACCCGAGCGTGGCCGTGCACATTTCCCAGAAGAATGTAACTTCAATGTAGGGTAGGTTGTGCAGCAATAATTTGCGATCTAGATCGTACGGGCTTTCCCGGAAACAAATCAGTTGCAGCATGTGACAGCCAGTACTAATCCTACACCGGCCCACAAAATTATCCAAATGAGAATGTTGACGGGAACAAAGTTCTAGTGACACATATCAGATTCGATGTCATCACAGCCGAATGGATAAAAGAGCCCGCTCTTACACATCCGGTGTGCTGATGTCGAGGTAGTCACATAAATAAACACACGTAGTATTGTTTGGCGCTCTCAGAAGGAGAAGAAGGAAGTAGAGACTAGAGGAAGCACTAGACAACATAAAATTTGAAAGCTATAGTTACCGACCAGGATTCGAACCTGTCACCTCCAAATGGCGACAGCGCCTCGCTGCAGGAACAAGTGTACTTCGACGCATGACCAGCTAGACACTCCAAAAATGTGTCTTCATTAGTCATGTCTATGATACACATGAACCTACAACTATGGAATACGGACAGAATTCGTATCAAACCATTGAGATAGCACCATAGGTTTCATAATTTTTTAAACCAGCATAGGTCAAATAACAAACACACAAACACATTGATTTCTTGATGTCGAGGTAGCGTATTAAACCCCTACACCGGTCAGCTGGACTAACAAATGTTGACTTTTCGTTCTTGACTTGGGGACGTAAATAACAAATACCTCAGAAATCGGAGTGGATTCGCCTGATGGCGAAGGACACTGAAAATAGGGAAAGCTAATCCACTACGCAAAAGTCAGTCCAGTGCATTAGAGTAGTAGCACGTGATTGGACTACGCTTGAGTTCAAAAGCGAGCACAAGCAACAACAACAAATATATCCCCCTAAGTTAATTATTCCATTTACATAGGCTTGACGCGCTGTGTTTTTGTGTTCTCAGGATCTAAAAATAACTTGTTGTTTCATTATGTACTCTAATATCCTGCTACAGTCTAGATCCGTTTTAATCAAACTCGGAGTGCTGATTGGTCTATAAAATGACTGGTCTAGCACTATGCGACCAATATAACTTCAGTGATTCAGTGTACAAAGGATAATATATCGCCAAATATGATATCCTATTTGGATAGAAGGGTGATATATCGCCACACTAGTCGTCGTGTTATTCGTTTTGTTTCGTGATAATACTTGTTCATGTGATTGTGCACCATGTCTGGTCCAACACTAATGTTTGCTTGGCACTGGATCAGTTAAGGCACGTAAAAGGGTCCTTTGCTTAGTACAGTGGTTCTCAACCTGTGGGGAATTCCCGGGGGGGGGGGGGGGGGGAGAGAGAATTAAGATTATTTCAAGATCGCGTTAAAATAAGAACCGATTACGTGATATTGCTTTTCCCTCCATACTTTACGGTTTTGTACTTCTGGCCCTTCTGAAATTCGTTTTATAACGTAAGTAGACCCGCAAATTTAGCTTCCAATTTTACGTATACTGTTAAGGGATGCGGGGGAATTTATAGGGAGGAAATACGAAAGGGGGGGGGGGGGGTGACATTCTGAACATATGGTGAAGGGGTGCACTGGTAAAAAAAAAAAGGTTGAGAACCACTGGCTTAGTAGAACGACTCCGGATTAATACCGACTCTGCTGAACAAGACAAAAGAGAGAAAAGCAAGGTACTGTGACCACTCCAACAACATAGGCTACCGTTCTGCTTGAGTTCAAAGCGAGCTATCGAAAAACAAAACAAAAACTATATGGAGGTGTCAGTAAGCTCAAGTTGACTGCTTTTTTTCTTTAAATACACTCATGTTGACGTCAGAGGATGTATGAAGAAGAAATGTTGCCAAAAGTGAATGAATGTAAAGCTTGAATGAGAAGCCCCACAAGCGAAAGTCACAAACATGTATAAGTAACGAAAGGTTTCCACCAAAGACTTTGTCAAGACATCTTGGAAATATTTTTTTTTTGGGGGGGGAGAGGGGGGGAAGAACGGAAGAAAAGAACATAGCTGAAAAGAGAAGAATTCTAATTCAAACATAGAAGCCACAAACATAGGTTGCACAATGTATTGCCTGGCATACTGCAGAGTTCTATATCATATGAAGTGAGCGGATGAATCACATTTTGTCTGAGATATTTAACACATAGTCAATGATACTGGTTCTGTGGCTTGTGAACGCGGTTCGTGAGCCGCTTACCAGACGTTAGAAACTCAGCTGCGACCGATTTGTGCAGCAGACCGTGTCGCGTTGTGTTATAACGTGTTGGTATGGGAGCCGGTCGTTCAGAAAGCAATGGCAAACTACTGAACGTAAAACTTGCCTAGTACATCAACAAAGGCTGAAAAATGTTGATGTTGACTGCAACGTCATGTAAGGGATATGTGGTTAACAAGAATAAGGGGAACTGCGGTAAAACTTGAAAAGCAATGAATGAATCACTGAAAAACGAGTAGTAGGTTGTGAGCTTTACCAAAGCACGTTACATTTTTTTGTGTTTTTTTGTAGTCGTGCTTTGGTGAAGCTCACAACCTACTTCTTGTTTTTCAGTGATTCATTCATTGTAAGGGATATGAAACATTAAAAAAAAAAAATCTAAGAGTCACTGTGAAGTCTGTCTGTGGGCATAACTCCGGGTTTGTATGCCAATTTGCTATAGCCTCGGTATTCTAATTCTGACGCCGCTCTCATCTTGGTCCGTGGACAAGTTTCTCAGTCGCTGGTCATATTCCCTTCCTCATGCACCCTCATCCTTGAGTTGAGTCAAGAACCGACATTACTACACTCGGGGCATTTCCTTAAGCGCCCAGTCCTCATCTTCAACAGCCAGCGTAGTTCTCATGCTAAAGGTGGCCGTTGCAATCTGTTTATATGTATCCTCGTGGTTATGGTGTCTACAATGTCCCGTGTTTATTTTTCGTGCTGGTCGATCCTTTCCCCGTTTTCCAGGAACCATGCCTTCTATCACTGTTTAACTCAAGCCATGAAACATTTAATATAATCAAAGCATTTCATGAATGCTTGCTATTTATGAGTCAGTTTTGTTCGATATTTAGATCTTGTCGAATGTCAGAATTTAACTTCTCGGTTCACATTATCCGGTGAACTTTTCTGTAATATTTAAGAGCAAAAGCCCCGATTTTCTTCTTTAGCCGTTGCATGCTCGCCCATGGTTCACCTTATGTTGCCACATATGCGTTAGGTGGCTGAGTGGTCTCGGGGTACAGTGTCCGCCTCGAGTGCTGGTGGTCCCGGGTTCAAGCCCCGGTGAGGGCCGAGATGTTTTCACGTGGACTTCTAGTAACAAAGTTCCCCTGGTCTCTGAGTAGTGAGATCGGACACCCGTATGTATTTTTGCGCACGTAAAACAAAATTTCGAGTTAAAAACCTACCCAAAGTAAGTCAGGATCCTCGCCGGTGCTACGGAGTTTGTGCACTGAGTTCGAGTTTATCCTGACCCAGACTTGTGTTAGGAGTAGAACGGGGTACTTATGGGTTACACCCGTGTGCCGTGAGTGTTGATCCGTCGACTAAACTAAACATCTCACAAATGTAACTGTAACTTGTCTGCTGGTGTAGCGCCATAGGGTCACCCTCTGCGTTTTAACTTGTCTGCTGGTGTAGTGCCATAGGGTCACCCTGATTGATTTTAAACAGCGGCCATTGTTGTTGATGATGGAGTCAAGATTGTCAAAGTTGTGACATTTTCAATTTCTTCACATTCTAACATTACGAAGAAATACAATAAACCGAAAATAAGACTGAAAATCCAGGAAGTGTAACAAAGAAAAAAAAAAAGGGGGGGGGGGGACACAAAAAGGAAGCAAATGATCGCTTCTCGGCCTTTTGGCCAAAATCAAAGTTTAGTATCTGCGTTTGACCTTGCCAAGGCCGTATGCAGAGGCGGTTATCTGAGTGACAGACAGGGACGTGGGGACCTGATGGGGCCGCTTTGTCCCCGGGGAACCGCGAGCGGGTTACCACTTTTCTTTGACAGAAAACATCCAGAAATGGATGTATATACATCTAGATTGTATAGGTGAAACATTTAGAAAAACATCCAGATGTAAAAGGTAAGAAACTACATAGATATCGATGTGACTTACCCTACAGAATCATGTCCTCATCTTCATTGATGTCTGTCTCACAAGATCAGCAGGATAAACTTAGCTTGGATGATGAAATTGAAGCTCCGGATTCAAAATGACTATGGTATGCTTTAGCTGTTCCAATTTCTTTTAATACACGATCAGGGAGTTGATAAGTTGAACAGCATTTTCCTACTCTCATCAGGCCAAATCTTATTGTCAAGATAGCATTTAAGAGGTAAAGTTTCATCCTATTTCTTAGTTTAGATTTTATATAATTCATAGCACTGAAAACTCTTTCCACATCAGCATTTGAATGGGGTAGTATTATGACAGACATCGTACATTCAAAGAGCTCACAGAATGGACTGTTACCTGAGGCATCTTTAAATTGTCTTACTTCACTCCAAAAAGCTTCAGTTTCTGTTTTGTTTCTCCAGTCAATCAAATTTATTTTGGTTAACTGATATTCTGCTTCCGCCACACTATTATCAGTAGCCCCTAAAAATATCATAACTTGATAATATTTAGGTATGTCCTTTACTGGCTCAAGTTTGTTTTTAACAGAAAATAGTGAAATATTGTTCAATACATCTAAATTGTCAGGAAGTCTCTGCTTCAATTGCTTGAAAATTGAGACAAGAAAATCTTGACAGCACTTTCTTAAGTTGTTCTCTTCATTTTCTGTTAACAGTCCTTTTGTTTTTAAACCATCAATTTTTTATTCGATTTGGCGTCCCAGGTATGGCTTAGGAGCCAAATAGCTCTCTATAGTGCAAGTGAACAAGTAAGCTTTAGAATTTGGCAATTTAAGTCTTTTACCAATTGAGTGAAACAGCAAAGTGAGATCGTCAAGTAAGTTAACTTTATCAACATTTTCAGATTCAAACAGTTTATTAACTTTTTGCACTTCACTTAGAATGGGTTCTAAAATGAGAAGGAATGCCAAACTTTTTTCATCACTGTACATTCCATATATAGTATTTCAGCCGTGTAGCACTTTTCACTTTGTCTTGTTATTTCGAAGTGTGTCTTCAACTCCAACCATTGGTTCACAATTATTTCAACAGCTGGTTGAATTGATAACCATCTTGTTTTGCAATATGACAGAATTTTCAGTGGTGAAGAACTATCATTTAATGCTGTAAATAATTTATTGCATTGCTGTTGTCTGACAGATGATTTGGAGAACCAGTTATGTGTTTCAGCAATAAGTAATTCCAAATTCCTTGATAAACATTCTGATGAGGTATGTGATAATTCCTCCGAGGTCGGAGAGTGTCTGCCTGTACGGCGAGGAACCACCAGTCTGCACACCAATAAGCCAAACATGGGACAACGGATACTCACGCAAACCTCAGGTCCTGTATGACATCACACTGATGTTGGACAACAGGATGCCTTCATCCGACATACAGGACTTCGCGTTGGAGCTCAAGCCAACGAACACAAGCAAGCAAGTATGTGATAATTAATGTTTGCTGCAAGGAATGACACGCACATTTTATGAGGATTAAAGATGGGATATCTTCCTTCAATTTGGCATAAACGCCATTGTTGATACGAACCATTACCGAGGCATTATCGGTACGAATTGCAGCCAGATTCTTCAAGTCTAAATTTTTACTGACCAAAAATCTAAAATACCTAACTCCAAATGAAAAACATCTAGAATTACATCTAACATCTGGACGTCAAAGAACACATTTAGACGCAGGCAAAAATATCTAGATCTAGATGTAAAACATCTAGAATGGCAACCCTGGCCGCGACACCTCATACAGAAAAGGAAGCAAATTAAAAACGAAAGTGAACGCCGAACTGTGGGGAAAGTATATGTGTGTGTGTGTGTGTGTGTGTGTGTGTGTGTGTGTGTGTGTGTGTGTGTGCGCGCGCGCGGGGTAAGCATGGGCGTGCTTGGTTCGCCATCTCACGCGGTCACTACAGTGTTTTTTTTTGTTTTGTTGCCTCAATATAAAATTCAATATCTCAGTAACCAACTGAGGGAAAATGATGAGATTTAGCATATAACCTTACAATTATGTCCACCCAACAAAAAACATTTTGTTCTGGAGATTGTACAGCAGATTTCAATGTTTGTTTATATGCGGTACATATTTTTTTGTCCCCGCATTCATTCCATCATTTTAAGAGTATTACCGACCAACACAGAACTGGCACTACTAGCCACCGGACGCTGATGCATATGCTGGGGGGAGGATCTGAGCACCTATGGACATGTCCG
This sequence comes from Cepaea nemoralis, assembly GCA_014155875.1. Classification (NCBI taxonomy): domain Eukaryota; kingdom Metazoa; phylum Mollusca; class Gastropoda; order Stylommatophora; family Helicidae; genus Cepaea; species Cepaea nemoralis. The sequence goes on from JACEFZ010019322.1 coordinate 686,229, forward strand.
GAGTGCAACGAAGATACCCCAACTGATAACTAACTAACTAACTAACTAACACCGCCGCTGTTTTTGAAATTTGTCTGCTCTGTTTTCGCTTTTGGCAGACTGAGGGTATTTATATGGGGTAGTTCAGAGGTGTCGTCAAACTGTGGGTTCTTTCATAAAACGTGATTATATAAATAAACTAGCTGGCTCGGCCCGGCTCCTGGCGGAGATCTATCTATCTGTCTGTCTGTCTGTCTGTCTGTCTGTCTGTCTGTCTGTCTGTCTATCTGTCTGTCTGTCTGTCTATCTATCTAATCTAATTCTACCTCTAACTCTAAATCTAATCTAATCTATCTATCTATCTATCTATCTATCTATCTATCTATCTATCTATCTATCTATCTATCTATCTATCTATCTAATTCTACCTCTAACTCTAAATCTAATCTATCTATCTATCTACCTATCTATCTATCTATCTATCTATCTATCTATCTATCTATCTTATCTTATCTTATCTAATATATCTATCTATCTATCTATCTTCTATCTATCTATCTAATATATCTGTCTGCCTGCCTGCCTGCCTGCCTGCCGGCCCACCCACCCACCGACCGACCGACCCACCCACCCAGTCAGCCAGCCATCCATCCATCCACCCACCCACCCACATTTTTGCCTACCTACCTACTTACCTACCTACCTACCTACCTACCTTTCTGTCTGTCTGTCTGTCTGTCTGTCTGTCTGTCTGTCTGTCTGTCTGTCCGCGCTATTAAATATTGATAAAAGTTACTGGAAAAAACGTCAGGACCATGTGTTGAAAGAGGAAGAGGACTATTGGAGAAAGGATGGATTGAATTTTATGCAACCGAGAGCAATCATCAACCTACTGGAATCGTCCGACACAGATTAAGGTCTGAGCAGATCGCAGACCTTAATCTACGTACACACTTACTGGGATATTTTGCTCCAACTATTCAGACGAATTGCAGGCCCTAAACATTACAGCATCAGCTGAAGAAACAAGAAGGAAATGAAAAATAAGGTAAGAAATATATTCCTTCTACTTTCCTGTTAATTTACAAATTATTTACCCCGTGCCTCTGTAAATTCTCTGTCTTTACTAATATTACACATTGCACCCCTCTCGGGATTCTCCGTGGTGAAGTGGTCAAGCCGTCTGACTCGGGCTCCGAAGGTTGTATGTTCGATTCCGGGCCGCGTCCTTCATTTCACGAGTGCATTTTTTCGGATACTCCCGAGGGTCGTCGCTGGAGCTACGGAGTTCGTGCTTTGTGCGACGCTTTCCGCGCTGCGGAAAGAAACTGAGCCATATGGGATAAAAACCCGGTGCAATGCAGCCGACCCTGTCGATTTTAAGCTAGTTCTTTCATTGCACCCACTCCCATACGAATCCGGATACGCCTTTGTGTGTCATCAGAATTGGCAGATCTCACATTACCGTAAAAATAACTTTGTTAGCGAGAAATCACTAGTTGTTAAGCAAAACATCAAAGGAATGTCGCCGCTTTCAATGATTTAAGTTATTTTTGGACCTTTCAAAGACATATTCCTTGGGTGGGGGTAAATATAAGACGGCTGGAAAAATTTCATAACGATGCAACAGACAGTTTTCAAAATAATTGATCGTGAATGAAGGCAAACAAATGTGGACATACTATAATCTTAGATCAGCTCTGTGTTCTTGTCCCGATTATGCCATATGGCCTTCCCCTTGCACTTTCCCCAACAATTTTGACTGTTGTCACTAAGTAAGTGGGTTCCTGCTTCAGGCTTAAAGTTAATGAATTTCATGAATGTTGTGGAGATCTGACTTAATGGCAATGCATTTCATGAATATTGTGGAGACCAGACTTAATGTCAATGCATTTCATGGATGTTGTGGAAATCTGACTTAAAGTCAATGAATTTCATGAATGTTGTAGATATATGACTTGATTGCAAGATTAATCCCAGTACATACATTTATGGATTGTTTCAGCTCGCCTTTGAACATTTCAGTGATGCCCAGACCGTCATCTGTATACCTGGTGATCCATGAAGTGTCATCTACGTATCTCTTATACACCTCAGGAGTTCTGCCTATGTTGACCAGTCCAGGTGCTATAAGTGGCCTATAAAGAGTCATATGCATAACTGGGACTCGTTTTGCTGTCATCGAAACACTGTTCATCGAACCAAATCCCTCATCGTCACACTGAAGAGCGTCCAGGGTGGGTGCACAAGTTCGGATAACTGTGCGAGAATCACAGTACCAATGGCAGGGTTGACCCAAAAGAGAACCGGAATTCTTTCCAACTGTAATATTGAGGGAGACAACTATAGAGATAGCATGCATATTGCAGAAACAAGTGATAACTTTCGTCCGGGAATAAGTGGGTGGATACAGAATGTTAGAGTTGTGATTCTTCTTCTTCTTCTTCTTCTTCTTCTTCTTCTTCTTCTTCTTTCGCCATAATTCTCCTTTGGGAATTAGGCCCTCAACAAACTCCTTGGTATGTTGGATTCGCAGCTAAATTTGTTCGTGTGAAATGGGGAAGCCAATCCCATGTCCAACCATTCTTTGTCACCCAATACGACATGTATGTCAGGTTACTATTCTTATATTTTCCCTAAAGGGTTTTAGTTACAAAAGAGCGGAGACCTCATTGGTCGCCTCTTACGGCATACATAATAGGTTATAGTGTAACTTCATTATTCTTAGCTGCCCTTTAGGATCTCGGTAACATACATTGACAGACACCGCCTTAGTCGTCGCTGACGTCATGCATGACAAATTACTATTCTTCTCTCCCCCCCCCCCCCCCCACCCCTCCCTGAAGGGTTTTAGTTACAAAGAGCGGAAACCACCTTAGTCCTCTTACAGCATACATAATAGGTTATAGTGTCACTTGTCCATGCTGCCCTGTAGGGTCGCGAGGTAACACACATTGACGGAAACCGCCGTCGTCGTCGCTGACGTCATGCATGACAGGCTATAGTGTTACTATTATTAGTTCGTTCGATTCCACCATTACCCCTACCCCGTTCAACCTCAGGGAGAAGTTATAGTTAGGGTCCATCACCCGAAGGCGATTGTTCTCCATGTGGGGTCATGACTTTTGACACACTATTATTTTTATAATTCTGCTTCCATTCATAGTCTCTGAAAGCCTCGGAAAGGGGTAGGGATGGGTGAGGACAACCACAAACTCATCCATGCACTCAAGCCTAAACATAGTCTCTGAAAGCCTCGGAAAGGGGTAGGGATGGGGTGAGGACAACCACAAACTCATCCATGCACTCAAGCCTAAACATAGTCTCTGAAAGCCTCGGAAAGGGGTGGGATGGGTGAGGACAACCACAAACTCATCCATGCACTCAAGCCTAAACATAGTCTCTGAAAGCCTCGGAAAGGGGTAGGGATGGGTGAGGACAACCACAAACTCATCCATGCACTCAAGCCTAAACATAGTCTCTGAAAGCCTCGGAAAGGGGTGGGGATGGGTGAGGACAACCACAAACTCATCCATGCACTCAAGCCTAAACATAGTCTCTGAAAGCCTCGGAAAGGGGTGGGGATGGGTGAGGACAACCACAAACTCATCCATGCACTCAAGCCTAAACATAGTCTCTGAAACCCTCGGAAAGGGGTGGGGATGGGTGAGGACAACCACAAACTCATCCATGCACTCAAGCCTAAACATAGTCTCTGAAACCCTCGGAAAGGGGTAGGGATGGGTGAGGACAACCACAAACTCATCCACGCACTCAAGCCTAAACATAGTCTCTGAAAGCCTCGGAAAGGGGTAGGGATGGGTGAGGACAACCACAAACTCATCCATGCACTCAAGCCTAAACATAGTCTCTGAAAGCCTCGGAAAGGGGTAGGATGGGTGAGGACAACCACAAACTCATCCATGCAATCAAGCCTAAACATAGTCTCTGAAAGCCTCGGAAAGGGGTAGGGATGGGTGAGGACAACCACAAACTTATCCATGCACTCAAGCCTAAACATAGTCTCTGAAAGCCTCGGAAAGGGGTAGGGATGGGTGAGGACAACCACAAACTCATCCATGCAATCAAGCCTAAACATAGTCTCTGAAAGCCTCGGAAAGGGGTGGGGATGGGTGAGGACAACCACAAACTCATCCATGCACTCAAGCCTAAACATAGTCTCTGAAACCCTCGGAAAGGGGTGAGGATGGGTGAGGACAACCACAAACTCATCCATGCACTCAAGCCTAAACATAGTCTCTGAAAGCCTCGGAAAGGGTAGGGATGGGTGAGGACAACCACAAACTCATCCATGCACTCAAGCCTAAACATAGTCTCTGAAAGCCTCGGAAAGGGGTAGGGATGGGTGAGGACAACCACAAACTCATCCATGCAATCAAGCCTAAACATAGTCTCTGAAAGCCTCGGGAAAGGGGTGGGGATGGGTGAGGACAACCACAAACTCATCCATGCACTCAAGCCTAAACATAGTCTCTGAAACCCTCGGAAAGGGGTGGGGATGGGTGAGGAACAACCACAAACTCATCCCATGCACTCAAGCCTAACATAGTCTCTGAAAGGCCTCGGAAAGGGGTAGGGATGACGTGAGGACAACCACAAACTCATCCATGCACTCAAGCCTAAACATAGTCTCTGAAAGCCTCGGAAAGGGTTAGGATGGGTGAGGACAACCACAAACTCATCCATGCAATCAAGCCTAACATAGTCTCTGAAAGCCTCGGAAAGGGTAGGGATGGGTGAGGACAACCACAAACTCATCCATGCACTCAAGCCTAAACATAGTCTCTGAACGCCTCGGAAAGTGGTAGGGCATGGGTGAGGACAACCACAAACTCATTCCATGCACTCAAGCCTAAACATAGTCTCTGAAAGCCTCGGAAAGGGGTAGGGATGGGTGATGACAACCACAAACTCATCCATGCACTCAAGCCTAAAACATAGTCTCTGAAAGCCTCGGAAAGGGGTAGGGATGGGTTGAGGACAACCACAAACTCATCCATGCACTCAAGCCTAAACCATAGTCTCTGAAAGCTCGGAAAGGGGTAGGGATGGGTGAGGACAAACACAAACTCATCCATGCACTCAAGCCTAACATAGTCTCTGAAAGCCTCGGATAGGGGTAGGATGGGTGAGGACAACCACAAACTCATCCATGCACTCAAGCCTAAACATAGTCTCTGAAAGCCTCGGAAAGGGGTAGGGATGGGTGAGGACAACCACAAACTCATCCATGCACTCAAGCCTAAACATAGTCTCTGAAAGCCTCGGAAAGGGGTAGGGATGGGTGAGGACAACCACAAACTCATCCATGCACTCAAGCCTAAACATAGTCTCTGAAAGCCTCGGAAAGGGGTAGGGATGGGTGAGGACAACCACAAACCATCCATGCACTCAAGCCTAAACATAGTCTCTGAAAGCCTCGGAAAGGGGTAGGGATGGGTGAGGACAACCACAAACTCATCCATGCACTCAAGCCTAAACATAGTCTCTGAAAGCCTCGGAAAGGGGTAGGGATGGGTGAGGACAACCCACAAACTCATCCATGCACTCAAGCCTAAACATAGTCTCTGAAAGCCTCGGAAAGGGGTAGGGATGGGTGAGGACAACCACAAACTCATCCATGCACTCAAGCCTAAACATAGTCTCTGAAAGCCTCGGAAAGGGTAGGGATGGGTGAGGACAACCACAAACTCATTCCATGCACTCAAACCTAAACATAGTCTCTGAAAGCTCGGAAAGGGGTAGGGATGGGTGAGGACAACCACAACTCATCCATGCACTCAAGCCTAAACATAGTCTCTGAAAGCCTCGGAAAGGGGTGGGGATGGGTGAGGACAACCACAAACTCATCCATGCACTCAAGCCTAAACATAGTCTCTGAAAGCCTCGGAAAGGGGTGGGGATGGGTGAGGACAACCACAAACTCATCCTGCACTCAAGCCTAAACATTAGTCTCTGAAAGCCTCGGAAAGGGGTGGGGATGGGTGAGGACAACCACCAACTCATCCATGCCACTCAAGCCTAAACATAGTCTCTGAAAGCCTCGGAAAGGGGTGAGGGATGGGTGAGGACAACCACAAACTCATCCATGCACTCAAGCCTAAACCTAGTCTCTGAAAGCCTCGGAAAGGGGTGGGGATGGGTGAGGACAACCACAAACTCATCCATGCACTCAAGCCTAAACATAGTCTCTGAAAGCCTCGGAAAGGGGTAGGGATGGGTGAGGACAACCACAAACTCATCCATGCACTCAGCCTAAACATAGTCTCTGAAAGCCTCGGCAAAGGGGTGGGGATGGGTGAGGACAACCACAAACTCATCCATGCACTCAAGCCTAAACATAGTCTCTGAAAGCCTCGGAAAGGGGTGGGGATGGGTGAGGACAACCACAAACTTATCCATGCACTCAAGCCTAAACATAGTCTCTGAACGCCTCGGAAAGGGGTAGGTGGGATGGGTTGAGGACAACCACAAACTCATCCATGCACTCAAGCCTAAACATAGTCTCTGAAAGCCTCGGAAAGGGGTGGGGATGGGTGAGGACAACCACAAACTCATCCATGCACTCAAGCCTAAACCTAGTCTCTGAAAGCCTCGGAAAGGGGTAGGGATGGGTGAGGACAACCACAAACTATCCATGCACTCAAGCCTAAACATAGTCTCTGAAAGCCTCGGAAAGGGGTGGGGATGGGTGAGGACAACCACAAACTCATCCATGCACTCAAGCCTAACACATAGTCTCTGAAAGCCTCGGAAAGGGGTGGGGATGGGTGAGGACAACCACAAACTCATCCATGCACTCAAGCCTAAACATAGTCTCTGAAACCCTCGGAAAGGGGTGGGGATGGGTGAGGACAACCACAAACTCATCCATGCACTCAAGCCTAAACATAGTCTCTGAAACCCTCGGAAAGGGGTAGGGATGGGTGAGGACAACCACAAACTCATCCACGCACTCAAGCCTAAACATAGTCTCTGAAAGCCTCGGAAAGGGGTAGGGATGGGTGAGGACAACCACAAACTCATCCATGCACTCAAGCCTAAACATAGTCTCTGAAAGCCTCGGAAAGGGGTAGGGATGGGTGAGGACAACCACAAACTCATCCATGCAATCAAGCCTAAACATAGTCTCTGAAAGCCTCGGAAAGGGGTAGGGATGGGTGAGGACAACCACAAACTCATCCATGCACTCAAGCCTAAACATAGTCTCTGAAAGCCTCGGAAAGGGGTAGGGATGGGTTGAGGACAACCACAAACTCATCCATGCAATCAAGCCTAAACATAGTCTCTGAAAGCCTCGGAAAGGGGTGGGATGGGTGAGGACAACCACAAACTCATCCATGCACTCAAGCCTAAACATAGTCTCTGAACCCTCGGAAAGGGGTGAGGATGGGTGAGGACAACCACAAACTCATCCATGCACTCAAGCCTAAACATAGTCTCTGAAAGCCTCGGAAAGGGGTAGGGATGGGTGAGGACAACCACAAACTCATCCATGCACTCAAGCCTCAAACATAGTCTCTGAAAGCCTCGGAAAGGGGTAGGGATGGGGAGGACAACACCAAACTCATCCATGCCAATCAAGCCTAAACATAGTCTCTGAAAGCCTCGGAAAGGGGTGGGGATGGGTGAGGACAACCACAAACTCATCCATGCACTCAAGCCTAAACATAGTCTCTGAAACCCTCGGAAAGGGGTGGGGATGGGTGAGGACAACCACAAACTCATCCATGCACTCAAGCCTAAACATAGTCTCTGAAAGCCTCGGAAAGGGGTAGGGATGAGTGAGGACAACCACCAACTCATCCATGCACTCAAGCCTAAAACATAGTCTCTGAAAGCCTCGGAAAGGGTAGGGATGGGTGAGGACAACACAACTCATCCATGCAATCAAGCCTAAACATAGTCTCTGAAAGCCTCGGAAATGGGTAGGGATGGGTGAGGACAACCACAAACTCATCCATGCACTCAAGCCTAAATCATAGTCTCTGAAAGCCTCGGAACAGGGGTAGGATGGGTGAGGACAACCACAAACTCATCCACTGCACTCAAGCCTAAACATAGTCTCTGAAAGCCTCGGATAAGGGGTAGGGATGGTGATGACAACCACAAACTCATCCCTGCACTCAAGCCTAAACATAGTCTCTGAAAGCCTCGGAAAGGGGTAGGGATGGTGAGGACAACCACAACTCATCCATGCACTCAAGCCTAAACATAGTCTCTGAAAGCCTCGGAAAAGGGGTAGGGGATGGGTGAGGACAACCACAAACTCATCCATGCACTCAAGCCTAAAACATAGTCTCTGAAAGCCTCGGATAGGGGTAGGGATGGGTGATGGACAACACAAACTCACCATGCACTCAAGCCTAAACATAGTCTCTGAAAGCCTCGGAAAGGGGTAGGGATGGTGGAGGACAACCACAAACTCATCCATGCACTCAAGCCTAAACATAGTCTCTGAAAGCCCTCGGAAAGGGGTAGGGATGGGTGAGGACAACCACAAACTCATTCCCTGCACTCAAGCCTAAACATAGTCTCTGAAAGCCTCGGAAAGCGTGGTAGGGATGGGTGCGGACAACCACAAATCCATCCATGCCCTTCAAGCATAAACATAGTCTCTGAAAGCCTCGGAAAGGGGTGGTAGGGATGGGTGAGGACAACCACAAACTCCATACATGTCAACTCAAGCCTAAACATAGTTCTCTGAAAGCCTCGGAAAGGGGTAGGGATGGGTGAGGACAACCACCAACTCATCCATTGCACTCAACGCCTATAACATAGTCCATCTGAAGCATCGGAAAGGGGTAGGATGGTGAGGACAACCACAAACTCAACATCCATGCACTCAAGCCTAAACATAGTCTCTGAAAGCCTCGGAAAGGGGTAGGGATGGGTGAGGACAACCACAAACTCATCCATGCACTCAAACCTAAACATAGTCTCTGAAAGCCTCGGAAAGGGGTAGGGATGGGTGAGGACAACCACAAACTCATCCATGCACTCAAGCCTAAACATAGTCTCTGAAAGCCTCGGAAAGGGGTGGGGATGGGTGAGGACAACCACAAACTCATCCATGCACTCAAGCCTAAACATAGTCTCTGAAAGCCTCGGAAAGGGGTGGGGATGGGTGAGGACAACCACAAACTCATCCATGCACTCAAGCCTAAACATAGTCTCTGAAAGCCTCGGAAAGGGGTGGGGATGGGTGAGGACAACCACAAACTCATCCATGCACTCAAGCCTAAACATAGTCTCTGAAAGCCTCGGAAAGGGGTGGGGATGGGTGAGGACAACCACAAACTCATCCATGCACTCAAGCCTAACATAGTCTCTGAAAGCCTCGGAAAGGGGTGGGGATGGGTGAGGACAACCACAAACTCATCCATGCACTCAAGCCTAAACATAGTCTCTGAAAGCCTCGGAAAGGGGTAGGGATGGGTGAGGACAACCACAAACTCATCCATGCACTCAAGCCTAAACATAGTCTCTGAAAGCCTCGGAAAGGGGTGGGGATGGGTGAGGACAACCACAAACTCATCCATGCACTCAAGCCTAAACATAGTCTCTGAAAGCCTCGGAAAGGGGTGGGATGGGTGAGGACAACCACAAACTCATCCATGCACTCAGCCTAAACATAGTCTCTGAAAGCCTCGGAAAGGGGTGGGGATGGGTGAGGACAACCACAAACTCATCCATGCACTCAAGCCTAAACATAGTCTCTGAAAGCCTCGGAAAGGGGTGGGGATGGGTGAGGACAACCACAAACTCATCCATGCACTCAAGCCTAAACATAGTCTCTGAAAGCCTCGGAAAGGGGTGGGGATGGGTGAGGACAACCACAAACTCATCCATGCACTCAAGCCTAACATAGTCTCTGAAAGCCTCGGAAAGGGGTGGGGATGGGTGAGGACAACCACAAACTCATCCATGCACTCAAGCCTAAACATAGTCTCTGAAAGCCTCGGAAAGGGGTGGGGATGGGTGAGGACAACCACAAACTCATCCATGCACTCAAGCCTAAACATAGTCTCTGAAAGCCTCGGAAAGGGGTGGGGATGGGTGAGGACAACCACAAACTCATCCATGCACTCAAGCCTAAACATAGTCTCTGAAAGCCTCGGAAAGGGGTAGGGATGGGTGAGGACAACCACAAACTCATCCATGCACTCAAGCCTAAACATAGTCTCTGAAAGCCTCGGAAAGGGGTAGGGATGGGTGAGGACAACCACAAACTCATCCATGCACTCAAGCCTAAACATAGTCTCTGAAAGCCTCGGAAAGGGGTGGGGATGGGTGAGGACAACCACAAACTCATCCATGCACTCAAGCCTAAACATAGTCTCTGAAAGCCTCGGAAAGGGGTGGGGATGGGTGAGGACAACCACAAACTCATCCATGCACTCAAGCCTAAACATAGTCTCTGAAAGCCTCGGAAAGGGGTAGGGATGGGTGAGGGACAACCACAAACTCATCCATGCACTCAAGCCTAAACATAGTCTCTGAAAGCCTCGGAAAGGGGGTAGGGGATGGGTGAGGACAACCACAAACTCATCCATGCACTCAAGCCTAAACATTAGTCTCTGAAAGCCTCGGAAAGGGGTGGGGATGGGTGAGGACAACCACAAACTCATCCATGCACTCAAGCCTAAACATAGTCTCTGAAAGCCTCGGAAAGGGGTGGGGATGGGTGAGGACAACCACAAACTCATCCATGCACTCAAGCCTAAACATAGTCTCTGAAAGCCTCGGAAAGGGGTAGGGATGGGTGAGGACAACCACAAACTCATCCATGCACTCAAGCCTAAACATAGTCTCTGAAAGCCTCGGAAAGGGGTAGGGATGGGTGAGGACAACCACAACTCATCCATGCACTCAAGCCTAAACATAGGTCTCTGAAAGCCTCGGAAAGGGGTGGGGATGGGTGAGGACAACACAAACTCATCCATGCACTCAAGCCTAAACATAGTCTCTGAAAGCCTCGGAAAGGGGTAGGGGATGGGTGAGGACAACCACAAACTCATCCATGCACTCAAGCCTAAACATAGTCTCTGAAAGCCTCGGAAAGGGGTAGGGATGGGTGAGGACAACCACAAACTCATCCATGCACTCAAGCCTAAACATAGTCTCTGAAAGCCTCGGAAAGGGGTAGGGATGGGTGAGGACAACCACAAACTCATCCATGCACTCAAGCCTAAACATAGTCTCTGAAAGCCTCGGAAAGGGGTAGGGATGGGTGAGGACAACCATAAACTCATCCATGCACTCAAGCCTAAACATAGTCTCTGAAAGCCTCGGAAAGGGGTAGGGATGGGTGAGGACAACCACAAACTCATCCATGCACTCAAGCCTCAAAATGTGGCTTCCAAGTGCTATGAAAACAACGCCTCCTGTCTTTTTCTTTCTTGTTTTAATATTTCTATCTGTTCCTCCATCTTTGCATACATTCCTATCTAAATAGATGAATGATTCCACCTCTGGAAGTGAAGTTTCACCAAGAGAGATGGTTCAGTCACATTGTCTTTGTCTCGGCACTATGCCTTTTTAGCGCCCTAATTGTTGTGACCTATCATCAAGTGTGTTTAGTAAAATTTATCTTGCGTTTAATTACGTGCGCGTGTGACTTTAACATTATCATATTGTTTTATCAGAGTCCATTGAATGTGTAATTAGTTCAAAACAACGTATTCTCTTAGTGAATGTAAGCACTGCACAGAAGCCACAAACAAAATGTTGCACGATTTATTGTCTGGCATATTTCGCTTCATCTCATCATGTGCATACTGCAGAATTTATATTATATGAACTAAGTAAATCAATAATACTTTAGCTGAAAGATTTACAAAAATACATAGTCACACGTATAGTTCGAATGTGGGTCGGGTCATTCGTCATCCCCGCAGTAATTTCAAAAGAGTTCGTGTTAATGCGATCAACGTTAACCAGAAGTCGAGAAAAAGTTCATCTCATCGATTGGGCTGTTGAAAACATCTCAATGACTACGCAGTATTGGAGAAGGGGATGGGTAGGCTGGGGATGGGGATGGTCAAAGGCTAGGAAAACACACCAGGGAAATTGTGTGTTGAAGTCGGGTGTACTGAGCCACAGGCTTTACGAACCAGCGCAACACAGGACTGAAGTCGGAGTAGGTTCGCCTTATGGCACGGAACGCTGGTAATAGGGAAAGCTAATCCACACACACGAAATAATCAGTCTGGTGTATTAGAAGTAATAGCACATGAACTACGCTTCAGTTCAAAGCAAGCGAATGTTAACATTTAAAAAAAAAAATAATAACATTGTTTGACCGCTAACGTCAAAACCAGAGAGCTATACGTGACTCAACCCCTTCAGCGCCTCTTGTGGTTGTCCTAGAAATAGCAACCATCACTGGATTCTCGCCTAATGAGTTGGGATCGGGAAACAGCGGTAGCATAATAGCTATTCGTTCTCGAGAATGAACCAAAAGCAGTATACGCTAAGCTTGTTTTGCATATGATTTAGCTAAAGCAAGATAAAACATTAACTTGACCAATTCAAAAAAAGGCATTTATAGCTAATTATTATGATGCCATTACAATTGTTTTTAAAGCCAAGAAAAGAGTCAAAACGCCAAACTGATATTTTGACGCCAAACCTGTTTTTTTTTTTAAAGCCAATCTGGCAACCCTGCTACAACCACCCCCTTTGCTCCAGCTGAGAAACCCCATAAAGATTAGTTGGTTGGTGGGTTGGTTGGTGGGTGGGTGGGTGGGTTGGTTGGTTGGTTAGTTAGTCAGTCAGACGTCCCATGTATTATGTTGAATGGATGTCGAGAGAGTAAATTGAAGTACTTGGGTATCACCTTTGACAGGTGTTTGCCTTTTAAGGATCATGTGGAGGCCTTGGTGGTGAAGGCTGGTAGGGGACTTAAGGCATTGAGGGCTATGGCAGCAACCGGGGTAGATCAGAGGATGCTGTACAGGCTCTTTCAGCAGTTAATAATTTCTGTCATTGAGTATGGTTTGGGGCTGCTGACAGTATCAAAGAGCCAGCTTGAAAGGTTGGAGCGCATACAGAATGCTGCCATGCGGTTAATCCTGGGGTGCACAAAGGACACACCAATTATATGCATGAGGCATATCCTGGCGCTACCAACAATGACGGATAGGCATAGGGTCCTTCAGGCCAAATGGTACCTGAGAGTTGCCGCAGATAGGGATCACCCGCTGCATGCAGCAATGGATATGGTCAAGGGTCATAGACTAAGACGAGGCAGGTCCTGGATGGCACAGGCGGAACTTTCTATACGTCAGGTGTGTGATCTAGAGACCATCAATCGTGAAAGAGAGTGGGTTGAAGGTCCGGAAGACATCACGGACTGGCACAATGTAATAATAACACTGGGTCGTGAGTGCAGAGAATGGGCAGCGGGCCGCACTGAGTTTGAAGTGCAACAGCTGATCCAGAGCAACACACATCAAGGTGACATAGTCATCTACATCGATGGGTCAGTGGTGAGAAACAGACGTAGTGGCTGGGGCTTTATTGCAAAGGCTAATGGACGAGTCTTGAAAAAGGAGAGTCTGGCATATGAGACTACGACCTCCAGCATGAGAATGGAGGTGGAGGCAGTAACAGCGGCATTCCGGTGGCTAGAGGAGACTACTGCAACACACGTTGTATTCATTACGGATTCAAAGAGTATGCTTAGTAAGGTGGAGAAAGGAATGTTTCGTGTGGAATGGCTCTCGTCGCTTCAGAGGTCACAGATTGTGAGAATTGTATGGATATTTTGCCCTGGCCATGCGGGGGTACGGGGGAATGAACAGGCTGATAGGCTAGCAGGGAATGCACCTCTTGGTGGTAGTTTGCCTATGGACAAGGGGGAGGTGGTCGTGCGCTTGTGGGACCAGGTGGAGAAGACGGAGGAACAGATTGAGAACCCATATGTGGAAAGAATGAGATTGCGGGGGATCGGCAGGGGTTCTGGAAGAATCTCAAAGCTGAGAGGGAAGACCAGGAGAACTTTTAATCAGATAGCGGTGGGAACGATTAATAGTATGACTCTTCGCTGGCTGTTGAACGAAGGGACGGAGCACGTATGGGAATGTCCTGAGTGCAGTGATGTCGGTTCTTAACTCAACTCAACTCAACAACTCAACTCTGCTTGACTGAAGTGTACAACTCAAGACGAGTCGCATTCTTTAATTTCAATGTGTTTTAGTTGTTCACACTGTGAAGCAATGTTAAAATCCCCAGGCGATTATTAGACACTGAGGGGATCAGGTGGTTGAACAATAAGACAGGCTGTCTCTGTTACGTGAGATTTCAATGACAGGCTACCAGTAAATATCAAACCTCAGTGTTGTAACCTATCGCTTCATTCAGTACTTTATAGATAATGCTAGTAATGCTAGGCACTCCTGCTTTTCCAACGTTGTTATTTAAAGAGCACCACAACACGCTGACCTTCTGGTGATTCGCCCTTCAATCAGTCTGTTCAAGCCGTTCTGTTATGTTCTGCACAGTCCTTAGTATATCTCTGATCATGCCATTTACTTTATCTATTTGTGTTTTCAATTTCTCGTTCAAACCTCCTAGAGGTCGGCATGGCCGAATGGATAAGAACGCGTGTTCCTAAACATCCGATGTGCTGATGCCGAGGTAAGGGGTTCAACCCCTACACGGGACAGTTGGACTAATATGTTGACCTCTCGTCCTTGACTTTTAGGGACGTAAATTACAAGTGCATATGAAGTCGGAGTGGGTTCGCCTGATAGCAAGGGGCATTGTTAATATGGAAGGCTAATCCACACGCAAAATTCAGTCCAGCACTAATAAAAGTTGTATATGGACTACGCTTGAATTCAAAGCTAGCGAGCGCAAAAAAAAAACACAACAACAACAACATCCTTATAATTGGGATAAATATTACACATTGTACACCAAATCACAGACTCTGTGGCCAAGGAGTTACGGACGTAATTCCTAAACCCGCATACCGCATTCAAAACACAGCTGCGGGCGATTTGGCAGCAAACCACCTTGCGTTGGTTTTAAAACAATGGCATGTGTTTCGGTCGTTCAGAAAGCAATGGCAAGGTACTGAATTTAAAACTTTCCAAGAATTCACAAACAGCCAAAGATGCTGGGGTTGACCGCGATGTCCTGTAAAGGATATGCAACTGTTTATTTTTTTCTGCCCCAATATAAAATTCCATATCTCAGTAACCAACTGAGGGAAAATTATGAGATTTAGCATATAACCTTATCATTATGTCCACCCGACAAAAAATTTTTTGTTCTGGAGATTGTACAGCAGATTTCAATGTTTGTTTATATGCGGTATATAATTTACGGCTCAGAGATGTAAGTCCATAATTGTAAAAGTATTACAGCTTCACCAAGACACATCCGCACTTTTTTAAAAATTGTCTCGTGGTTTCCGTTTTGGCACAAACTGCGCGCAGTTAAATTGGATTGTTCAGAGGTGTCTTCAGTGTGGGTTCTTTCATGAAACGTGATTATATAAATAAATATATAAATAAATCTTACCGTTAATATAATATTAATAGCTAATATTTGAATGTGAGAATAGTGTTCAATGGGATTGAATGTGAAATTGTGTACACTTCAAAGCATCGCTATGAAGTTGTACACATATTTTTGTCAAGAAGCTGATCGCAGGAAACTGTTTCATACTGTTACAAATCCCGAAAAAAGAACAGTGCATGCATTGGGTTTGAGTAAACGGTCATTTCGTCGATGGGTGCAAGCATCTGGAATGAAACCAACACGCGATAAGCAAACGGTAGGTAGAAAGGCAATTGTAGACAGCTTTGACAAGGATGTCATCAGGCGAGTTATTATAAAAATGATGGATGCCAATGAAACAGTGACTAAGAAAACTGAGGGTTTGGTTGAGAAAGAACAATAACATAGAGCTATCCAAAACAACTTTGTGGAAAATTATAAGGACATTAGGCTTCACTTTTAGAAAGTACAAGGGAGGTATAAATATCCTTTGCGAGCAGCCGCATTTAGGAGCCATAAGAAGCAGAAGGACATTAGGCTTCACTTTTAGAAAGTACAAGGGAGGTATAAATATCCTTTGCGAGCAGCCGCATTTAGGAGCCATAAGAAGCAGATACCTACGTGACATAAGGGAAATGCGCAAAGAAAATTATGACATAGTGTATTTGGATGAAACGTTGATCAATGCGCACCACACAAGTGAAAAGGAATGGCAATCAGTGGATGAAAAGATAAAGCGTTATGTGCCCAGTAGTAAAGGACAGCGTTTGGTCATAGCCTATGCTGGTAGTACTCATAATGGCTTACTACAGAATACTGGGTTCTTGTTCGTATCAAACCATACAGACAATAAGGATTATCATAATAAGATGAATGGTAATGTATTTAGAGATTGGCTCGAGAATACAGTACTTCCATCCCTTGATAGACCGTCTTGTCTAATCATGGACAATGCATCATATCACAATGTTGTTGCCCAAGAAGACAAAATACCTACGGCATCGAGCACAAAGGAAGCAATACAGATATGGCTCCGAGGGGAAAATATACCATTTCCAGAAACATATTTCAAGCTACAGTTTTTGTCCCTTTTGCATACCAACAGAAGAGTAATATTGCGGTGGAAACTGACATATTGTGGCATAACAAGAAACGTGAGAGCAAACACGTTGTCAAATTAGGGGACAACACACATGCATACGAATCAATCTGTAAACTTCAATGAAAAGAGGACCAACATCTTGGTCGTTAAGAAGAAAGCCCACTACAGAGACACTGACAACTATTTTCATAGTGCAAAACAGGTAATCATGTTCCGTCTCTGAACGGTAAACTGCAGAGTAGACAATCTTTCACGAAGACTCAAAGCGGGTCTGTCATCCAATGTGTACGTGTGAACAAACTACACAGACTAGCTGAACAGATCCTTAAAAATGGAAACATGATGACTAAATTGCGGTATCATTTCTGGTCACTCCATACGCACTTTAACGCACAGCTATTTGGAAGCTTTCACGAACTCAATATACAAAGCTAACATGAATATTTGTGTACATATTATTAACCAGCAGCTGAAGAAACAAGAAGGAAATGAAAAATAAGGTAAGAAATATATTCCTTCTACTTTCCTGTCAATTTACACATTATTTACCCCATGCCTCTGTAAATTCTCTGTCTTTACTCATATTAAACATTGCACCCCTCTCGGGATTCTCCGTGGTGAAGTGGTCAAGCCGTCTGACTCGGGCTCCGAAGGTTGTATGTTCGATTCCGGGCCGCGTCCTTCATTTCACGAGTGCATTTTTTCGGAGACTCCCGAGAGTCGTCGCTGGAGCTATGGAGTTCGTGCTTTGTGCGACGCTTTCCACGCTGCGGAAAGAGACTGAGCCATATAGGATAAAAACCCGGTGCAATGCAGTCGACCCTGTCGACTTTTAAGCTACTTCTTTTACTGCACCCACTCCCATACGAATCCGAATACGCCTTATGTCGTCATCTGAATTGGCGGGGCATTCATTACTGTAAAAACAAGTTTGTTAGCGAGATATCACTAGTTTTTCACCAAAACATCAAAGAAATGCCGTCTCTTTCGATGATTTAAGTTGCTTTTGGACCTATCAAAGACATATTCCTTGGGTGGGGGTAAATATAAGACGACAGGGAACATTGCATAACGATGCAACAGACAGTTTTCAAAATAATTGATCGTGAATGACGGCATTCATTTCTGGACACACTATAACACCAAATTAAACTATTTATCAATTCCATTATGAGTGCCAAGCAACTTACATAGGTAGAAGGAAAAGACAATCAGCAAATGGAGTAGCTGAACACATACCGGTAGAAAGGAGAGTTAATCAGTCTTCAGGAATCCCCGTGCAGTGGACAGGTCATACAACGCCGAGCTCTGCGATACTGTATTCGGTCAACAATAAACAACTACTCAAATACATCGAATCATTATCAATTAGGCAGTTTCATTCAGTTTTGTGCAAACAGAAAAATGAATTTGCGATCATCGTAGGGATAACTGTTGCTCCACATTCAAACAATATCAGTGACTGTGTTTCTAGTATTTTAGCCAAAGTATCATACATTTATTCTCTTCATATGATATATAATTCTGCAGTATGCGCTTGGTGAGATGCGGCGAAATCCGCCAGGCAATAATGGTGTATCATATTGCTTGTGTCTTCTGTGTTCAATTCCCAATCGTCTGTTGTTTCTATGATTATTTACTTATTTGTTACTTTTTTTCTGTTTAACTTACTGTGCCTGGCTCTGTCCCCTTATGTTATATCTTTCCGTGGCCGTTAATTCTCTCATTTAAAAGACCTCTCTACACGCCTTACGTGCATTGGGCGTATGGTGTTAGACCCATATGTTTAAAAAGACCAATCGATAGTTATGTGTTCAGTATCATGCCGACCGACTTTACTTCCTAAACCATTTCTTGGAACCAAAACATTTTTGGTAGCCCAGAGCAGTTTTCAATATCCGCCTCCATATGTATCCTATCCCATGACCATAGTCTGTTTACTTTTGTCTGCCCCAATATAAAATTCCATATCTCAGTAACCAACTGAGGGAAAATGATGAGATTTAGCATGTAACCTTATCATTATGTCCACCCAACAAAAAAATCGTTGTTCTGGAGATTGTACAGCAGATTTCAAAGTTTGTTTTTATGCGGTATATAATTTACCGGTCAGAGATGAAGTGCACATTAAATGTATTACGTCTTCACACGGAAACATTAGCGTTGAATAGTTAATTTTCTCGTGCGACATGGGATTGGCCTTATGACAAGAGCCTCGCGTCGTGAAACGGGGCATTACTGTAAAACAAGTTTGTTAGCGAGAAATCACTAGTTTTTCACCAAAACATCAAAGAAATGTCGCCGCTTTCCATGATTTAAGTTGCTTTTGGACCTATCAAAGACATATTTCTTGGGTGGGGGTAAATATAAGACGGCAGGAAAAATTTCATAACGATGCCACAGTTTTCAAAATAATTGATCGTGAATGACGGCATTCATTTCTGGACAGACTATAACTTTAACATCATGTAGAAGATTCTTTGCAAAATATTGCTCTCACTATAGTCTGCCAAAACATTTGTTGATCCCTTCCCGGTTCTTCTGTCTCATGTACTCTTATGTCTCAAGTGTCTGTAGTGTCTTGTGTCCATCTTCATGCTGGTCGACCCCTGCTTCTTTGTCCATGCACAATGTCTTCCATCACTTCTCTTTCCCAGCCACTATGTTGTTTAATATGGTCAAAGTGTTTCAGTTTCTGAGACAGAATGCTGTTTATGAGTCACATTTTTTCAGTGTTTATATCTCGTAGAATGTCAGTATTTCTTATTCTTGGTCAATAGTATTCTCAGATTTTCCTGAGGAAATATGAGTTATAATCATACACATGGATTTGATAACCATATGTCAAGTCCACAACAAGGAAACAGATGAGTAACTTTTATGTGTATATTTTCATGTAGTGTTTTTCATGTAATTTTATTGGTGTGTGTTTGTATGTTGCGCGCTGACAAAGGCTTTGACCGCAACGTCATATTCTAGTAAAGCTTACCATCTACTTCTCATTTTTTGGTGATTTATTCATAAGATATGTGTGTAACATTTTAGTTCAAAAGCTGTAATTTTCATCTTTTTATAACAAGTATTAAACACATATGGTTTTCGTACTGTACTTGTACTGTTCTATGCGCACTCACGCACTGCGCAGCCACCTTACTGTTCAGTTAAGTTTTCAAATTCATTTATACCTTCATGACAAGTATTTCTTATTATTGAACCCATTATTATGCCAAAGTTGAAACCATCTTATGATACTAATCGGAAATATAATGATCAATGGGAAAAGACATTTGTGTGGCTCAAGAAATCCACTGATGTTTCTGAATCGGCATACTGCAAATTGTGCCGGTGTAATATGATGGGAGATGCCTTGAAGAGATTAGAACAAGAATCGCCATGGCAAAGGTAGCCTTTAGCAAGATGAAAAACATACTGACCAATAAAAAGATGTCAATTGAAACGAGAAAAAGAGTGTTGAGGTGCTATATAGAACCTGTACTTTTGTATGGATGTAAAGCTTGGACAATGAGCAGTCAAGCTGAAAAACAGCTGATGGCTGTGGAAATGTGGTTTCTGAAGAAAATGCAAAGAATACCATGGACAGCCAGAAAGACCAATGAACAAGTCCTTCAAGAAACAAATGAAGATCGTAAACTGATTAGAGAAATTAGACGTCAAATTGTTTGGACATGTTATGAGAAGAAATGAATTGGAGAACTTGGTGACAACTGGTAAGATCGAAGGGAACAGACCAAGGGGAAGACCTAGAAGCAAATACCTGGATGGCTTGGTCGAGACAGAAACACGGAGCTGATCCACGACTCTAGTGATCGAGTGAGATAGCAAAACATGACCGCCCACGCTTACCGGCATGGCACATGATGGATGGATGGATTATTGTTCCAAGACTTTCAAGTCTTGCAAATCATGAAACAACAGAAAAACACAAGCGGAGCGCGCCATCTTCTTCACAAAAAAACACTTTCAGTGATGAAAACAGTAAGAAAATTGATGATAAAGTCAATTTAGCAGAGTTACAAATTGCTGTTAGCATGGCCTGTCATAGTGCCATACGCACCGTCGACCACATTAAGTGAAATAATGGTACCCCATGAATGTGGGAGCACTCTTGGTCAGATAAAATTGCACCGAACGAAGTGCATACCACTAATAAAACATGTTATTTCAAAATCTTTAAAATCTGATCTAATTCTAGATCTGCAAAACAAGAAGTATACACTAATTATTGGTGAGTCCACTGATGTCTCGACCCAAAAGTATTATTGCATTTTAGTTAGATACCTCAGCGATAAAAGAAATGAAATTACTACTAGTTTTCTAGGTATTAAAATTTATATTCTAAGGAATCCTGTACTGAATTTCTCAACACATGAGGCCGACCACGTAAATGTTGGACGGAGGAAACAGCAGAGTCCATGGGAATATCGATATATGAAGCCCATAATCGGGCACTCTCACGAAGTTTATACTTCACCTCGACACCGCAAGGTACAAGAGGAACATGATGAGATGAGATGAGATGAGAAGAGGAATACGTATTTGAAGAAGAGATTTTCATGCGATGTAAATATATTTTAATAGATTGCCTGTTGTTGTTTTTGTTGTTTGTCCATCAAGAATGATGATGACCATTCATTTCATCCAGTGGGGTTGAAGGTGTGGAGCCGTGGGTTCTAAGATGGCTGATAAGGCCTATTTTGGCTCGAAATGTTCTTTGACAATGTGGGCAAAGAATGCTTGACGTCTCTGGAGGAGGATTTCCTGCAGTGGTTTTTCTGTCCTGCCTTTTCTTCACAGCTCTTGCAGTCCTGGTTGCCTCACATATGACTGCACCTTTGCGCAATGATGCACGCCACGAATTTCGGTCTCTGGCTGCAGCCTCCCAGGTGTCATGATGAATACCAAAAGCATTCAGTGAAATTTTCAGAGTGTTAATAGATATTTTCAGAGTGTTAATAGATATTTTTATTCGGCAATGTTTGGCTTTTTTATTTCAAGGCTTGGCTTTATTTGATGGCAGTGATCTGGCCAGCCCTGGCAAACTAACAGACCAGACAGCAGTATGCACGGCCGAACTGGTAGCTATAATGAAAGGTCTAGAGATCGCAGCCGAAAATCCACCACTGAGACTGTGTATATTAACAGACTCCCTGTCATCAGTACAAACGCTCGGGAACTTCAATAGCGGCAGCAGACCTGACATAAAAGAGGAGATACTAGCGACAGCCACAAACCTCAGGTACATGGGGTGCCAAGTCACCATCGGATGGATACCAGCTCACAGGGGTATCCCGGGAAACGAACAGGCAGACAGAGAGGCGAAACGAGGAATAACCAGCACTAATCAAATCTGCACAGGCCTAGGTAAAGTAGAAGGGAAGAATATAGTCAAAACTACATTCTCAAGGAATGGAGGCAACAGTGGCGAGACAGCGCTAAAGGCCGTCATGCCTACCAAGTATTGGGTGAACCCAGATACAAGCCACAAGTCAAGACCAACATGAAAGCACTGGCAAACAGACAGCTGTGGAGAATCAGACTAGGCAATTGGAAAGACACAAGAGAAAACCCATACTGCAGAGAGTGCCGAGAAAACAACACCATCGAAAACTACTTACTAGTATGCGACAAGTACAATAGAGAGGGAAGGGACCTGAGAGAGCACTTCGTCAAAACTGGGAACCCAATGACAATGACGGAGTGCCTGCACATAAACAGCAACCCGGAAACACAGCGACTGGTCAGACAGTTCCTATGCAGAACAGGGAAGACCGTATAACCTCCCTACACTGTATATATGTATATGAGTGTTTGTTTATATTTGTGCATGTTTTTATATGTTATAAAAACCAAAAAACAAACAAAAAAAAATCTATGTACGTAAGTTAAACCCAAAAAAAAAAATAAATAAAAACCAAAAAACAAACAAAAAAAGGCGGGGTGAATGGCAGGAAGGTGGGTTGGCTCTTCCGGTAGAGCACCTGAACTAGGAGGACAGGGAGACCTGGTCATCTTGTTGCCACACCACACCCACACGCGATGAAGAAAAACGCCAAAACTCAAACGTAAAGGAATTCGGGCCGCTGACCAGGGGGACAACTTGAGACTTGCACTTGAATGCTCTGCTCTTGCCTACATCGAGTCCTTATGAGGACTGGACTTGACCGGGACTAGCCCCGATGAGAATAACACAAGAAGCGACAAGCACGTAGCAGTGCTAACAGAGAAAAGAAGGCAACAAACGAGAGAATGCGGGACCCAGTAGGCCCAACCAAGGACCGGTCTTTATCAGGACCAGCACAAACCAAATCTATCCGACGAACAGAGCGGAACAAATAAAACCAGTAGGAATTAGGACCAGCAATCCACACAACCACGGTTCTCAACAATAACCACCGCTGACGAAGCAGGTTAGACGAGGCCGAATTTGGAAGTGTTTTTTTTTTTTTTTTTGGAATTGGAATTGGAATTGGTAACCCTGGGTAGTAGCTGAGAAAAACTGAGCCCACGGGTCAACAATCTCAAGTATAACTTATAAGAGTAGAGGTGGAGACAACCAGGACAGCTTTGAGATCGACAGCTGGTAACATAGTTACTAGGGCAATCATAGATTCTGTCTAATTCTCAGTCTGTAGTGAGAAACGTTGAAACATGCTGACCAATGAAAAGATGTCAGTTGCAACGAGAACAAGAATGTTGAAGTGCTATATAGAACCTGAATGGATGTGAAATGTGGACAATGACAAGACATGCGGAACAACATCTAATGGCAGTTAAAATGTGATTTCTGAGGAGCATGCAAAGAATACCATAGGCAGACAGAAAAACCAATGAGCAGAGAAATTAAACGGAGACAGTATATCTATATATATAAAAGGCGATGTGTGTATGAATGTATGTATGTATGTGGGTCCGTTCTTTATGCGTTCGCGAACGGTCCATCCGATTGAGATGAAATTTTCTACACGTCTTCTTCTCATTCCAGTGCAACCAACTGTCATAGTTTTTTTAGTGTACTATCAGCTATTACCTTACTAAAATTTAATTTTGTAATTACATGACTGAACATAAGAAAATATAAAACAAGGGACATAACTTTTAGTAGCATTGTTATATCTTAAGTTAAGTCCCCTGGCTATAGATAGATAGATAGATAGATATATAGATAGATAGATAGATAGATAGATAGATAGATAGATAGATAGATAGATAGATAGATAGATAGATAGATAGATAGATACATAGATAGACAGATCCCTGCCAGGGCCTGGGCGAAGCCGGGTCAGGACAGACAGACAGACAGACAGACAGTCAGGAACGGGAACTTATATGACTACTTATATGAATTAAATGAGATGCTCCCCACCAGGGACTGGGTGAAGCCGGGCCGGGTCAGACAGATAGACAGACAGACAGACAGACAGACAGACAGATAGTCGGGAACGGAAACGGGATCTTATATGACTACTTATATGAATTAAATGAGATGCTCCCCACCAGGAGCTGGGCGAAGCCGGGCCGGGTCAGACAGACAGACAGACAGACAGACAGACAGAAGATAGATAGATCCTCGCCAGGGCCTGGGCGAAGCCGGGCCGGGTCAGCTAGTATATATATATATATATATATCATTGGCACCTTGCCGTCTTGACAGACGATAGTTTGTGCTTTAAAAAGGCATAATAACTTTTAACTATGGCGGTAGCGAGTGTGACTGATAAGGCCAATTTGCGCTGTAAATGTCCGTTCACAGTGGGTGCATGTGAACACGTGGTCATTTCCACCATCATGCACCATCTTACGTCTCAAACGCTTGATGTGTGACTTTTCTGCAATAATTTTCTCCTTTGACTTTATTCCATTTCTGATATTTGCCCTCCATGCAACACGTTCAGCGGCGACTTGCTCCCAATGTGCATTATCAATGCCTGTATCAATCATGTCCCTCTTACACACATCTTTGTATCGTAGTAGAGGCCGACCCTGAGATCTCTTACCCATCTGTAATTCACCAAAAAAGATATCCTTTGGTATTCTACCATCATCCATCCTCCTAAGATGTCCTATCCATCTAAGTCTACGAAGACTGAGCATGGAATAAACTGTCACACAACCTGATCTTTCCAATACTTCAGTATTTGTGATTTTGTCTTGCCACTTAATACCAAGAATTCTTCGCAGACACCGCATATGAAAGCTGTTTAAGTTGTTCTCTTGGTGTGAGTAAGTTGTCCAGGTTTCACTGCCATAGAGAAGAGTACTAAGGACACAGGCTTGATAGACAAGGACTTTTGTTTTGGCAGTAAGCTTCCTGTTCTCCCAGACTCTTTTTCTTAACCTGTTCATTGTTGTTGCTGCCTTACCAATCCGGATGTTGATTTCCTGATCTAGGGATAATTTGCTATTTACCACTGATCCTAGATATGTAAAATGGTCTACTATCTCTAGTTCAGCGTCGTCAATAAAGATTGATGGTACCCCATGTGCACCTTGTGACATAATCTGTGTCTTCTTTTTGCTAATTGTTAAACCAAATTCAGAACAAGCATTGGAGAATGCAGATAGTAGACATTGCAATTCTTCCTCAGAGTGGGTCGTAACTGCAGCATCATCTGCAAAAAGCAACTCTCTGATCAGTACCCTCCTAATTTTGGTCTTAGCCTTCAATCTCTGAGCATTGTAGAGGCCGCCATCTGAGCGTGAGTGAATGTATATACCACCATCCTGATCATGAAATGCATATTTCAGTAGAAGTGAAAAGTATATTCCAAAAAGGGTGGGAGCTAGTACACAACCTTGCTTAACTCCACTCTTGATTTCAAATTCTTCAGAAGTTGCACCATCAAACTTGATTATACCCTTCATGCCTGTGTGGAACGATTCCACAATGGACAGAAGAGTTGGTGGGCAGCCAATCTTCTTTAGTGCCTTGAACAGACCCTCACGACTGACCAAATCAAATGCCTTTGTGAGGTCGATGAAGGCAATAAACAGTGGTTGATTCTGTTCACGGCATTTTTCTTGCATTTGTCGCAATGAGAATATCAGTTAAGACCAGGGATGGAGTTATTGCCTCTCCATAGCACAAAGCCTGGGCTAAAATATAGAGATCATGTGTTGCCCATGCAGCATGATCCCTCTCTCGGCCTGCCTAGTTTACTCCAGAGGAAAGGCAACACCCCTACATCTGGAACAAGACAAGCTGCAGAAGCTGCCGGATCAGCAAAGCAATGCTCTAACTGTCCGCCTGTCGGAGCTTCGATCCTAGACCAGTCGCCAACCAAGGCTTAGGGCCTGGTATATATATATATATATATATATATATATATATATATATATATATATATATATATATATATATATATATATATATAATCTCACACTATCACCAGAGTCGTTGATCAAGTCTGTGTGTTTGTCTCGATTATATCATGTGGCAAATCCATCCAGATATTTACCCCACCCTCTACCTTCCCTTTGTTCTTCCCTTATATATATATAACATGAAAAACCAAACTTATCGGCATGGCACGCGATGATGATGATAATTTTGAAACAGTACAATTGTGGAATTAGTAGATACCAAGCATTAGCACTTCTGCGTTACAAGGATATACTGTCCCAGCCATGCAGGAATGTGAGGTATCGATTCAGTCGATTTATTAGAGTCTAGAATGCCAGTCAGGGAGAAGAGAATTACAGGGTGTAATAATATTGGGTGGCCACGGAGAGAGTAACTGGAGATAGCACAAGATAGGACGGCGTGGTCTGGATTGGTTGAGGGACTATGCCCTAAAGGTGGATACAGAGCAGAAGAAGAAAGAAGAAGAAAAAATACCAGTAGTTAGGACACCCACAGTAGATAAGCCAAACATTCTAAAGATACTTGTGAAAGAACGCTAGTTGAAGATATAATGACAGATGAAATACATAGTTAATTAATTCAATACCAAACAAAAAGTAAGTTTGAACTAAATATAGCACACAACCAAATAAACAAGTATTATAACGTAAATGTCCGTTCACTGGGCATTGAAATTGTCGAAGATATCACGAAACAAAACACATAACACGAAGACCCTAGTATGGCGATATATCCTCCTTATCACCAAATAGGAGGTCACATGTGGCGATATATTATTTTTCGGCACTGGATCGGTAAGGATGAGTGAACTTGGATATATGTACGGGCCTGTGAAAGAGGGATGTATGAGAGGAGGGACGTATGAGGGGAGGAACGTATGGAAGTAGGGACGTATGAGAGGAGGGACGCATGAGAGGAGGGACGCATGAGAGGAGGGACGTATGAGAGGAGGAACACGACATGGTTACAACCAGCATGCTACTGGAACTATCGGCTCTGCATCTTACATTTACTGCGGGTGATGAAGCGAAGCACCTGTGGGTTTGTCCGGTGTGCTATGGTGTCCATTCTCAAATTAATCAATCAAGCACAATATATATATCACAACTGTTTGAAAGACTCTTTCAAACAGATACAATTATATAATATACACAACGTGTAATACCAAAAGTACACATTTAAAAACAAACATCCCTTATACAAAATAACAATAGACACTATATATATAAATTATTACTTAGACGGGTTCAACAGGATGTTTTTGGTATAAATACAATACATTTAACAAGTAGTGGCCCGATACAAAATCAATAGGGAAAGAAAACAAGAACAAAGGACAAAAAGAGACGCAAGACCCGCCACGTAACCACAATTATAATTTACACAGTTCAGCTAAACAACGGGAAGTCGTTCTGATGGACGCTATACTTTTATTTCAATTTGGGCGTACCTGGTGTATGTGGACATTAAATAAAATTATCAGCTTTCCACTGGGATCATCATATCGGTTAAAATATCAAGAAACTACTGGTAGTGACAACAGATAAGACACACCTTGCAAACATAAGCATTCCCGGGAAAGATATGACATAGCTCATAGCTGACAGCAGCAGCAATATTTATTTCCTTCGCAGTTACCACTTAGTGCTAACTCGCATTTTCTCAGAAATAAAACGTGAATTCGCAAAGTAGTATTACTTTCTCCATCGATTTCATTTAATTGTAAAGCTTGCTAAGCATTCATAGTTTTTACGTTATAATCTGTGTATTGAAAGTTGAATTCTGAAACAGTTTCGTGGAAGATCTGCTTCTAAATATAAGCTGTGATATGACACTAACACATTATCATTGATAACATTAACACTAGCAAGCCGTGGCAAGCAGCACGCCAGGCTGAGCCGCTGAGCCCCGGCCGTTTGTTTGCCCTAGTTGTACATGAGAACAGTCAGTCAGTCAGTCCCCAGAACACTTCCCTGAGAACGCGAACAGGAAGAGAACGATCCTCATTCTGACATCCGAAGGTAGACGGTAAATGACTCGACGCATTTCTTCACAAACTCGAGATTGTGTCAGTATGGATGTTATTAGTAGTATCAGCACCGACAGCCCAATTATTATACCTTCAGAAGGTAAGTTTTATCAGCTGTAGAAATATTTCAATAGTAACCGCACAGTGTATCTTTCAAGTAACTGAACATTGGGGTTGCCAGCTTAGTAGTTCAGTTGTCAGTAGATCAGTTTCCGACAGTTTCGTTTTGCGTTTTGTCTTCTCTACTCTACAGTCCACGGCAAATTAAGCGAAACTTATGCTGGTTTGAAAGTGAAACATTGAAATGTACACAGTTCAGCCAAAGTATATATTAAGTCTTTTTTGCAGTTACTGCATTTTGAGAGGAGCAGTAGATCAGTAAACTCAGTAGTAGTGGCTGGTGGTAGTTAGAACAAAATTAATTGTTGGTGATGATGGTGATCTGATGTGATTTCAGACCCACGTTTTTCAAATAACTCGTAACTAATAGTAATAGTAGTGTATTGAACTTCATTATTAATATTATTGTATTAGTTAGTAACTATAATAATAAAGTAAAGTAATTAGTAATTTAGTGTTTATTTTAATTTTTGTTTAGGCAGTATATTAAAATGAATTAGTATAGTAATCCATCCATCATCCATCATGTGCCATGCCGATAAGCCTGGGCGGTCATGTTTTACCATCTCACTCTATCACCAGAGTCGTGGATCAGCTCCTTGTTTCTGTCTCGACCATGCCATGTGGCCAAGCCATCCATGTATTTGCTTCTAGGTCTTCCCCTTGGTCTCTTCCCTTCTAACTAATGTAAATGTCACCAAATTCATTTCTTCTCATAACATGCCCAAAAAATTTTGACTGTCTTCGTCTAATGTCTCTAATCAGTTTACGATCTTCATTTGTTTCTTGAAGGACTTGTTCATTGGTCTTTCTGTCTGTCCATGGTATTCTTTGCATTTTCCCCAGAAACCACATTTCTACAGCCATCAGATGTTTTTCATTGTGACTGCTAATTGTCCAAGCTTCACATCCATATAAAAGTGGGAGAGTTTATTCCGAGCTGGAGTCCGAATAGACAGAGTAGTTTATTCCGAGCTGGAGTCCGAATAGATAGAGTAGTTTATACATAGCTGAAGTATGAAGCTGTTTAAATATCAAGAATAATTGGTACTTTTGCTTTAATTCACCCCAAACAAACTTCGTGAGTTATATTTAGCGTCACGAGCTATATTTAGCGCTGACGGTGATCTCCCTGTGTTCGGCTGGAGTGCGTGTCAGTGCGTTTCATTTGCCCCACACCACAGTGTTGTTTCTTTGGGGCTGTGGCAACCCGTTTCTGTGTGAGTGTCTGTCTCCCTTCGATCCTCATTTGCATCGGTCCTGAAAATCACTTTCCGGTTAGGGTTAGGATTAGGGTTAGGGTTGTGTGTACCCTACCCCTAACCCTAACAGTAACCCTAACCGGAAAGTGAAAGAATAGCACACACGGCCGCATAGAATTGCGCACCGAGCTACGGCGCAGCACACAGAAACCCCCTGGATGTTCGGCACAACACAGGGAAGCCCTGGATGTGACGTCATATCCTGGGATTCCCTTTTGTTTGGGGTGAATAAAAGCAAAAGTACCGAATAATTTTCCAGATTGGTATCCCCAATAACAATAATTGTGTTCCCATGCGAGTTAAAGAATTGTTAACTTGCGTTTCTGTACACTTACTGTTTACAGGCTTCCATCTTTGTTGACATTACCGCCCTACTATTTCCTGCTATTGATGTCCTCATCATTCCGGTCCAAGCTGACAGTAATATGCGTCGCCTCCGAAAGATATGATTAGGCAATTCAAACACCAGGCTTCCGACTTACTGGCCTGATGAATTAACAAATAAGCAAGGAAATGCTACGCACATAAAGTGCAGGAAAACCTGGTATATGTGAAGCAGGTTGAAAAGAGAGAGGGGGGAGATAGATAACGAAGCTAGTGTGAGAGACAGAGATATGAGAAAGATGTGTTGAAAGACATAAAAAAGTGATAACTTTTATATAATATAAATAAGATAATATAAGTGACAAAACATCTGTTCATAATCATAGTTCCTAATATTTTTTTATTAAAAAGTCGCTTGCACCCAATTAATTGCTGAAAAATTAAAAAAAAAAAAAATAAGCGTCCAGCAGGGAATCGAACCGACTTCCGCTTATCAGGAAGAGACACTTACCACTGTGCTACTGAGGATATGATTGTGAATCAACAAAAGTATATAACATAGCCACGATCATGTCCCGATGACGTCACATATGTTAAGTCACGTGACTAGACAAATCACGTGACCAGGACCACCCGGGGTTTCCGGGACCGGGAAAAATCACGTGATAGTTCATCTCCGAATAGACAGAGTAGTTTATTCCGAGCTGGAGTCCGAATAGACACAGGTTCTTAGCACCTCAACACTCTTTTTCTTGTTTCAGTTGACATCTTTTAATTGGTCAGTATGTTTTTCATCTGGCTAAAGGCTACTTTTGCCATGGCGATTCTTGCTCTAGTCTCTTCAAAGCATCTCCCATCAGATGTTATTACTGTTCCGAGATAATTGTACCTATTCACTTGTTGAAGAATATTCCCATTTACTTGTATAATAAGATAATATATTAATAGCAGCAATCATGATCATAATTTCTCATTCATCATGAGGTCCCAGCAGGGTAGTGAGTGGTTGTAGTTTTGTGTTTGTAGAGTGTACTAAGTTACAAGTAAAAGGGGACGCAGAGGTGTTTCCAAGGCACCAGGGCCGGGTTATATACTGGCCAAGACCTATTGACGCGTCCTCGTCGAGCGTCCTGGGCAACAGGTCCCTTCGGGGTCCTGGCTAAAGTCAATAGGATCGCTGATTCCTCCGAAGTCGGAGAGTGTCTGCCTGTACGGCGAGGAACCACCAGTCTGCACACAATAAGCCAGACATGGGACAACGGATACTCACGCAAACCTCAGGTCCTGTGTGACATCACAGTTCACACTGATGTTGGACAACAGGATGACTTCATCCGACATACAGGACTTCGCGTTGGAGCTCAAGCCAATGAACACAAGCAAGCAAGCAAGCACAAGTAAAAGGATGTTAAAACATGTTACCTGGGCTCTAAGGTAGACCCAGCCTAACAACAACATGTGGTACAGGAAATGTTCTGGGGAGTAAAGTTGACGGGCATGATAATGGCCACATCCCCCATTGAGTGCCAGTTGGTCTATACTATATTAATAATATAATATGGGACTAGCGCCTTAACATTTAACTAACACAGAGCTAATGCCATTGATCGCTGCATGCTGAAGGGGATCATAGCACTTATGGACAAAATGGTTTGATGTGCAGTAAGGATAATTTGGTAACTAACTCAACTAACTGACTGATCTTGCCTAGGATAGTCAAGACAGTGTAATGTTAGCAGGATTTAATATGTGATTATCAAACTACAAACTGCAGATTTTCTTTAATTTCTCTTCTCTGATAATATATCTGTTACCATATTTCTTCTTCTGCTGCATTCATTCGGTCAGTTTTTTCGGACATGATTGCTTTGTGCCTGCTTACAGCAGAGCTGCATTCTTGCGCTATTAGGCCAGCACATCCGACTTCTGCGGTGTTACCATATTTGTTTTATTGGTTGTCATTATTTTGGTTTTTGTTGCAGTCATCTCATCTCATCTTGTTCCTCTTGTACCTTGCGGTGTCAAGGTGAAGTATAAACAGTGAGAGAGTGCTTGTTTATGGGCTTCATGTATCAAGATTCCCATGGACTCTGCTACATTTCCTCTGTCCATCGTTTACGTGGTCGGCTTCTTGTGGTATAATACTGAATACTGTTAGTTGGTAACCTAGTCACCTGGTAAAGCATTTGTTGCATTAAGATATAAAATTTAGTCAGTGACAAACACATGAACATTTGATGATCTCTCAACACAACAACCAAACTATTTTCACTATGACCAACAATTTGAACTCTAAAAAGTCTTTATTATGTATATTTTGTTCTTGACAAAGGTAGTGACTTCCGAAACATCAGGCAGTTGTGTTGTGGTTTGTTCTTACATATTTCATTGATATTTGTTTTATTATATCACTAGCTGACCCGGCCCGGCTTCGCCCAGGCCCTGGCGGGGATCTATCTATCTGTCTGTCTGTCTGCTTGTCTGTCTGTCTGACCCAGCTCCTGGAGGGGAGCATCTCATTTAATTCATATAAGTAGTCATATAAGCTCCCGTTCCCGACTATCTGTCCGTCTGTCTATCTATGTTCGGCCCGTTCCCGTTAAAAATATAGATAGAATAGAATAGATAGATTGATAGTAGAAAATATGATTGGAAGAGATCTATCTAAAGTAAACTTACCAAGATATCACGAACAGCCAATAAATGGTGGGCGGTGGGTTGACTGCTGAGTACTGCAAACGATATGCAACTAACTTTCTCTCACAAAAATTTTTTTTTTTTAACGAACGAAAATCTTTCGCAAGCCCGTCCTACATTCTGCCCTTCTTCTCTATTTCCTCTCATACATTCTTTCATTCAACATCTCTTATGAAGCAATTCTTTGACAACAAAAGAACAATAAGCATTAAAATGCATGAAAAGTAACTCGTTGAGGAAATGTTTTAAAAAAATTAATGTGCTGTTGAAGAAAACTAAAAAGGTGAGTTAGAAAGTTTTCACTATTTAAATAGATGCATTATTTTTATGAAAACTTTGAAAATGCCTGAAAGATTATATCATTATTTATTATAACTCATATGCCTGTAAATAACTGTAGACAAAGAGTTTATAAATCTGTGCAAAACAATGCAACAATCTATATATAAAATATATAGCAATATTATTAAAAGTTATGCCCCTTGAAATAACTTTTCTTAAGTTAAGTCCCCTAGCTATATAGAAATAATAATGTAAATTTAAATATTAAATTTTAATAAGTAAATAGCTGATTGTACAATAACAAACTATGACAGTTGGCTGCACTGGAATGAAAAGAAAACATGTAGAAAATTTCATCTCAATCGGATGGACCGTTCGCGAACGCATAAAGAACAGACATACATACACACATCGTCTTTTATAGATATAGATCTATAACCCAAAACACACACACACCCCCCCCCCCCCCAAAAAAAAAAATCCATGAAATATGTAAGAACAAACCACAACACAACTGCCTGATGTTTCGGAAGTGACTACCTTTGTCAAGAACAAAATATACATAATAAAGATATTTGTTTTATTATTAACACACCGAGCGTGTCAGACGCAAAATGGTGCATGAGGGTAAAAATGACCATGTGTTTACATGCATCCACTGTGGGCGAACATTTACAGCGCGAATTGGCCTTATCAGCCACATTTGCCACCGCCTTGGGTTGTAGTTATTAAGCCTTTTTGAAGCACAAACTATAGTCTGTCAAGACAGCAAGTTGCCAATGTGTGTGTGTGTTTTATTATACTATTACACTATTGTTTCATTATTGATATCCATGGTTGTCATAAAACTTATTCACCTCCCCTTCTGTAAATAGTCCTACATCATTTATTGTGTTTTAATTTTGTGTTAATTTTCTTATATTTATGTTTGTTTTGTTTTTGACAAAGGTAGTGACTGTCGGACAGTTGTCTTGTGTTTTATTCTTGCTTATTTCATTGATATGAGTATTTGTCTTTTATATTTGTCTGTGGCCCTATTCAGGTATATATATATATATATATATATATATATATATATATATATATATATATATATATATATATATATATATATATATATGTGTGTGTGTGTGTGTGTTTAAATTGTGTCTCCTCAGGATGTAAAAGTACACTTTTGTTTCATGTTATACTTTAATGTATATTTTTATATACTTTAATGATCATAGTCACAAGGAAAACAATATATTATTTTTGTTATTACATGTTTATGTTTAAAATGTCATTACAGATGAAGATGATGACGATGTTGTATTGGTGAAGGAAGAGAAAGTTATACAGGATGCTGGAACAAATGATGATGTCATTTTTGTATGGGAGGAATCATCATCTTTACGAAAGAAGTCAGAAAATCAGAAGGTATGTTTCATTAACAAAACCATGCTATTCTTCATAAAAATGAATTAAACAGATGCAAGCGGTTTGTATAATGCAAAGAGATAATGAAAATAAATTAAGCTAATAATAAACTGATCCCTCTTGGTGAAATATCACTTCAAGAGACGGAATCGTACACATGTTTAGGTGCAATGAATAATCACTAGAAAATGAGAAATAGACGGTAAGCTTTACTAGAATATGATTACTAGTAACAAAATGGACCCTACGACCAAAGTATTCGTCAGCACACAAACAACAAACACACACTGATACATGACAAACACTACATGACCATACGTGTAACGTGTCTCTACACTTTGTATGTAGACAAAATTTGAATAATGAAGTACATTACATCATTAAAAATGTGCTAAAAATTCATTAAATTAGTTACAATAGTCATTGCTATGGTTTAACACTGTTTTGAGAAAGCTGGAAAGTACCAATGAAGTATTCATTATAACAGGTGTTGGAAATGTCCACCATTGGCTTCAAGACATGACTGTACACATCTCTTCATATTGTCAAATACCTTCTGCAATGTGTCTGTTGTTATTTCCGTGTGTATCGACCGCCATTTCAAAACACTTGTTCAACCCAAAACATTCTTCCATACGTTGATAATTACTCCAGCAGATGACAGCCATCTGCAGCATACTGCTTCATGATGGACCATGGAGCACATTTGTTGATGACATCATGTACTTCAGATTTCAAATTTGTTCTACATTCAGAGTGTAGTGAGACTACAAACACTTTTGTATAAAAGCTTCATATCAGTTTTCTTGTTGTGGACTGGACACTTGTGCAATCAAATCCACTTGCATGATTATAACAAAGCAGAAATGTGGCTATGGCTACCTATTTAGTTAGCAATGTAGATAAAAGTGGGAGGAACTGATAGAAATATCAGAAAGTATGTTTTATTACCAAAACCATGTTATTCTCCACAAAATTATATTAAACAGATACAGGTGGTTCGTATAATGCAGAGCAGTCTTGAAGAATGTGGGATGTTTCTGGATATTTTCCCTTCAACATCATTATCATCATCATGAAACAGATCCTTTGCAGAGCATTGCTCTCATAACATCCCACTGAGAAAATATCTTGGTCCTTTGCCATTCCTCGTGCACCCTCATGTCCAAAGTGTTTGCAATGCTCTATGTTCATCTTCATGTAGGTCAGGTGTTTCCCTTTCTTCCAAGACCCTTGCGTTCTATCACTGCTCTTTTTAGAGCACCGTGTCTTTTAATACGGCAACATTATTTTAGTTTCTGAGTCATAATGTTTCTGTCATGTGTCATAGTTTCTGAGTCATAATGTTTCTGTCATGTGTCATAGTTTCTGAGTCATAATGTTTCTGTCATGTGTCATAGTTTCTGAGTCATAATGTTTCTGTCATGTGTCATAGTTTCTGAGTCATAATGTTTCTGTCATGTGTCATAGTTTCTGAGTCATAATGTTTCTGTCATGTGTCATAGTTTCTGAGCCAGCTTTCTTCAATGTTCAGATCTTGTAGAATATCAGTAGTAGTTTTTTTGTTTTTAAATTCTGATGAATGAATCAACAAAAACAAGAATTATTGTAACTTTACTATGATTTCCTTCTTTAGTGATTAAGACATGGTCCGTGACTCACATCTGTTGTATGTTGCCACAGAAAAATGGTCCATGACTCACTTCTGTTGTATGTTGCCACAGTAAAATGATCCATGACTCACTTTTGTTGTATGTTGCCACAGTAAAATAATCCATGATTCACTTCTGTTGTAAGTTGCCACAGTAAAATGATCCATGACTCACTTCTGTTGTATGTTGCCACAGTAAAATGGTCCATGACTCTCATCTGTTGTATGTTGCCACAGTAATATGGTCCATGACTCTCATCTGTTGAATGTTGCCACAAAACAGATGCGTGTTCTCAACAATTTTATTTTAATATGTTTGCTGGTTCTGTGCAATAGGTTTTTAATATTGTTTCATCTCTGCATTACTATTGCATGTCTACTTGTGACTTCTTGTGATCAGTCCCCACTGGTTTTGATTCTGGAGCCAAGATATTTACAGTATTTTCTTTGAACATAACTAAAAAAAAATCCAAGAGACTTCTGGTTTAGTCTGTAAAGGATCAATTTCATTGCACACAGATACCCCCATTAGGGTTTTAGTCTCCTATGAGATCAGACAAGAAGAATCTCACCACATTACACGAACTTCATAGCACCAGAAATGATTCCGATATGTTTATGTACCAAAATAAGACATGCTATAATTATTTTGATATGGTTAGGTTTTGTAATTATGAAATTTAGTCTGGGCATATCCTCTTTGGCCTGTTATTTTTTATTTCCAACTGCGAAGGGATTTTTTAACTTATGCAGCAAGCTAGTTTTTCCCCCTCTTATCTGAGAAAACTTGATGTCTGATCACTACCATATGATCAAGAGGAAGTATACTATCTTTTTTCTTATTTTGTTAAAATCCATGAAGTCTACTCCGTGAATCATACTCCAGAGAGTTTGACATCTTACCTCTTAAGTTCCCCCACACCCCCAGTCCCTTCTAAATCTTCATCAAAACATTAAACTTCAACACAGAATTTTAGGACCATATTTTGCCTTATCTGTTCATCACATATTTTTAATATTTTGTTGTAAGTAAGTTTTATATAGTTGAAATTTTGCCAGAGCAGTAGGCTTATATGGTCTACTCTTTCATTTTTAAATTGTCTAAGGCAGTGGTTCTCAACCAGGGGGAAATTTTAGGGTTTCCAGGGGGGCGGGGGGAATTAAGATTATTTCAAGATTGCGTTAATGCAAGAACCTATTACTTGATATTGTTTTTCCCTCAATAGTGTACGGTTCTGTACGTCTCACCCTTCTAAAATTCAATTTATAAAGTAAGTAGTCCCACAAATAATGTTTTATGTGGACGTCTAGACTTGTTTTAGTACGTGCTATTAAATTTAGCTTCCATTATTACGTATACTGTGTAGGGGTGGGACAGGATTTTTAGATAGGAAATACGAAAGGGGGGGGGGGGGGAAATGACGTTCTGAAAATATAGTGAAGGGGGCACGGGCCAAATTTTTAGGTAGAAAATACAAAAAAGGGGGGGGGGGATGACATTCTGAAAATATGGTGAAAGTGGGCACGGGCCAAAAAAGGTTGAGAACCACTGGTCTAAGGATTATCTCTCAGCTAGGATCTCCTATTTTCTGGCCCTATCGGAGAAGGTGGCATCATCTCTACTATCCTGTGGTCATTAGGGAATATGACATCATTGAACGCCTCTGATTAAAAAATAAGTTGTCCTGGATATTTATGTCCACAACTAGATACAAACCACCCGGGAAGACTAACCCAGTCAACAAACACCCGCCAAATTCACATGTGTCGGCCCACGGGCTCATAACCAGACACAACACAATAACGCCTGAAAAAACACTCCAAATGAACGCAGAAGAAGAAGATTCACAAAATGAGTTAGGAGCTGCAGTAGCGTATACACTCACTTGTTTGGTTGGTGGTCTCAGATTTGAGTCCTGTTTGATCTGAGGAGTTTCCAAGTGACAGCATGGCTCTAGAGTGGACACAGTCTTATAAACATCAGTGCATTGTCTGGGGAGTTCAGGGCTGGCCACATTACCCAACAAATGTCTCAAATGAGTTGTCTTTGTCAAGAACTGGCATCACATCACTCGGGACATTTCCATATGCAAAGAGTCCCGATAATAATAGTACCACTTTTGCAATCAGATTCATGTCCGTGTGGCCTTTCCTTTGATTATTTTTTGTTTGTTTTTGTTGTTGTTACATATCCCTTACAGGACGTTGCAGTCAACATCAGCATTTTTCAGCTGCTGTTGGTGTACTAGGCAAGATTATGCTCAGTAGTTTGCCATTGCTTTCTGAGCGGCCGACTCACATACTCCGTAAGTTACCAACGCGACGAGAACCACTACTGATTTTCATGCAGGTTACGTTACTCACGAGAATACAGTTGAATCTGGATAAGTAGAAGTCACAGGGGCCGAAGGAATTTGTTCTAATCAGAAATTCAACTTATCCAGACTACACACATTTACACTAATTACGATGCAGTAGCATTGAGTAAAATTATTGTACCACTTAGGAAACACAGTTAGTGAACAAATAAATAGCAATACAATATCTGAAATGGTTAATTATTTTAGATAGCGAAACATTAAAGTCATATGAACATTTCCAAATTAATTAAAGCAAAAGTCTGTGATTTTGCTTTGCTTCTTGACTTGTGAAAAATGTCTTCCCATGGCCTGTTTAAAGGCATAAAATGGTGAGGCTGCATCATCTGAACATCCAGTTTGCATCATGTAAACGTTAATTTTGTCAATCCGTGCCAAAATATCTGACTGCGATACAGGTTGTGCTTGCAGCCCACAGTCATCCTCATCATCAGAGTCAGGGCTGGAAGGGTCTGTTGGTTGAATGACTGGCATACATAGCCCTATAATATCAGTGCTTGAAAGAGTGGCACTAGTAGAAACATCATCAACATAATCACACGCGGCAGTTCTAGCTCGCGGTCTATCACTGTCGATTTGACATTCGAAAAACAATTTTCTGAAGCGATCTTTATGCTTTAAAATGCCGGAAAGTGTCAATGTTAGAATACCAAATTCTCTAGCTATATTCACTTTCTTCTTCCTATTATGATCAACCTTTTCCAACAGCTCAATCTTTCTTTTTAAAGTTAAAGTAGTAAGCTTTCATCTACTAGTCGCCATTGTTGACATGTAGCGAGATATCGTATGTGCGAGATTGTTGTTCTCCAGGCTGACTAAAAATAATTCTTTCGCGAAAATTTTTTTTATTTTGGTGTGAAATGAACAGTTCGACTTAAACCTGAACACTTATATAGTCGGTGTTCATTTTTGTTTGACTAATCCGAAAATTCGAGTTAACCGAATCAGGACATTTTATGCAATGATAAAGAAGGATAATGGCCAGGACTAAGCCAGTAACTTCAGCTTAAGCGAAATTCTACTTATCCGAGTTCGACTTAAGTGGACTCGACTGTATACGGGACTATGGAGAAAGACATTAACACCTAGGCCAGGGAGACCAGCTTGATTACTTAAATGTCTGCCATATCCTCTACTCACCCCCTGCCACACCATTATGTCAGGGCAATGATGGTATATGTGTTCTTCAATACTATACACATCAACCCATAGAATCCTAACCACATCTGCCTTATCGTGCACCAATACCCCAACCAGCTGTGCAGACTCAGCCAATTTGTCCGCCCGCTTGTTTTTTAACACACCAGCATGCCCTAGGAAATAGATCCAACAGATGTTCCCTATCTTAAATTTCTTAATTGAAACATGCCTTTAAAACAGTCTTCAAAGTTTACAGGATCGACTTCATTATCCCATATGGTTCAGTCTCTTTCCGCAGAGCAACCAGCCGAAAGCGTCGCACAAAGCATGAACTCCGTAGCTCCAGTGACGACCCACAGGAGTTTCTGATAAAAATGCACTCATGAACCGAAAGACATAGCCCGGAATCAAACCTACAACCTTCGGAGCGCAAGGCAAATGGCTTGACCACTTTGCCACCTGTCTTTACCCTTCTCTGCATGCTCTGTGAGTCAGTTACAGTCAGGACACATGTGTACTGTTTGTCCTCCAGCCAGCAGTGACCGCCTTCACCTCCATTCTCAAACTTAAATGTTGTGGTATCATACGGCATCAGCATGGTAGCGGGTTCAACCTCTACACCAGACAGTTGGACTAAAATGCTAACTTCTCGTCCTTGACTTAGGGGCGTAAATTCCAAGTGCCTCTGAAGTCAGAGTGGGTTCACCTGATTGCGAGGGACGTTGGTAATAGGGAAAGCTAATCCACATGATAAAATCAGTCCAGTGTACCAGTAGTCGTACATGTATGGACTACACTTGAGTTCAAAGCGAGTGAGAGAGAAAAAATGTCATTTATGACTCAGCCAGTCACGTTTCTTGGAATTTCTTCAGTTTCCATGTCAAAATCATGGTAAGCCAGTCTTTGTTTATGAGCACTCATACATGTACTGATTATCATGAGGAATTTATGCCAATGCACTCAGGGCAAGTCCATGAATGCTCAGTTTTCCATTAAAAATTGATGGGCGTGATGCTGATTGTCCACCTTGTGGGCTGGTTAACCATTCATATTCTTCTTCTTCTTCGTTCATCCGGAGTTTTTTTCCGGATGTGATTGCGTTGTGCCTGTTTACAGCAGAGCTGCGTTCTTGCGCCGTTAGGCCGACACATCCGACTTCTGCGGGCATTTGTTGACCGGGTTAACCTTCCCGGGAACCATTCATATTATACCAAGGTTTAAGTTTTTACATTTCCAGTGTTTCCCAGGTCATACACAGTTAACAAAATAATGGATAAATCTTCAGTCCTGCTTGCTCGTTTTATGTGTATATGTCTGTCAATGTGTGTGTATATGAGAGCTAGTTAACCATTCATATTCTACCAAGCTCTAAGTTTAACTTCCACCGTTTCCCAGGTCATACACAGTTAACAAAATAATGTGGTAAATCTTCAGTTCTGCTTGTTCTTTTTATGTGTGTATGTTTGTCAATGTGTGTGTATGTGAGAGACAGACAAACTTAACCACTACTGAATTCAATTTTGTTTTTAACATTTCTTTAACATTTCTGCATTACAGAACAACAATAAAAAAGACTTGGGACCTTCAAGTAGTTCAGCAGCTGACACTAATGGTGGCTTAACCGTTTCGCCAGTTGATGTTCAAATCTTAAATTCTGCATTTTTGTCTCTGAGCTCCATTGATAGTGTTCTCCGACCACTTGACAATGCAGAATCTGTGACCTTGGGAACAGATGCGTTATCAGCATCGACCAATACAAACTTTACTCTCATCGAGCAGGCATCTACCAGCTCTGTACCGCAACAGGAAGTTAAAAGAACTTATGATGCTGGGCTTTGTTCTGTGAACAATTATGATAAACTTCATCTCAGCTCAGAGAAGAGTACCTTCTCTTGTGCGATCCAAGATAACTCTCTCTTTACGACCACCCCAAAAACACCAAGCGACAGTGCTACATTCACTAATGGAATAAATATTGACAATCTGTGTCTTGATAGGATTGTGTCATTTTCTTCAGATGTATTAGCTTCCCCGTCAGATGACTCAGTTGAACTTGTAAAAAGCATAACTTCAGAGTCCAACCATTCAAGACAATCCACATCACCAGGCATGACATACCCCAGTGAAAAGGACCTAGTTCCAGGGACGTCACGTCATGATCCTGCCCACGATGATTTTCATGGTTCAGTGTCTGCACCAGAAGGATTAAAATCAAGCTTTTCTGAGAAAATAACTTCATCCAAGTACCAGTGACTCACCCCTGCCATTAGACATGGATATTTTCAATCCCGAAGATTTAATTAATCTGTTTAATTTCTTTGATAATCATCCAACTAATAATAACCATAACATATTTGACAAAAGTGTAAATGCACCTGATAACAGTGATATGAAAGGTGACAAATTATCAAAGCTGGTTAGTTCTGCCCATGTCAGTCACAGAATTATGCCAACAGGTAAAGTGTCTGCCATCACTGAATATTCATTGTCTTCTAAGCGTACTTTTCAGGATCATTGCATTGCCACGAAATATGATAAACAGATGCATTACTTGAAGAAATTAACTCACAGGAAAAATAAGCTGAATCATGTGAGACGCTGTGACAGTTTGCTACATACATGTTCACATAAAATCACGTGTTCACATAAAATAAATGCCAAATCTGCCTCACAACATTTAGATACAAAAGCTCCAGTGACTGGTGCAGCCCACTGGAAGATAGTATCTTCAGAAACACCTAGAAAGAAACGAGGATCTCATTTTGACTTGATGAATGATGAACATCCCAAAAGAAAACAACAACTATTAGAAACATCAGCAGAAGAAAAACCTAACCTAAAGATCAAACTAAAAATGATTCCACCAACATCAAGTTCAGCTTCACACCTCAAGATGTCAACTGCGTACAATCCATGCAACATTGGCTTGAAGAAGAGTATCATCAGACGCCAAGCAAGTTTGTTTGGGGAGGCAGGAGAATCATTAATAAAAGGAATACAACCCACCGTCCATCGATCTGTGTCTGAGAGTAATATGGAGGCAGCCCAGAAAGAGATGCAGATGTTATGTACTGCCTGCTGCAAGACTGTCTGTAGCAAGATGGCCAAATGTTACAAGGGTCATCATATTTGCACCACATGTCTGGAACCACAGGTGAAGGTCATACTCACTGGTGATGTTAAGGTCAGTACTGATTTTATACTAGAGAAGTACATCATCAGAATTTTATACTAGAGAAGTACATCATCAGAATTTTATACTAGAGAAGTACATCATCAGAATTTTATACTAGAGAAGTACATCATCAGAATTTTATACTAGTGTAGTTCATCATCAGAATTTTATACTGGCATAGTACATCATCAGAATTTTATACTGGCATAGTACATCATCAGAATTTTATACTGGCATAGTACATCATCAGAATTTTATACTGGCATAGTACATCATCAGAATTTATACTGGCATAGAACTTCATCAGAATTTTTTACTAGCGAAGCACATCATCAGAATTGTATACTAGCGTAGTACATCGTCAGACTTTTTTACTAGGTAGTAGATCATCAGAATTGTATACTAGCGTAGTACATCAGAATTTCATTTGCCAATCTAACAATGCGTGGGTGGTCATGGTCGGCCATCTCACACCATCACCAATCATGGATCAGGTCTGTGTTCTTGTCTGAATTATTCCATGTTACCAAGCCATCCAACTATTTATATCTTTGCTTTCTTGTTCTTTTCTCATCAGTTTTGCCAGTTTTCATCAAGTTTATGTTTCCTCCTAATGTGACCAAAATCTTGACTGTCTTTGTGTTTAATTTCTCTGATCAATTGACAGTTTTCATTTGTCTGTCCATGGTATTCTTGTTGAATTATGATTTTCTGGACATTTGTAAGAAGGTAGTTTGCCATTGGTCTCCTCCTTGGCAGTGACCATACTGGTCGATGAATCATTACAATATATATATGTGTGTGTGTGCTTACAAGTTACCATGTAAATGATAATGATGTATAACAACGCTTTGTCTGTTTACACAAATAACAAAGCTCTGTCTGTTTATAACAAAGCTTTGTCTGTTTATACGAGCAACAAAAATCTGTCTGTTTATAATAAAGCTCCATCTTTTATAATAAAGCTCTGTCTGTTTATACAAGTAACAATGCTGTTTGTTTATAACAAAGCTCTGTCTTTATAACAACACTGTTTGTTTATATGAGTATCAAAGCTCTGTCTGTTTACAGTAAAGTTGAGACTGATTATAACAAAGCTCTGTCTGTTTATAACAAAGCTCTGTCTGTTTACAGTGAAGCTGTACCTTTTGACCACAACCAACATTTTCCACTTCAGCATGATATTTTTCTAACCTGATTTGCCTTTCCTAATCAATCCTACTCTCTCAATTAGACAGCAATTATACATCCTGTTTGTAGAATCATCACTTAGGGCTGAAAGAGGGTATTGATCAACCTTGGTAGGCCACTGAGATATCAAGGACCTTTGGGCACCTCTTTGTAGTGCAGCCCATCCACAGACTGGGTTGCCAGTCTGACCATAAATTAATCAGCTGCTGTCTCCACAATGAAGGTTGGCTGCAATGGATCTCCAACTCTGTCTCTCACCTTGATTGTACATTCTGTCAGACCGCTGTGCTTCCATCTTTTGTTGTTATCTTCCTATTTGCATCGTTGTCTACCTCTTGCTCACTTGCCGTCAACCTTACCCTTCAGTATGGTTTTTATAAGAGTGTTAAGTCTTTTAACTGGGCTGAAATATTTCACTTCTAGTCTTTTTTTATTTCTTTCATGTGGCTGGAGTCACAGAATTATACCAACATGTGTGTACTAAGTTATTCAGTGAGCATGATCTAAAGGTACTATATGTAGACAGACTCACTGTTCATCTTTGTTTACAATATATGA
This sequence comes from Cepaea nemoralis, assembly GCA_014155875.1. Classification (NCBI taxonomy): domain Eukaryota; kingdom Metazoa; phylum Mollusca; class Gastropoda; order Stylommatophora; family Helicidae; genus Cepaea; species Cepaea nemoralis. Next base: position 730,449 of record JACEFZ010019322.1, read on the forward strand.
ATTCACTATTCAACTTTGTTTACAATCTATAAACTTATTGTTCATCTGTGTTTAAGATATACAAATTCACTGTTCATCTTTGCTTAAGATATACAAATTCAATTTTCATCTTTGTTTATAATTAATGAATTCACTATTCAGCTTTGTTTACAATCTTTAAATTCATTGTTCATCTTTTTGTTAAGATATACAAATGCACTGTTCATATTTTTTTAACACAGATATTTGAATTCACTGTTCATATTTATAGAGATATTTGAATTCACTGTTCATATGTTTGTATATATTTCTTGCAGCAGAAGAATGTCAAATGCCCTTCTGACATGTGCACAGAAGCTCTCAGTTTTGGTAAGTACAAATGATGAATTTTAAAATAAATCTGTTCAAATCCATGATCTTTTTCTTCTTCTTCTGTGTTTACCTTCATCAGTAGGAATAAATGCAAGGAAATCAGTAGCCACCTTAACCCGTTACCGGGCAGACGCTTGTCAGTTTTTTAGCCCTGAACGGGCAAGATTTTTTCAGGTTCGGTAAAATCATCACAAAAAAGGTGTTAGTCAACCGATTTTAGTTAAATAAACAACACAATGAAGGGAAAAGCATGCAGAATATGTTACTCACGTGATTGTTATCGGTAATCCATATATGAACACAAATATTTACGAAATACAGCACATTGTGATTTTCAGTCATCTATACGGCAATTTACAAACACATTTTCAGAATCATAATCACTTTCTTTAAAGTCTGACTCATGACTGCTAATGCAAAGTAACGCTTTTCACTGATATCTAGCTCCGATTAATAGTCAACTTCGTGCCCTTTAATGTCACTTAAATTGAACCTAACGAAATCTCGGCTATCACTTGAAGAATCGCCGAAATCCATTTTGAAAAACTAAGCTTAAAAACCCCGAAAATTATCCAGAAATCTTGTTCAAATTCATATTAGGCGCTTGCAAATAGCGGCCACGTTGTCAAGCTATCAGCGAAAGCGAAAGTAGCCGTCACAAGTATCGGAAAGCCGAGAGATCACGTTTTTACAATGCATAATAGTATTGGGCGGTTTCGGGCGGTCTGCCCGTACCGGGGGACCAGACGTAAATGGACGATTTGCCCTTGAAAGGCTTAAGCTATCCCCATTGTGTTTCTCCACAAATGGAGCGTTTTGGCCAAAGTACCTTCCTCTGTTCATCATATGTTGGGCACTCCTGCAACAAACGTTTATCTGTAATTTTACCACTTCCAGTTCCATTCATCAATGTCTCCTACCTTTAGTTTATTAAACATGTGATATGTCCATCTTTATCTACATTGCTACATCTGTAGGATTCAACATCTCAGAGGAATGTTTCAACAAGGGTAAAGGATTGTCATTTGCTTTTCTTATTCTCAATAGATGTTAAATAACTGATAGAAAAGAGATTGGGAATAGAAAGGAAATAAAGCAGTAAGTATGTATAATAAGCAGACAAACCACACAATTTCTAATGACAGTGAAAAATTAGTTTCTAAGTGACATGCAATGAATACCATGGACGGACAGAAAAATGAATGAGACAGTCCTTCAAGAAACAAATGAACACCTTAAATTGACAAAGAAAGTAGACACAGACAGTCAAGATTATTTTAGCACATTGTGAGAAGAAATACACTTAAAAATCTAGTGACAAATGACAAAATTGATGAGAAAACCGCAAGAGGAAGGCAAAGAAAATAGATAAATGCCTGGATAGCTTGGTCATATGGCATAATTGGGACAAGAACACACTTGATACCAGACTGGTGATCATATAGATGGCAAACAGTGACTGCCCATGCTAATCGGTATGGCACATGATGATGATGAGGTACAAGATAAGAGGATGTGAGTATGCAGATAAGCCTGGCTGGCAAATTTAGAAATACTTAATTGTTTTCTGCGGACATGATTGTCATGGCAGAGACTCTTGAGTTTGCTAGGAATACACTCTGACATTAATATATACGGCTTGTACGATTCTAGTGTTGCTGTGATACGACTGATTGTCTGTAGTCAACACCAGTTGATAGCTCGTCCATGATCACTGACTGCTTGTAACTTTCTTTCACTTCTTTCAACTATCATACTAGGGTGACAGAGTTAGACATAAATTAGAATAACTTGACTGAACGCCATGCTAGTTCATATCTTCTATTCCATTGACACTTTTTCATAGGCACAGATTACAATCACAGTTACTAATCATCATTCTCAATCACTTTAAAATATCTAATCACAATAGTAATTACAACTAAAATATGTCTGGCAGCAAGGTGAATATCGCCAGTGCCTAACGCATCTCTCGACCGGTCCAACTTGCTTCTTGCACAAGTCAAAACTGCCCCTTTTGACCTGTTATGGGTGCGAGCTCTAGTTACGCACATTTGGTCCATGACAATGATACTTGTTATTTTATGAATTCCACTTGCAAACAGCCACAGTTTCACATGATGAAGTATTTGATTTTTCTCAGATGAGCTTAGAAAAACATTACCTTCCTTTGTGGTGGATATCTTGGAAAAGAAATTGGATAATGAATATTTAAGCTACATCACCAAATGGATGTTTACGGATGAGCAACTAAAGACAAGGTGAGTGCTTGAATCTCAAAGTCACACACAAATGAATTTATATGTAATTTGTGTTTTTGTGTTCCTTGTTCTAAAATATGAGTTGATGGTGGTTGTGAATCCCCTGGACGACTGTGGATTTTAGCTCTGTCCAATGCATTGTCTAAGCTCTGGAAAGGTCTTGCATCTATCAGAGTGTGGCTACTGTAGAGAATTATCTAACAATCCAGTACCAAAGTACCATCTCTGCTTTCTGTGCTTTTCTCTGCTTTCAGAACAGCACTATTTCACTAATATTTAGAAGCTTTTTGCCTGCTCTGTTTCATTTTGTTTCGCAAAATCCCAAAATGCAAATCAGTTCCCCTAACACTTGTGCTGTCTTTTCCAATTCATACATAGTTCTAACTTAGTTCAGGTGCCAAGTTTAAGATTTTTTGAGGTGAAAGAAGATAAGTTAGAAATCCAGACTCCTTATGGCATTCTCAGCGTCACATCTTGCAGGTTCCTCCTTTAATTTTAATAGACTGGGTTGTTTTTTCTGTCCCTTACTGTAGACTTGTTCATGATTGGTTGGATTTTACAGATAAGTTTTCTATACAGTGAGGTAGCCAGTCCCAGACCAACCCTCCCTAGTTGCCTCTTAAGACATGCATGGTAGGTTACAGTGTTACTATACTGTGAGTCCCTCATGGGCCCCGGTAATAACGTGAGGCATGAGTGATCGATGGTACTAGTTTACAGCTAATTGTAAGACAGCAACAATCTCTAACTATTGTGTTGTCAGATTTAGAGTGTATTTTTAACAACTGTGCAGTGTTTGAGAATATTGCCGGTCCATTCACCCTCTGTAAAGTTCATGCAACATAATAGGAAAATACAAAACTTAGACCGGCAATATTTTCAAACACTGCAGTCATTAAAAATAAACCCTACACTTTACCAACCTTCATGCAGTGTTCTGGTTCTCTTCAGCTTCTACATTGTAGCATACATAGTTATCAGTACCTAATAGAATACTAGAGGTCTGTGTGGATGAAAGGTTAAGAGAACTTGCTCTTAAACTTCCTGTGCGCTGACAAAGGGGTACACTAGTCAGTTGGACTCAAAACGTTGCCTTCTCGCTCAAAAAGCAATGGCAAACTGCTCAATGCAAAATTGCCTAGAAAATCAACATGCAAAGGACATGCAATTAAATAGAATATTACAAATACAAGAAGAGTTTATATAGCGCAAGGAAATGTGTGGAGTGAAGAGAAATTTAACCTAGCACCAAACTTTAAATATTCAATTCTAACTTTAAATCAGTACTGCTGTATGGATCAGAAGCATGGAAAATGACTAAGATGATTACAAATAAACTCCATCCATCATGTGCCATGCCGGAAAGCGTGGGCGGTCATGATTAGCCACTTCACTTGATCACCAGAGTCATGGATCAGCTCAGTGTTCTTGTCTTGATCATGTCACGTGGCCAAGCTATCCAGGTATTTACTTCTCAATCTTCCCCTTGGTCTCTTCCCTTCAATCTTGCCAGTTGTCACCAAATTCTCCAAGTCATTTCTTCTCATAATGTCCAAAAAATTTTGACTGTCTATGTCTGATTTCTTTAGTCAGTTTATGATTTTAATTTGTTTCCTGTAGGACTTGGTCGTTGGTTTATCTGTCTGTCCATGGTATTCTTTGCATTCTCCTCAGAAACCACATTTCCACAGCCATCAGCTGTTTTTCAGCTTGACTGCTCATTGTCCACGCTTCACATACATACAAAAGTACAGATTCTGTGGAGCACTTCAACACTCTTTTTCTCGTAGCAGTTGACATCTTTTTATTGGTCAGTTTGTTTTTCATCTTGCAAAAGGCTATCTTCACCATGGCGATTCTTGTTCTAATCTCTTCAAGGCATCTCCCATCAGATGTTATAACTGTTCCCAGATAATTGTACTGATTCACTTGTTTAAGAATATTCCCATTTACTTGTGTATTACATTGTGGTATTTTGTTCTTTCTAGTGACAACCATAATCTGTGTTTTCTTACAATTTCTTCTTCTTCTTCGTTCATCCGGAGTTTTTTTTTCGGACGTGATTGCGTTGTGCCTGTTTACAGCAGAGCTGCGTTCTTGCGCCGTTAGGCCGACACATCCGACTTCTGCGGGCATTTGTTGACCGGGTTAACCTTCCCGGGGTTTCTTAGGACGTTAGACTCTCACTGTTGTGGTGTTATCTCCCATCCTAGCTGGCCCATATAGAACAGCCAAAGGCATCCTGGTCAGCCCTCAAGGGAAGGCAGGGGCAGACCATGGGCATTCCCCGCCATCCAAGGAGGCTTCCATAATTGCAGAGCCATCACACAACGCTCTGGTACTGGGCTCACCCAAGGAATCGTCACGTCCTGCACATGGCTGCTTAGCCTCACTTCCGTATATTGGGCCTTCCGTTCACCATAGGCTGTTCTTCCAGAAGCCAGAAGAATGCAGTTTGCAGATGACATCCACACAGTGAGCTTTCGATTCGGACTTTCCACGTAATGGATTTGCTATCCGAGCAATATTCCATTTTGTGCCACTAGGACACTTTTTCCACCTTTTATGAAGCCCACACAGTGAGCTTTCGATTCGGACTTTCCACGTAATGGATTTGCTATCCGAGCAATATTCCATTTTGTGCCACTAGGACACTTTTTCCACCTTTTAAGAAGCGCACACAGTGAGCTTTCGATTCGGACTTTCCACGTAATGGTTTTGCTATCCAAGCAATATTCCATTTCATGCCTCTGGGAGGCTTGTGTAACCGACATGCCTGTGGTATGAAGTGTGGCAGTCTAAATACTTCTTCATGTACATTTAAATGTCAACCTGAATACAATTAAAGTAAGCTGCAGTCGACTTGAGCTTGTTGATATCTCCATAGAGCTTGTCCTCGAATGAAGCAGGTGTGGGCCAAAATATCTTTCTCTGTTCTGCATATATTGGGCACTCTTGCAGCAAATGTTTAGCTGTCATTTTACCAGTTCCACAATTACATTCATCTGTATCTCCTATCTTTAGTTTGTTGAACAAGTGGTATTTCAGCCTGTTATGTCCTGTGCGGAGTCTGAAGATTGCTACTTGTTCTCTTCGGTCGAGTTTGTAATATGCATCATCCTTCTGGTGGCCTGGATGCTCTAATTCCCATTTGGTTCTATAAGTGCCTTTTATCAACCTCTTTGCCTCATTATAGGTTATGTCTATGTCAGGCTGTGGTAGTCGTCCGCCCTCTTTTGCCAGTCTGTCAGCCTCTTCATTTCCAGGTATACTGCAATGTGATGGGATCCACTGTATTACAACTTTTTTGGATTTCTGGCATAGACCATGGAGTGCTGCTCTTAGGTCAGCTATTTCTGTGCTGTTATTGCTCTTCAGTATTGAGACAGCTGACTTTGCATCTGTGAAGATAGCTATTTGCGTCTCTTTAGTTTCCTCCATCAAGAGCATTTCTGCTGCAGTTTTCAGAGCCTCTACCTCCGCTTTGAAGTTACTTGAAAACTTTCCAGTTGCCACTGAATGTGTTTTTTTCACTCCATTTTTTAAATTTAGGAGAATTCCTCCTCCTCCATTCTCTACTGAATTTTTGGCTGATCCATCTGTATATGCATGGGTCCAATTGCTGCTTGGGTAATGTTCTTTTATGTAGTTTAGGGTTATTTCTCTTCTTTCAGTTTCATGCTGAGTGTTCTTTTTCTCAATACCAGGAATGTTTTCTATCATCTCAGGCAGTTGCTGCTGTCTCCAAGCTGGGAACTTGTCTGCATTGTAAATGGGTTTGACTGTTGATATGTTAAGTATGGGATCTGCCCTAATCTTTCGTTTTGCAGTTTCTACAAAGTTGCTACGCTTCAGTCTTCCCTTTCCAAAACCACGAAACCTTTTATACATAGGGTGGTCTGTCAATCTTCTAAATTTTTCAGCTTGTTGCTGGGCTCTGCTATCTCTTCTATCCTGCATTGGTTGTAAACAAGTGATCTTTTCTAATTCATTAATAGGCGTTGTCTTCAGGCTTCCAGTTATGATTCGCATTCCTTGATTTTGGACTCTACTTATTTTGTTAAAGTTTGACTTAGCTGCTGTTGCCCAAGCTGCAATGCCATATTCCAGTACTGGCCTCACCCGTCCAGTATATAACTTCTTGAGAACTTTCTCATCTGCTCCCCACGTTGTACCAGCAAGCTTTTTCATGATTGCCATTCTTTGCCTTGCTCTTGTTCGATTTTTCTCAACCTGTGTTTTCCATGTCAGGCGACGATCAAAGGTGACTCCTAGATAGTTTGGATTTTCTTCATGGCGCAATATTTTTCCATTCAATACCAGCTTAGGTTGCTGAGCTTTAGTTGAGAGGGAGAACACTGTGCATGTTGTTTTCTCCTCACTTATCTTCACTAGCCATGATTTTGACCAGTCCTCTAGCGCTAATAGGGCTTGCTGTATTCTGCTGTTAGCTGTACTAATATATTCTTCAGATGTCCATATGGCTAGGTCATCTGCAAAGGATGATGTGTGTACTCTGGCTGGAAAATTTTCCGTGATGTCGTTTATATATGCTAGGAATAATGTTGGTGAAAGAACTCCTCCTTGGGGGACACCTTGCTCCAACAGCATCATTTTGCTGGTTTGTCCTTGTACTTTTGTCCTGGCAGTTCTGTTCTCAAGGTAGTGGCTGACCCATTTGTACATTTTCCCACAAACATGCATTTTTTGCAGTTTTACTTTCAGTCCTTCCTTCCATACTTTATCAAATGCTTTTTCTAAATCTACCCAGACCGCTAGTGTGTGCTTTTTCTCTTGGAAGGCATCCTCTATTTCCTGAGCTATATAGGTTATTTGATCTTCAGTGGATCTGTACTTTCTGAATCCTGCTTGGTGTGGTGTTAAGAGTTGGTTTTCTTCCAGATGCCATGTTAGCCTGCCATTGATAATGCGTTCCATTAATTTTCCTACACAGCTAAGTAGACTGATAGGTCGATAGCCATTTGGTTCTTCCAGGTCTTTTCCTTTCTTTGGGACTGGTATTAGTATAGCTTCCTTCCATGCCTGTGGGACTATTCCCCTCTTCCAGCTGTAATTTAGGACTGCTAGTAGTTTCTTTTTTGCCTTAGTGCCTAGTCCTATTAGCATTTCATTTGTGATTCCATCCTTTCCTGATGACTTCTTTTTTTAGGGTATTTATTGCATGTTCCATTACTTCCATTGTTAGATTTGCCATCATATATTCTGCTGCTGTCTCTGTATTTCTATGATGTATCTGTTTATCTTTGATTGCTTTCTTCTGTTCGGTTGTAATATCAATGTGGTTTGCACTGGCATAGTGTTCCATTAGTGCATTTGCAGCCTTTTTTCCTGTAAGCAAGGCATTTCCTTGTTTAATTGTTATTTGTTTGTTTCTAGGTCCTTCATTGTTCATGGCTTTCACTAGTTTCCATAGTTTGTTTCCATCCCTGTCAAAATTCAGGTTTTCTGTTTTTTTCCTCCAACAATCTCTTGTTGTTTGATTTACTGTTCTTTTATATTTTGCTGAGATGGCTTTGAGAGAGATGTTCGCTTCAGTTGTTTGTTCTCTCTCTGCGGTCTTCCTAGCATCTTCAACTTTGTCCTCCAAAATTTGTAGTTCTTCAGTCCAGTATGGTTTGTAATTTTTCCTCGCTCCTCTTGGAATAGACTCAGTGGCCGCCTGTATTATTGCTCTGTTTAGCCTTTCCACGATTTGCTTCATGTTGCCATATCGTGTATTTATGTTTTCACAATATTTGTCTGTTAGTATGGCAAATCTGTCCCAATCTGCTCGTTTGTAATTCCAGCGGGGCAAAGGCTTTTGCTCCTGTGGAACATACTCCATATTCATTACAAGCTTGATTGGTCTGTGGTCACCACTACCTGCTAATTGGTCAAGCACGTGGCGATCGATTTTGTGGAGGATGTCTCCTGTGCAGAAAGCTAAGTCTGGAGTAGAAGTGGTAATCCATCTTCTGGAGTAGAAGCTCGGTGTGTCATCTGCTTTGTTGAGTAGATGGAGATTTGAGTCTATTTCCCAGTCCTCCACTTCATCTCCTCTTTTGTCAGTATCTGGGTATCCCCATCTTTCTGAACGGCTATTAAAGTCTCCGACAACAATGCAATTTGTGTCAGTTATTTTCATGTTTGAGAGTAAGATTCTTATCTGCCGGGCTATACAGATTGTAAATTCTTATTTTCACGTCCTTTATCATTATATCAACACCTATAATTTCCGTTTGGTTGTCAGAGATCACAGATACTTCGCTGCAAGGTATTGTATTTCGTGTAAGTATTACAACTCCTCCTTTGTGTCCTTCTCGGTCGAAACGTGTGGCCTGATATCCCTCGACTGAAAATGTGCGATTGGCGTTGAGGTGTGTCTCTTGAATGCATGCCACATCTATTCTATCTTTATGAAGACGCTATGTTAGGGAGGCTTTCTTGTTATAAACTCCTTCGGCATTCCACTGTAGTATGTTGAGTGTCCGGGGTGTTTGGTCAATAGCTCTTAACCTACTCCTCTGTGCCTTGACTCCACAGCACAGGGGAAGGTGACCACCAGTAGTCATGGGTGGACCCCCTCGAGGCAGGGGGCCCGGCACTATCACCGCCTGATGGGACTTCACGGGATTAGCACCATAACGATTAATTTTAATTTGTGACATCATTAATTAAGTTACGTTGCACTGCTTTGTCAAGCCTGTGGCTCAGTACATCCGATTTCGACAAGCATTTGTTCGGGGTGCTTTCCCTAGCCTTTGACTGTCCCCAGTCTACCTACAAGGCAGCAGGTTTTACGTTGCACTGCTTTGTCAAGCCTGTGGCTCAGTACATCCGATTTCGACAAGCATTTGTTCGGGATGCTTTCCCTAGCCTTTGACTGTCCCCAGTCTACCTACAAGGCAGCAGGTTTGTGTGTCTCTTTGTCTGGTCCTTCTCCCTTGACCTGTCCGACATGGGTGGCCCTACCAGTAGCTGTGCTACCGTCGGCATAGCTCTTGGGGTCATTGGGACGCACAAGCCCCTCTAGCTCGTCACGGTGGACACACAGCAGAGGGGTTCTTACAATTTAATTCTAACCCCCGGGAAGGTTAACCCGGTCAACAAATGCCCGCAGAAGTCAGATGTGTCGGCCTAACGTGCGCAGCTCTGCTGTAAACAGGCACAACGCAATCACGTCCGGAAAAAAACTCCGGATGTACGCAGAAGAAGAAGAAGAAGATTCTAACCCTAGTTGTTCACTATGTGCAACAACTGCATCTACTAATAAACTACAAACACTCTTTAATTGATGCGGTGCAATTTTTCATATCTAATTGTGTCATGTACCTGTTTTTTAACTTAAATATATTGACTTTATAACAGATCTGAGTTTGCCACTTTGGACACAAAAATTACTCCTTCTCCGGCTTTTAACATAAGAAAGTATGAAGAAATTTACTCCCAAGAATCTTGTGATGTTGCTGCGGACTTGCCAGCTTCCTGGGCACCAATGGAGCGGGGCGCAGTAAGTAGCTGTTTTAGATTTTACAGATGCCATGAAGTGAAAGTCGTTGAGGACTTGTTTACATTCCTTAAGGCATAATAGGCATATGGTTGACATTGCAGATGTTGACAAATTATACCATAACAGGCATATGATTTAAATTCATACAAGAGGCAACATTGCAGATGTAGACACATTTAAATTTCACGCGAATGAGAGGAGAAGATATTTTGGTCACTTGAAACATCACAAAAGTTTGGAGAGAAAAATAAAAGAGGGGGAAAATAGGAAGAGGAAGGTCAAAGAGAAGATGGGTGCAGGATATGGTGGATGATCTCTAAATGGATTTATCAGATGCGGGACATCTTGCTTATGATCGAGGGGTTTTCCAAAAGGTTGTTATGGGAGCGAGGTTCTGCAAAGGACATGTTACTGAATGAATAAATAAATTAATAGATGAAAGGAGAAGACGGCATATGGTGCTAGCCTCATATTTGTATAGACCAACTGGAACTCAAGAAGGGTGATATATATATATATATATATATATATATATATATATATATATATATATATATATATATATATATATATATATATATATATATAACACCAGCCGCCATTACTTCCCAAGACATTTCCTGATATCAGTTTTAGGCTGGGTCGACCTGGAAGCCCAGTCAGTTTTTAAAATCGCCATTGATGTGAATTCTAACCCTTGACCTGCACGGTTGTAAAACAGCCAGCTTGCCTGCCTGCCGGCCCAATGGTCATATGTTCAAATCGTTATCAAACTAGATATTTAAAACACATTTCCTTGTCTGCCAGGTCAACCCTGCAGAAAATGGATACCAAGAAATGATCTAGAAGTGATGCGGCTGGCACAACATTGTCCACATCACCTACTGAGTGTTGATTGGTCAACCACATCACCCATCGAGTGTTGATTGGTCAACCACATCACCCATCGAGTGTCGATTGGTCTACACAAATATGGGGCTAGATGTTCCCTTTAAAGCATTTTTTTCAGCCAACTGCCAGTAGGGTCATATTGAAATGATTTAAATCTAGTGAAGTTATAAATTTTATATATATATATATATATATATATATATATATATATATATATATATATATATATATATATATATATATATATATTTGTGTGACTAGCTACGAAATGTGAGTCTTCCAGTGTGGCTTAAATTGACAGGTTTGCTTTCCATATATTTTTTTTATTAAAACCCTGGTTGTAATCAGAATAGAGTTTTTGAAATATTTCTGACATAGTTAAACATTCTATGTTCAAGATAACTGACTGATCAAAGAAGGTTTAATAATATAAGATTAAAACATGCATATTTTTATTGTGTTGTGCTCCTTTTCATTATCATCATGTGCCATGCCAATAATTGTGGCAATCATGATTCACCATTTCATACTATCACTAGAGTCTCAGATCAAATCTGTGTTCTTGTCTCGATTGTGCCATTTAGCCAAGTCAAATAGGTATTTATCTCTTTGTCTTTCTTTTGCATTTTTACCGTCTAGTTTGCCAGTGTTTACTAAGTTCACAAGTTTATTTCTCATCATAATAAGCCCAAAACTGTTGATTGCCTACGTCTAATTTCAATAATCTGTTTGTGGTTTTCATTTGTTTCTTAACTGATTTTTTTTTTGCACTTTTGCTGCAATGAGATGTTTCTCAGCTTGTCTGCTCATTATCTATGCGTCACATGCATACAACAGTACAGACTTGATACAACTGTAACACTTTCTCACTGCAGTTGACAGCTTTTATTTATGAGTTCTTTTCTGTCTTACAGAAGGCTACTTTTGCCATAGCTATTCTTGTTCTGATCTCTGCAAGGCATCTAAAGCTATGACTGTTGTAAGATTGTTACAGTGATTCATCGTCTGTTTGATACTTGTAAATGATCCATCTATTGTTTGAAATTTTTTCTATGTGCTTGGGGGATGCATATTGGTATTTATTTCTTCTTTGGAGTGACTTTGTGACTGCTTATAATTGATGAAATTATTTTATTTTCATAATAATTTGGGGCCATAACTGGGATGTTTTGTACCTGTCATTTAAGCAACTTTGTTTATGTCATTATCTTTTTTAAGATCATCATTATGTGCCACGGCCCTAAGCATGGTTGGTCATGGTTTAACATGTCACATGGTTACCAGTTTTGGATCAGCTCTGCATTTTTATCCTAGTTATGCTAAGTGACCAAACCATCCAGGTATTTATCTTCCTCTTGGTCTTTTCCCATCAATTTTGCCAGTTGTCACTAAGTTTTCTAGTGTTTTTGTTTTGTCTCTTCATAATGTTCCCCAACAAAAAAACTTGACTATCTCATCTAATCTCTCTAATCAGTTCAGGGTTTTCATTTGTTTCTTTAGAACTGTCACATTTGTGTTTAAAATCATTCTTATATAAGGATACAACATTCCAGCTTTATAAATACAATCTTGTCTGAACACAGAAACTACAGACAATATGTTGCATGATTTATTGCCTGGCATATTTCACTGCATCTCGGCAGGTGCATATTGCAAAGTTTTATATATCATATGAAGTGAATAAATGAATAATACTTTATCAAATTCGGTCTTCAAAACACTTTTCTTTGTTCACATTATGGTTACAGTTTATGAGATATTTTGAATTTATCATCATCATGTGCCCTGCCGGTAAGCGTGGGCGGTCATGTTTTGCCATCTCCCATGATCACCAGAATCGTGGATAAGTTCAGTGTTCTTGTCTCGACAATACAGCGTGGTCAAGCCATCCAGGTATTTACCTCTCAGTCTTTCCCTTTTTCTCTTCACCTCGATCTTGCCAGTTGTCACCAAGTTCTCCAATTTATTTTTTCTCATAATGTGACCAAAAAATTGTGACTGTCTACGTCTAATTTCTCTAATCAACTTATAGTTTTCATTTGTTTCTTGTAGGACTTGGTCATTGGTTTTTCTGTCTGTCCTTGGTATTCTTTGCATTTTCCTCAGAAACTACATTTCCACAACCATCAGATGGTTTTCAGCTTGACAGCTCATTGTCCACGCTTTACATTCATACAAAAGCACAGGTTCTATGTAGCACCTCATCGGTCAGCATTTTTCATCTTGCAAAAGGCTGGCTGCCTTCTCCATTTCAATTCTTGTTTTAATCTCTTCAAGGCATCGCCCTTCAGATGTTATGACTGTTCCTGAAATAATTGTACCGATTCACTTGTTTAAGGATATTTCCGTTTACTTGTATATTGCACTGTGGTATTTCCTTCTTCTTAGTGATGACCTTAATCTCTGTCGTCTTACAATTTAATTCTAACCCAAGTTGTTCACTGTGTGCAACAATTGCATCTACTAAATGTTGAAGATCCTGCTCATTGTCTGCAATCAGTCTACTGTTTTGTCATCTGAGATATTTGGACATCAATCATTGTCTGCAATCAGTCTGTTTTGAATTACTGTTTTGTCATCTGAGATATTTGGACATCAATGGAGATGCAGCTCAGACTGAGATGTTGACATGTTAGGATTGGCATAAATATTTTAGCTTGAAAGTATTGCATTATTGCTTTAGTTTATGTTGTGTGACATCAGTAGTATGTGTATGACAAGATGCAGCAAAATGTGAACCAGTTTTATGGGGGAAGGGGGGGGGGGGAGGTTGAGGAGGACATCTGCAGGCATTGCTTGATCACTCATCAAAACCTTGAGGTAAAGACAAATGATATTTATGGGATATATCAGCAGAACTAACTGGGTTGCCTTGTGCAGTAAGGAAAGTGTGGCTGCTGGTTTTCTAGTGACTGCCGCTTCCAGCAACGGTGAACTGTATTTTCTGTGGCAGACTTTTGTGTTGGCATTATGCATAGTATGCATGTGCGGGCTGTTGGTTTGTCGAGACTCCTGACTGTTCCGCTGTTCACATGGCGCAGTGATGAGCATGTTGTGTGATATTCACTAACACAGGAATGGAGCATAATGGGGTAACCCTTTGCTGTGAAGTTGGAACCACGACTAATATGACTATCTATCAGCAGAAGAGATGGAATACAGAAATTAGTTTTTTTGTAGGAAAATACATGAATGCAAGAAAGATGTACATGGAAAACTTAAACATCTTGGCAGCAAATAATTTAAGCAGCATTAATTTCATTAAGATCAAGTTGACTGCTGCTTTCTTTAAATTTATTCAGGTCGGCGTGTGAGAGGGTAGCAGAAGAAAAAGAAGAATTTCATTAAAATATCAGGTGATAAAGAGATTTGGAGAATTATGATATGATCATAAATGTCTGCACCAGGCAAGATGCAAGAAGGAGAGTTGACATCCATATAACATTGGAGATTAGTTGTTGAGTGCAAACAATTTCCCAGTTAAATCCATAATTTATTCTCTTTTCTGTAATTCCTCATTTCAACTGGCTCTTTATTTTCAGCCGGTTATGGCATTTGAGGTGGTACCAGACACAGAGGAGTACAGAGCACTAGCCTGTCAGTTCTATGAAACATGCCCTTTTGGTGATTACGACATAGCCAGGATTATTCGGGTACAGAATCCAATTCTGTGGAAGTATTTTGCACTGTGAGTACGTCTTGTAGGTTTTTTTAAAGCTACACTTATCAGTATTAACATCTAGATGTTAAATGCATTAAAAATGAACATGGTCAAATTTTATGTATATTCAACTCTACTTTATGGCACTGAAGCTTGGACAATGAACAGGCAATTAGAAAGTCATATAGAGGCCCTGGAGATGTAGATATACGTAGTTAATATGTCATTTCATGGAAACAAAAACAATCAAATGCAGAGGTCCTAGAAAAACTGGGGATGAAAAGAGAATTGATGAAAGAAATAAAAAAAGGCAAGTGAAATATTTCTGCCACGTTAAAAGACATAACACTCTTATAAAAACCATACGTGAGGATAGGTTGAAGGCAATTGAGCAAGAGATAGACAATGATACAAATGGGAACATAACATCAAGAAATGGACTAACAGCAATCTGACAGAATGTACAGTCAGGGCGAGATACAGACAGTGTTGGAGATCCATTGCAGCCAACCTTCATTGTGGAGATGGCACCTAACTGATTGAAGCTACTCTTGTAAGGTTGTTGTAAAAATAAATAATTGAGAATTAAATAATGAACTGAATCATTCAGGATGTCCAGGCTAGAGGTATCCAGAAATAAGAACTTGCACAAGACTGCTTATTATAGTTTCTACAAATAATACATGAAAAGGATGCTTAACAACTTCAAGGTAAGGGTCATAATTTTTTAGATGTGAACACAACACAATAGACTGAGATAACATCTGTATCACTGGTTCAAGATTGGTTGTCTGATCTGTTCATATGTGATCAAGCACATACTGCAGACCTGCCTGGCTTACAGTCATAAATGTACAATGAGTAAATTAGCTGGCACATTTGGGTAATGGTTAGGGTTCTACGCTGATTATGTAATGAGCAGGGTTGGTTGAGGGTTCAGCACCTGTTCCCGCCGCCCACTAAGTGAGGAAAAGACTGGCCACCAGTTCCTCCGTGCATTCAGACCTACAAAATGTGATGGTCCTGGCACATCACAAACCCATACCAGACTCCTGCTTGGGGACTGACGAGTAAATCAACAAAAACTGGAAATGGAATTGGTCATCTGTACAGGAATACAGTCAGAAGTGACAAAAATGGATCCTGTAGCTAGAGCATTCGTTACGCACACAAGCAACAAATACACACTGGTACAACAACATGAAAATATACATAAGTTACGTAGCTGATTTAAGCCATCATCAGAGAAGTCCAAGTGATGAAACACTCCTGTGTAATTTTTTTTCACACTTTTCAGTGAAATATTCCTTTATTTTTCACAAAAATAAAATGTGGCTCTCTTTACGTTTGGAATCCCTCAGCATATTCAGTTGATTGATGCCATCATGGAGCATTACAATCCGAGATAGGACAGGGGAGGATGTTGATTGGTGTGTGTGTATATTTATAGGTCGTTGGCTGAGAGAGGGTAACAAACATATGTATCATTTTTCGATGTAGTCACCACTGCGCTCAATGCAAGTCATCCAGTGCCAATAAAGTGCTTGGATTCCTGTAGACAAAAAATTATCTTGGTTATGTGTGTAACCATTCATGCACCACCTGCTGTACCTCTTCATCGGACTGACAAGTGTTGAAACTTCCTACCCCACTCATACACTTACTGGATTGACAGGCATGCATCACCTTACTGGACCTTCATTTGCCAATGAATTTCTATAGGTTTCAGGCCTTCAATGATAAAAAACAGATAATAGAACGCTGCTCATCTTTGGTGCATGTCAAAGTGAGGTGGCCATCTTTAACTGTTCTTATGATGTCACTGTGTTCGTCTGCACCATGATGACAATTGCTTAACGCTCTTGACATCCTTAATAACAATAATTTTGTCAGGTTAGGTACTAGACAATGCATGGTTATTGTTATTTCTATCACACTTTTCAATTTTTGATTTAAAGCTCCCTCGTATAATGAAGTTGCATAATGAATCCTTTTATTTTTCATCTTAGAGATACAATGCCAGGCAATAAATTGTGCAATATATTGTTTGTGTCTTCATTATTCAAATTCACAATGTGGAAACATTGCTTTGAAATGTGAAATATTTCATATTGCTGAAAATTGTCATATTTTTCCGTGTAAACTTTCAGGAAACAGAGTGAAATGATCCAGGAGAACGACGGCATAGATGTGGTGGTCCAACAGCTATACCATGGCACGTACCACTCAACACTGGAAGCTATCGCTAGAAAGGGATTCGACTGGAGGCTCAGTGGAAAGCATGGGACAGTTTATGGCAATGGTCAGTTTATATGGAAAATACAGACAATGGCAGTTGAAATATTTTTCTCTCTTGTTAACCCAATTTCCCTGACAGCTGCAGGGGTGATTTTGTCCTTACCAGCATGGTTCTGGGGTCAACACAGCCTCGTACAATTAATACTTGGATTCTGGGAAAGTAAAGTTAGTCAGTGTAATACTAGCCATTTTATCTGTTGTGTGCCTTTCTTTGTCTTCTTCTGTCTCATATCTTCAAATGTAACATGTGTCCTTAACCAGCTCATGACAAGCCATCCTATATTTTGCTGTCTCTTGCAGCTCATTCCACGTCCTGCCCTTATTATTCATCTGTCTCTGATTCTTTTATTTCCCCAATGTGTTTTTATGTCTCCATCAATTCCTTTTGCCTTGTGGGTTCCAGAGGCAGGATTTTCAAGTTACACTGTTAACAGGGTTTCTAAGTGTGTTTGTTTCCCTATCCAGCACCAGCATAATTTATTTACCTCTTGATTCATTGATGTTTGTTTCTCTCCATGAGTGATTCTGTCATAACATTTTAGCCCCTCTCTTCTGTGCAGGCACTAAATCATGAATGTTTGCAGTTTATTAACAACTAGCTAACCCGGCCTGGCTTCGCCCAGCCCCTGGCGGGGATCTGTCTGTCTGTCTGACCCGGCTTCACATCTCATTTAATTCATATAAGTAGTCATATAAGCTCCCATTCCCGACTATCTGTCTGTCTGGCCCGGCTTCACCCAGTCCCTGGTGGGGAGCATCTCATTTAATTCATATAAGTAGTCATATAAGCTCCCGTTCCCGACTGTCTGTCTGACCCGGCCTGGCTTCGCCCAGCCTCTGGTGGGGAGCATCTCATTTAATTCACATAAGTAGTCATATAAGCTCCCGTTCCCGACTATCTGTCTGTCTGTTTGTCTGTCTATCTATCTGACCCAGCGCGGCTTCGCCCAGCTCCTGGCGGGGAGCGTCTCATTAAATTCATATAACAAAAAAAAATTAACTTAAGAATGTCCTTCCGCACACCATCCGTTATTTTTAATGAAAACTGTTTTTAATCACCTACATGACTGTAGATAACTTCTTTAAACATAAAAAGATGAGTTTGAAAATTTTCACTATTTAAATAGATGCATTATTTTTATGAAAACTTTGAAAATGCCTTAATGATTATTTCATTATTTATTATAACGCATATAACTGTAGACAAATAGTTTATAAACCTTTGAAAACAATGCAACAATCTATATATATAAAATATATAGCAATGCTATTAAAAGTTATGCCCCTTGAAATAACTTTTCTTAAGTTAAATCCCCTCGCTATATATAAATGATAATGTAAATTAAAATATTAAATTTTAGTAAGTTAATAGCTGATTGTACACTAACAAACTATGACAGTTCGCTGCACGGGAATGAAAAGAAAACATGTAGAAAATTTCATCTCAATCGGGTGGAACGTTATCGATCGCATCAAATACACCCCGACATATATTGTCTTTTATATATATAGATTCTTTTAGATGTTCTCTCCACGCAGCAGTAATGATTTGACATCTGTGTGCCTTTCAGTAATTGAAAATGTGGACAATCTCACATCCATAATATGCCTTCATCTTTATCATCATCACATGCCATCTCTGACTTTGAAAGTCATCTGTGATGACCCTCACAGTGTCTTCTGTCCTGCATCTTCGTGGTGCATTCACACAAGCTCCTCCAGTCCATCTCTTGATGTTGTCCACACACCTGTAATATTGTCTTCATGCTTCCTCTCCAGTACACCATTTAACGGCAGATATGTCTTAACTGGATAAGAATGCGTGTTCTTAAACATCTAGTATGCTGATGCCGAGGTAAGGGGTTCAACCCCTACACCAGACAGTTGGACTAAAATGTTGACCTATCGCACTTGACTTGGGGATGGTAATTACAAGTAACTCTGAAGTCGGAGTGGGTTTGCCTGATGACGAGGAAGACTGTTAATAAGTAAAACTAATCCACATGCAAAATTCAGCCTAGCACTAATAGAAGTTGTGTGTATGGACTACGCTTGAGTTCAAAGCGAGCGAGTGCCAACAAAATATGGTCAGTAGCACACAGACAGTCTTTACTTCCCCAAGACTTTCTGGCAGCCAGGTTAGGCTGGACCGACCTGGCAGCCTAGACAGACATGACCAGCAGGTATGCTCCTCTCCTGTGCCAGGTCTTTTTCTCATCTCTTGATTCACTGGCATTTTTGTTTTCTCCACAGTAGATTTGATGATAGAGCTGCATATTCTTAGTTTGGTACTAGTTTTTATTTCTTTTGATTTTCAAAATGAGTCTGATGATATGAATGCCTTTTGCATTATTATTTTAATATCTCTAAACCAAACGGAATTCATAATCCCACATACCGCGATCGAAACACAGCTGCAGGTGTTTTGTAAGCAGACTGACTTACGTTGGTTTCCATACAATGGTATGAGTGCCGGTCAAAGCAATGGCAAACTACCGAATGGAAACTTGCCCAGGAATCACAAACAGCCAAAAAACTGCTGGAGTTGATTGAAACGTCCTGTAAAGGATGTGAAACTAACTTTTTAAACCAAACGGACAGACAGAAAAATGAATGTGATGGTTCTTTAAGAAACATGAAATTTGTAAATTGATCAGAGCATTTAAACAAGAGGCAGTCAAGATTTGTTCAGCACATTATGAGGAGAAATGAATGTGACAACTTAGTGACAATTGGCACACTTGATGGGAAAGGAAAAGATGAAGACAAAGAGAGAAATGTATAGATTGCATGACCACACGGCATAATTGGGAAAGAGCACAGATCTAATCTGAGATTCTGGTGATTTTGTGACACGACAAAGCGTTACCACCTACGGTTGTCAGTGTGGCTTGTGATGATGAGAAACAAGTTGATCTCTTTACATTTCTAGACTGTACAGTGACATCTGATGGAAGATGTGACAAGGTGACATCTGATGGAAGATCTGACACAGTGACATTGATGGGAAATGTGACACAGTGATATCTGATGAGAAATGTGACATAGTGACATCTGATGAGCACCTCCCATCAGATGTCACCATGTCACACCTTCCATCAGATGTCATTAGTTAGTCAGTAGTTTGCCATTGCTTTCTGAATGGCCGACGCCTTATACCATCAAAATCGTGAAAAAGTGGTCTACTTCCAAATTGCCCTCAGCTGATTTTGAACCCTCGACTCGACCATCCCCCAAACCTGGACTTACTAAAAGGTTATGTGTGGACTATATTTAAAAATTGTAACCAATGAAACGTAGAGTTTAGTAAATGTTAGCTGCCCCACATACTAGCCTTTCCAAATACTAGCCTCTCCAAATATCAGTCTCTCCAAATACTAGCCTCCCCAAATATCAGTATCTCCAAATACTAGCCTCCCCAAATATCAGTCTCTCCAAATACTAGCCTCTTCAAATATCAGTCTCTCCAAATGCTAGCCTCTCCAAATATCAGTCTTTCCAAATACCAGTCTCTCCAAATAATAACCTCCAAATACTAGCCTTCCCAAATATCAGTCTCTCCAAATACTAGCCTCCCCAAATATCACTCCAAACACTAGCCTCTCCAAATATCAGTCTCTCCAAATACTAACCTCAAGTACTAGCCTCCTCAAGTAATAACCTCTCCAAATACCAGCCTTCCCAACAACTAACCTCTCTAAATACTAGCCTCTCCAAATACTAGTCTCCTCAAATACTAACCTCCTCAAATACCAGCCTCTTATGCATGAAGTCTGTGGCATAGTAGTAATGAATGCGCTATCACAACCCCAACATATGAACTCAAAGTCAGCTGCAAGTGATTTGGAAGCAGACTGCTTTGCATTGATTTTCACAATGTCACGAATACCAGCTTTTCAGAAAGAAATGGCAAACTACTGAACATAAAATTTGCCTTAAAAATCACAGCAGCCAAAAAATGCTGGGGTTGATTGTGACGTACTGTAAAAGGACATGCACCTAACTTGTTAAATCATTCATTAGGAGTTAATAAGGCTGAAATTAAATAGTTTGTCTTTGTCTCAAATATAGGCTCGTACTTTGCCAGGACAGCCCACTACTCCCATGCCTTCACCGACTGTGCTGGAAGTGGGGTCAGCGTCAGAGGAGGTGGCAGATCCAGCTACATGTTCCCAACTAGCTCGTCATCTCTCAGCCATTATTCCTTCAATCCAGCAAGGCAGTCACTCTGGAATGTATTCCCATCTTTGCAGTCCCTCAACCCAGCATGTTCAAGTTCCTCTCAGAGCCAACCGCAACAGCAACCGCCAGTATCCCGCCATGCTTACTCATCAGCATATAGACAACTGCTACACAGTCAGGTACAATCTAATCAACCCACAGTTAAAGATGCTGCATGTGCTACTTCTAGATCCTCATCACTCGGTTCATCTTTAGATGTTTTTCTTGGAGCATCTACCTCATCAGCTGCCTCTTCTGTATTATATAACGTATCTCAAAGTGGACCCAGTATGTTTTCAACAGCATCTCCTCCCCTAGCCCACACATCTAATGTTGGCAGTTGCTTCACAAACACAGGCCTGTCCACTAGTGATTTAGGACTCTTACAAACTACCTCTTTGCCTGTTCTGTCTTTATGGGACTCTCCAGATGATTCTCTAAAAGTTCAGAAAGGGGACATTCAGATCAAATGTGAACAGGCAGATCTTATATCTAACTGCTCAGGATCAGCCGCTGTCCGGCAGTGCAGAGAAAAAGGAACTGCAAATCTGTCATCAGCATTTTCCCGTAGACCAAATTCCAAGACCCATTTTATGTTCGTGGCTAAAGTCCTTGTGGGCCGTCACACAGGTGGGAAGTCTGGCCTCAAGAGGCCGCCGCCATTGGATGAAAGCAATCCTTATGGGAAATGCTATGATTCATGTGTGGACAACATATTCTCTCCACAAGTGTATGTGATATTTGACAGTAATCAAGCCTACCCTGAGTATGTCATTGAATACAACTGGCACAAAAGCTAACTGGTAGTTTCTTTGTATCTTTTTGTTTTCAAAACTGCAGAACTGACTATCAAGTTTAGCTTTATGACTGGTTTTAAAGATAAGCATTTTTAATGGTGAAAACTGGATTCTTTGATAAACAGATTTTTTGTTTTTTCATACAGCAGATCGATTTTGTTTTTACTGTTATGGACTAAAATGTATCAAACTGTGTTATATACATATATGTGAAGTATACATACTATATATAGTTGCCCATCGAGTCTGTATAAACATAGAACTAGCACCATGTATCCAGTACTCCTCCAGACAGAAAAAGTATCCTGTTTAACCAAATATATTTGCATTTGTAATACAATTAAAGATATACATAGAAATTGTGGGTTAGTTATTATGTATAGACATTATTTAAAGCCTATGATCTTTGTAAAATGTATAATTGTAGCTATTTCTGTTTGTCGGTTTGTATTCTGTTCTTCAATTTGTTCAGGAGCAGGTTGCAACAAACTCCTGTCATTGAAGCCCTGATGGTCTGTCAGCTTGTCCTACGGCAAGTGGGCTTCTTAAACAGACAATATGTTACAAAAGTTAAAGTCCTTTTAGTAACTTTGTCTCCTGGGAACCTGTATTTTTAGGCCCAGTCTGCCCATTTCATTGGAGTTTAGAAGAAGAATTCTTGCATGTTACATTGAACCATTTTGAACATATGACTAAATCCCGGACAATTAGTAAACAAGTTGAACAATCCCTAGAAGTCTCCAAGAGGTATTACAGAAGAATGCTGAACATTCCTTGGAAGGCCGAAATGATTACTCTAATTTGAAAGAGGCTAAGACAAATATAGCTTATTACAAACATCAGAAAGAGGCAGTAATCTTTTACCACATTATGAAAAGACAAAAACTGGAGCATGCTGTGACAAGTGGAAAGAGAGATAGAGAAAGACAGTGTAAGAAGATGGCATGGACAGGGGTTGGTACACATGAACTGATACATGCTATTAGAGATGGAAAGATGTGGAGAGACATGATCACCCACACAAGTCAGCAAGACACTTTATGATGAAGTATGTGGTCTCCTTCAGCTAGTGTCTCTCTCAGTTGTCCCAACATCCTGGGTGTTTTCTTCTTTCTGGGTTTTCTTTGGTTCCCTCATGAGTCTCTTTTCTCTTGAGTTCCATCCTAGTTTTTTTTCTCCATGGTTGTCTGTTCTTGTCCGAGTATATTAACCATTTATCCTCACTTTCTATTCGTGTCCGTTAATAATGAAATGCCTAAAACCCATGGAGGAAACATTACCAATCAAGGCCTAATCCCAGCCTGTCCGCACAATGTGCTGGTGAATCATGACTTGGTTAAATCTCAACGTGACCCCTCCACACATGTGAACCTTCAATGCCTGCATTGTACACCCCATTGTTCCTAAGCACAGATTTGATGCTAGAATTAAATATTCAAAGTTCGGTAAAAGATTTAATTTCTTTTGACTTTTACAAATTTCCTTAGTTTTGTGGAAGCTCTTCTGGACTTGTATATTATCATGTTAATATATCTGTTCCCCTAATTTTATCTACATTGGTACCTAAATATGTGAATAACTCCACTTCTTAAAGTGAAGTTTCACCAACGTAGATGGAATGGTTATTTGCTTGATTTATTCTCATTAACTTTGTCTTTCCTTGATGAATGTTAAGAAATAATTTTTTTAAAATAGCTGAAAAGTACATATCCAACTTTGAATATAAATGTCACAGAACAATATTATAAATTGGTTAGACTGAAAGGAAAACCATTCTATTCATCAAGACTCAATAGTTAAGAAGATTGGTTATTAAGAAAGACAAATAAGAGGAGCATTCAATATTTTGAGGTGTAAGAAGACATTGAAGGTCTAGAGAAGATCATTATGGAGGGAAGTATATGGGGAGATGGAGAAGATGAAGACCACAATGTAGATGGATTCAAGATGAGGTAGATCAATTTTACACATGAGTGCAACCAAAACAGGAAATCTGGCTTATGACAGACACATTTAGAAAGAAAATTATGCGGGTCAAATTCTGCATAGGACAAGTTACTGGTTGATGAATTGTGATATGTGATTACTTTGAATTCTTTTTCTGGTGGGAGCAATTTTTGTCTTCAGAATCCACCCTATGGTCAGTTAGAATAATAAAGGTGGCAAAAGGGATCCCTGTCACACTCTAGTTCTGATTTCAGACATATCTTTTTATGTGAAGAAAAACTGCATTTCATGTCTGTAGATGTTGCCTTTATTAAGTTATTGATAGTCTGTGGCATCTAGTGGTGCCTCATCAATTTCAAAAGTGGTTTCCTGTCAGTGCTTTCAAAGGTCCTTTTATATAGTCCATAAAGCCAATATAAAGTGGCTCTATTATTATACATTTTGTGGCTATCTGGTTAGAGCAGGATCTAATTGGCCAGAAGCCTGCCTGTTCATCCCATAGCTGTTTGTTAATAACATTTCTTAACCTTTCCAGAATGATCATTTTTTCCCAGGAACTGACAGTAATCTTATACCTCTATAATTTCCACACTCCTGCCTGTCCCCTTTCTTTAGTAACTTCACCATATATCCTTCTTGCCAGTCTGCTCGTATTTCTGGCAGAAGGAATATGGGCCTCATGTCTAATTCTTAACTCCTTGAAAACAAAGTTTGTTCATCTCGCAGACTGCTAAACTGTGCAATAATTAAGTTGCGCTGTTTGTTAGCTTTAATAGATTCTGCTAGGATACCATCTGGATCCGAAGCTTTCCCAGCCTTCAGGAGTTTGATTGCATTTACAATTTTTTTCTTTTGTTGATTTCTCACAACACATATCCAGCTCTACTTCCGCAGGCTGATATCTGGGGCATTTGTTCAAATGAGTTTTCCATACATCATTTACTAACTGCTGCAGGACCTGCGAGGCATGACCATAAAGTGTTCATTAATTGCTTGATTTCTTAGATATCCTATACTTTATTGCTTTCCATATTTATAAGATGATATGCATCTCTTGAGCTTCAACTTAATTTTACTTCTTTATGTACAGTCCCCATTGTGTCAAGAAAGTCAAAGTTTGTGACATTTTCAGTTCTTCATTGTTGATTGTGACTTTTGGATGATGTACAGTTTTGTCTGTGGACTTTATTTTTATTTTTAAGTTCAGAAACAGATTTGGATCTTCACTGTGTTTTTTGACAAACTAGATTAACTCTTATAATTTCTCAGAACTGTATGAGAGAAGGACATTGTCATCTGCTCATTTTGAGTTTTGGAACTGGATTTTCAAAATTATGAATGGATCAGAATTGTTCCTGATCTCATCATTTTTTAATATTTTTGTTATTAAATTACCTGTATAGTTGTTGAGCAGGTATGAGGAGAGAATGCAGCCCTGCTTTACACTCCTTTGCACCTCAAACCAATTGATGTTTCACCAACTTCTCTGACTGCTGCTTGATAAAATTATTCAATTAAGTCTATCGTAGTGCTGGAAACCCTGTACAGTGCAAACTGCTTAAGACGATCTCGGATGTGGCGAATTTCTGTTGTAAAGAACATTGTATTGTACATTGTAAATAAATTACTACAGGCTTGAACTCTTAATAAGAGGTATTTCTGATAAGAACTATTTCTTGGATCCCAGATGAGGTCGCCTTATTAGGTATCTCAGCTGATGTCCAAAACTGTTTCAGTTTATCCCAGGCTTTCATCATCATTTTTCCTCTAGCTAGGACATATACCGGTGGTGGCTAAGGGTTTGTGCGCTGCATTGATATACCTTTATATATGATCCATACAGGAGACGAGCAATTAAATAAGCATCCATCCTTAAATGGCTTAAGATGCAAACAAACCCTCTAGCATGAAGTATATTATGATAACCTTATAACAACTCTTATTGGCTTCTCAACATTTATTAAATTTTGTAAAACATTATTCACAAAATGCCTAAAATGGAGTTTATTTCATCCCGTTTGTTCATGTCTTAAAGTTACTGTCTTTTTGTTCCCTTCTTGTTTATCATCATTTTAAAATGAAGTACATCTCTTTCTGTTTGTTTGTCTATGGAGCACATATGGGAATGTCCTGGGTGCAGTGATGTCGGTGTCATATGGTAAATGACAGGCATCTAGAGTAGGAACTGATGTGCACACACATCAGTTAACAAAAACAGATAAAACAACATTAGAGCACGAAGCAGCATAATGAACGCTACGTCACGAAGTCGTGTCGTTTGACAACACAACTGTCACAAAGACACACTTCAGCTCTACACCTCAACATGTACAGACGCTCATCGCAGACTTGTCATTAGGAAACATTTTACAGAGATGCTTCAACACTTAGCTCACTACCACTCACTGCTTCAACCAGAGACAACAACAGGTACGATCAGTCACCAATACTCATCCGCAGAAAGCCGTTGATAGAATGTGTTAGGCAGTTTCGGCCCCAGCCAATTCACTTTGAATGCCGACTGAGACTTACAGCGAAGATGCTGGTAGTCTGAGCGGCCGTGGGTGATAGTGCCGGATTTCAGCCACACACCAACAGGATGCGTGACCACAGCACAGACACTGTAGGAGGCGTGAGAATGGGTCAGGAATGATTGCTGGCGGGAGTATGCTGCATCAAGTAGATGGTAGAAACGCGAGAATGCGGCCGCTTGATGGTGTGCTTGTTTACCGTGTCTAACAGCATCCTGGAAATAATAAACTCATCTTTTCATCACTTCACGGTGCGTTCCTGAGTGGCTCTTCCTGCGTTTGACTGTGTTGGTCTGTGAAGCAGAGCGCCACCACGTAGGTCTTGACCATTGGTCTGGGGATCTTCAAGGTCATCATTCCCCTGGACAACAGACGAGTCGACTGGCTAACCTTGTTAGGCACGCCTGCTATATATTAGTCCTCACTCCGCGGCACATAACGCCCCGTGACAATCGGTTCCTAGCTGTTGCTGTCTGTCTCATCTCTTCCTGCCTTCTGATTTGTCATCAATTAAAAGTGAAGTGCCGCTTTCCGTTTGTCCATGTCTTTAAGTGAAGTGAATCTTATTCTGTTTGTTATAGTCGTAAAGTAGGTTTCTCTCTGTTTGTCCTCGTCTTAAAGTGAATTCCTCTCTTCCTGTTTCAATCAATCCAGTACTGTCCTCACAGTGAAGGCTGGCTGCAATGGATCTCCAACACTGTCCATCTTTGCCCTGACTGTACATTGTGTCAGACTGCTGTTTGTCCATCTCTTGATATCTAGTTTAGTTTAGTCGATGGATCAACATCACGGCACATGGGTGTAACCCATAAGTGCTCCGTTCTCCTAACTCAAACCTGAGTTTGGAGAAACTCAGCTCAGTGCACGAGCTCCATAGCACGGCGAGGATCCTGAAATACTTTGGGTAGATTTTCAACTCGAAATTTTGCCCGGGCAGAGCTGTTAGGCTACTCTTTTTTGATTTTCAAATGCCAAGGGATTTTTTACATGCGCAACAATACACACGGGTGTCCGATCTCACTACCCAGAGACCAGGGGAAATGTTATTACTAGAAGTCCTCGTGAAAAAATCCCGGTCCACACCGGGGCTTGAACCTGGAACCTCCAGCACTCGAGGCGGACACCATACCTCGAGACCACGCAACCCCCTCATCTCTTGATATCTTCCTACTGGTATCTTTGTTTGCCTCTTGCCTTCAACCTTACCCTCAGTATGATTTTTATAAGAGAGTTTTTTTATAACATTGCTGAAATCTTTCACTTGCCTCTTTTATTTCTTCATATTTATCCTAGCCTTAACATGAAATTTGTCTCTTCCTGTTTGTCCTTGTTTTAATGTGAAGTATCTCTCCTCCATCCTGTTTGTCCATGTCTTATTTTCCTCCTAGTCTTAATGTGACACATTGTTACTTCTGTATGTTCTTGCCTTAAGTGATGTGCCTCTTCTTGTTTGTCCTTGTCTTAAAGTGAGGATATCTCTTCTTTGTACCTCCTAGTCTTAATGTGTCACATTGTTACTCTTGTTATGTTCTTGCCTTAAGTGATGTGCCTCATTCTGTTTGATTGACCTGGGATACCAGGCTGTCCCAGATTAAAATGGGTACCAGGGGATGTTTTGGGAAATAAAGGCGACTAGTTATAATGACCATATCACACACCGAACGCCGATTGGTCGCTACAGATTTAAGTCGAGCACAATATGCCCAATCTTCCTTAAGGGTGTAAACAGGTTACTTTATATTTGTTCTAGTTTGTCCTTGTTTTACAAGAAGCATCTCTTCCCATTTGTCCCTGTCTTAATATGAAGTATATTTCTTCCTGCTTGTACTTGTCTTACAGGGACACTTTTTCCATCCTGTATTCTTGTCTGGCACGCTTGCCCACCAGCCCAGTGTTTCTGTGCTAGAATCCCCATTAAGGTGGATTTTTTAAAATGTACCTCGACTCCCAAGTCGACCAGCCTAAAATGAGCATCAGTTATTTACCACATGAGCCATCGAGTGTCGAATGATCTATAAACATATGGGACCAGCATCATATTCCCACTATGCCTCAAGGCATTATGAGGGGGCTTCAAATGAAAACCTTAAATGTTTTTTTTTGGTGAATATATTCTGAAAAAAAGTAAAGAACAAATGTACCATTTTTCGATGTGGTCACCACTGCATTCAATGCAAGTCTTCCAGCTCCGATAAAGTGCTTGGATTCCCGTAGAAAAAAAAAATTATCTTGGTCACCACTTGGTGTGCCTGACCTGGTCGAGAACAGTCTGTCACAGAAGCCACCTTGTTTTGAAACTTTCTACTCAACTCATACACTTGCTGGACTGACAGGCATGCATCACCATACTGGACCTTCATTAGCTGATGATTTTCTATGGGTTTCACCCCTTCTATGATAAAAAAAAAAAGGATAACAGAACGCTGCTCCTCTTTGGTGCATGTCAAAAGTGGGGCAGCTATCTTTAAACTGTCCTTATGATGTCACCGTGTTTGTCTGCACCATGATATCACATACTTAACACTCTTGACATCTTTAACAACAATATTGACAGGTTACAAGACAATGGCATGGCTATTGTAATTTTTAATCACACTTGTAAGGTTTTTCATGTGAAGCCCTCTCATATATAAGTTCTTTATTTTACTTATGTTGTCTTAAAGTGGTGTTTTTTTTTTTCTCTCTCTCTCTCTAAATGTTCTTTGTTTTAAAATAATGCACTTTCCCGACAGCTGTCCAGTTTCTTATCAATGTCTGCTGCAAACATAAGTAGAGTACCTGGTAATTTATCCAGTTAATATTACAATCCTAATTTATTACCATCGCCAGTGTGTTACCAGGGCCCCAACCTGGCATTTACGAATAGTAACACTGGAGACCTGTGCAGGTTGTGAAAGGTGACTAAAGAGGGTTAGTGTGAAACTGCCTACTTCATTCCACAGAAGAAAATCGGCCAATACCCAACCAACCATGAACTGGCCCTTGCCTACTTGTGGGCCTGTACTAGGAGAGTTAACCAGTGAAGCATCCCAATACTAATAGTACAACTTGCAATCTGATGTGTCCGTCTGAGACTGGCCTAGCAATGTAGAGGGTAAACAGTATGACGAGCCTGCAAGTGTTCTCTCAGATACTTTATATGGTATATAAACATCACATTTTATGTTCAAACTACCTGTTTTGCTAATTCACATGACATAACTCTTGTTTCATTTGATACAAATTTGATTTAATGTTAAGTGCATCCAGATAGGAAAGGCTCCTCACACATTCAGTACAAAAAGTTACTAAAGTAAATATTTGGGCAATTCACATTAACTTCACACGGAGTAAAAGAAATCTAATAATATTGGTTATTTTATATGTATGCCAATTTATAACTGTTTCCACCCCCAGGTGACTGCTATTTAAAACATAATAGTTTTGGATCAAGAGTTAAAATAACAACGATCAACAAAAATGAGTAGGGCAGAGAGACTAAAAACATTACAAGGAAGTGAAGAAAAACACTAAAAATGTAATCCAATGAAGGAATATAAGCTTCGCCTTTCTACTTCACAATTATTATCCCGTGGCATAGGCAAGCGACCTTTATTCCTCAACCCATAAAAAAACTAACAGCACACACAAACAATGATTAGGATGTGATAACGACATTGCTTTACTAATTAATTTCATGTCCTTTATTATTTTATTGTCCCACATATGCTTAGTCATCATTTCGTTGAATGTCTTACCTGTCCATTCTATTGAAGAATTATTGCCCTCATGTGATGTTGGTGATTGTCCTTTAACTGTTGATCTGGTAACAAGACTGCTGAGCAGTTCCACTCGCTTCCCCCCTCTCCAGCTAAGACACTTTGATATCTTCACGTATATTAAAACACACAACACTGAAAATCAATAGACTGTACTTTAGAAATTGCTAATGAGCATAATCAATAAATGCATAGATGGGGAATTATATGTTGTCATCCAAATTTGGCAAAAGCAAGAAAAGAAGTTTGTTTTTATGGTTTTAACAAAGAAGTACTGTTATGTGAAACTACTGATCAATTAACAACAGAATTTTGTTTTCTGATCAACTGACTTCAACAGCTGTCATCAATTAACTATAAACAGTTGAGATTTTGTCAGCTTTTTTGTGAAATCATGTCTCCATATTTTCAAAACATTAAGTACAATATAGTAGAACTTGTTAAAAACAAAAATGTTGACACAGCAGTATTAATGTTTTGAAATCAATATTAAAGTTTAAAAACAAACACCATAGTAAATCAATTACCAGTAAATAATACAAATTAAATACCTGTAATAATGCATAGTAAAAAAACATACCCAGATACATACTTTGGACCATGTGCAAAAATATGTGAACAATCTAAAACTCAACATGATGACTCTAATATTGCAATCAATGTAGCATAAAAACCTTATAATATAAAAATATAGAAATAGACTGGTGTTAACAAAACACTAAGGTATAACTAGGTTATGGTGTTGGGTCCATTTGTCCATGGTGGAATGGCACACAAATGGTGTGTATCATGCCGCCAGCCTTTCTGTCACATCTCACATTATAAGGCAAGGCCCAGCACAAGCCAGGTCTGAAACAAATACTCAAGAACAAAACCCTGCAGCACTGTGTTGATGGGCCCATAAACTAACCACTAGGCTGCCATGGCTCTTGCCTCAAAAGACTGGACCATGAGCACCTGGTGCATGCGACAAGCATCATCATCATCAAGTGCCTTTGCAACTGGCATGGGCGATCATGCTTCTTCACAACTTGTGACAACAGCTGACAAGTAGCAGTGTTATGACTTGGTCATGTACAGTAGAAAGGCACTTGTTTTTTTTTGTGTGTGCGCTCGCTCACTGTGAACTCGAGCGAAGTCCATGCACACTATTTATAGTAGTGAAGAACTGAATTTTGTGTGTAGATTCACTTTCCCTTTTAACAGTGTCCTTTGCCATCAGGCGAACCCACTCCGACTTCAGAGGTACTTGTAATTTACGCCCCCAAGTCAAGGACAACAGGTCAGCCTCGGCATTAGTATACCATATTTAAGATCATGCGTTCTTACCCATTCGACCATGCTGACCTGCATAGGCACTTGTGTATTGGTTTGACATCAGCACAGTTCCGTTTTCATTATAGAAAGGTATTTCCTAAGCAGAGATAGATCAAACACCATGACCGATATATTATGTGGCTAAAACACATCAGGGAGCAAGTCCACCACACATCTTCCTAGCCATACCAGTAATAAAACAAACTTACCAATAAAAGTAGTCCCATGACAGACACTGCAGTTGGGATATGAAGTAGTCTCCCACATATTCTAGGCCATGTCATGAAGTGCAAGGTCACTTCCCTTCCATGCTACCTGTTCCCCCTGGGCGATTCCCAGAAAACTGTCTGGTGCCCATGACACGAGGCTGGGCTGACCTCAGAGCTGCAATGACAGCACTAGACAACCCTGTTTATACTGGGGTCTGATCACAGACCAGTGTCTTGCCACACAAGCACATTAACCACTATGCTACAGTGGCTACTCCAGTATTTGTTGTTTTAATTTATCTTTATCGTGACATACTTAACAGCCTTCTGTGATTGGCTACATTACTGTCATAAATTTTGGAAGACAAATTTCAAGGTACAAAGGTACAAAATCATAACAGTGGCAGAATGAAAGCTGGGTGGTTTTGCTGCTATTAATGAATACTACATGCTTCATGTGTCCCAACCCTCCAGTCTACTACCATGTAGTAAATAAGGCACTTTATTGGCTGCTGTAGCAACTTGGACTAATCTTCCCACCCTTAACATGTCAGCTGGAATCTATAGAACCTGCTGTAACAGATAAATGAGTCAGTTTCTGTGTCATTGTGGCATATTCATGGCCCATACTGACTTGACGAACAGCATTCAATGGATGATGTGGCAAGTATCGCATCAGCCACCTTACCTCCCACATACAATTTTCTGGTAGCAATTTTATACAGCTGGGTTGACTGTGGATGTAAGGAGCTAAGTAGTCATTACAACAAAAATCCCATCTTGCGAAGGATTTGAATTTAGAATCACAGCTCTAATCACTGTATCATCACTGAGCGCTGATTACTATATCATCACAGCTCTAATCACTATATCATCCTTATATGATACATTCCAAGCGGTCTTTTAACATATTAGGTGCGTTCATTTGAAATCCGTTTGTGCCGCACTGCGCGTAATTGTGTACGTTGAACATGATAATGTCATAGTCATGTGATAAGTACTGACCAATGAATAAAAGAGCACGTGCTTATCTTCCCATGAAGCATAGGTTCTGTTTCTGACCGTTGAGAAAATGGCAGGGTTGATCCAAAATCCGACCAAAGAAGCTCAAAGAGCGGTGATTCAGTTTCTTTCATTTGAAGGATGTCGACCAGTGGACATTCATCGAAGAATGCAGGTAGCGTACGGTAACAAATGTGTCTCGAAGACAACAGTGAAAGACTGAGCACGAATGTTTCGGAAAGGACGTCAGTTCACGACAGATCTTCAACGGCAGGGTTAAGCGCATATTGTTGCAACAGAAAAAACCATCGCCAAAATTGATGCAGCAGTACAGATGAACCGTTGTCAAAGACGTTCGCTAGCAAAAGAATTTTATGTGTCATTCGGGACAATTCAAAAGGTCGTTCGTAAGAAACTGCAATATCGGAAGGTGTGTTCACAGTGGGTACCACGGATGTTGACCGACCACCAAAAAGAAGAACGCATGGGATGGTGTTTGAACCACTTGCGTTGTGGAGGGTGATGCATTTGTCTTCCACACAGTGGCAGGCGATGAATCATGGTGTCACAACCTTGAGCCGAGTAGCAAAAGAGAGAGCATGCAATGGAAGCATGCTGGATCACCAAAAGCCAAAAAATTCAAGTAGTAAGGTTATGCTGAGAGCATTTTTTGACCATGAAGGGCTATGGTCGACTTTAAAGAACCTGGTGTCAACATCAACTCTACCCACTACTTGGAAACACTAGACAAGCTGCAAAAAGCCATCAAGAATAAACGACCCGGCATGCTTTCTCACGGTGTGATTTTGTTGCACGATAATGCTCGTCCGCATGTTGCAAAGATTGTGCAGGAAGCATTAGCTTGGAAGAAGTGGGAAATTCTGCAACATGCAGCCTTTAGTCCTGATTTGTCACCATGTGATTTTCATTTGTTTGGACCTCTAAAAAAGCTCTCAAGGGGCAACGATTTTACACAGATGCAGACGTAATGAACGCGGTAAACACTTGGTTCAGTGAGCAACCACAATCGTTTTTTGCAGCCCACCTAAGCAATGGGATGCTTGCCTAAATGCTTACGGTGAATTCTGACCAACCCATAGTGCATAATTTATTCAAAATGAATGCTTTGTTTAATTCTACCACACCCGTTAATGTTTCTTTCATGCTTTTGTAATAAAGCCATTGGAACGGGTTTCAGATTAACGACCCTTATAAAAGTCATGTCTTGTCTGTCTATTCACTAAAGGACTATAGCCAATTGTTCGGGTTATCTTATGAAGTTTGTGTCTGGCATGACGAGTTGTAAGCAGATTGTGTTTTATCTCCTGTGCTGGATGTTTGCTCTTACCATCAAGATCCGACAGAAAAGTTAACACATAAATCCTCACTAATATCTAAGTGTCTTTAGGATTTTTGTTTTAAATTAACAGCTAAAATGGAAGCACTCATATAATTTAAGATGTCTTTGACATAAAAGTTAACAGTATAAAGGTAAGTACAGATATTTAAGCTGTCTTTGACATAAAAGTTAACAGAACCAAGGTAAGCAGTTGATCAAAACTATCACTTCAGTATCTGCCCAAACAAGTAGATGATGAGTTGAACTTCACTTAGTATTCTAATATAACACAATAATAAGAATCATCATGGACATTATAACCAAGAAAATTTGCAAGGCATGCAAATCCAGGCTTGTCCTTGAATGAAAAGTAGTAAGTAAAGAAAATAAAGGATCTTTGCACATGCCTTAAGACACTGGCCATATGTTGCTAGACCCACATATTCATAAAACAATCAGCACTCGATCGTTCAGTTGGTCAACATGACAGCTGCCTTCACTTCCCTAGACATTTCCTGGTACCCATTTTGAGTCAGGTTAATTTTAAAAATCCACCTTAATGTAAAACTGAACCCATGACCACAGGGACAATAGGCATGCATCTAGCTACTACGTTACCGCAGTTCCTTCAGTGAAACATGACTGCCATAAACATTCAATTATCTTATTCAGCAATGGATATAATGTGTTATTTTACTAATACAATAGAACATACAGTTGACATATGCATCTCATATAAACTCAGCTAGCTATAAAAGAACATTTCATGACACCCTTCTCATAATTAGCAAAGGCTCAGAATTAACTGAACAATACAACATCAACATTTCAAATGAAATGTGACTAAAAGCAATGACGACTCGTTTTCAAAGAGGACAGACCAGTGGCATGTGCATACAATATGCAATGATCACAACTTGCTGTCCTCCAGAGATTTCACACAGGCCTCCTTTGGGAGTCAACTGGAGGCTAACTTCTTCTTTAGATTCTGTGCCAGGGTGTCCAGGAACTCAAAAGTCTCCTGGTAATCACTGCGGGTCACACTGTAAGAGAAACAATCACAATCAGATGTAGCACAGTATAAAGCTGAAATCACATGAATAGCTGTGAATAAGCACAAAATATTACCAGGAAGCTTGTAATAAAAACAAGTCACATACAGATACAAGCAAATATTTCAATCAGTCTTTTTTCAATTAACAGAAAACAAGAATGCTTCGCTACAAAACTGAAATGTCAGAATCCACAAGTAAGCAATTGAAGTATCTCAATGAAATAAAACAAAAACACACATGAACAACTATGATGTGCTGTCATTCAGTTGGAAACAT
Source organism: Cepaea nemoralis (assembly GCA_014155875.1). Lineage (NCBI taxonomy): Eukaryota > Metazoa > Mollusca > Gastropoda > Stylommatophora > Helicidae > Cepaea > Cepaea nemoralis. Next base: position 765,873 of record JACEFZ010019322.1, read on the forward strand.
GCAAGCAGTGAAATTGTATTATTATTATCACGTGTGTGTGATTTAATAGTACATAAATAGCATAGCACATTCCTCACAAAGTAACTAGCATTCCACTGTGATTGAATTGGTCAAAATGTTTCCTATACACATATAATGGGTTAATCACAGAGCTTTCAAAATCAATCCTACGAATTTGTTTGCGTTCGCTCGCTTTAAGCCTAAAGCATAGTCCACACACACCACTTTTCGTAGTGTCGGACTGAATTTTGTGTGTAGATTAGCTTTTACCTATTAACAGTGTCCCTTGCCATCAGGCGAACCCACTCTGACTTCAGGGGTATTTGTAATTAACGTCCCCAGGTCAAGGACGATAGGTCAAATTTCAGTCCAACTGTCCTATGTAGGGGTTGAACCTCATCATCAGCACACCTTGTGTTTAAGAACACACGTTCTTATCCATGCTGACCCCCCAATCCTAAGAATAAACCTGCTGAGGTAAAACTACAGTCACCCATGTTAGTGAAGATCATAGCGAACTGCACTGATAGCGTCATGTGCACTACTGAATGTAGGTTTGGTGCCTCGGCTCGTCACCTGTGAAAATGAAGGAAAGATTGGCCATCTATTCCTCCATGCATTCAGGCCTTCAAATATGATGGCATTATCTAGACCCATGGCAGAAAACTGCTTTAGGAAAATTTAAGAAACAATATTTCTTTAATTACAAATACTGGCCACAACTTGGTACAGTGGAGTCTGGATAAGTAGAAGTCACAGGGATCGAAGGAATTTGTTCTACTTATTAGAAATACAACTTATCCAGACTGCACACATTTACACTAAAACCATGCAGTAGCATTGAGTAAAATGATTGTACCACTTAGGAAATACAGTTAGTGAACAAATAAATCTTCTTCTTCTTCTTCTTCTTCTTCTTCTTCTTCTTCTTCTTCTTCTTCTTCTTCTTCTTCTTCTTCTTCAGAGTTCCAAGCCATTGAAGTTCTTTGCTGCAGATACAATCCGTCTCCATTCGTCTCTCTGGTTGACATTCTCTTGCCAGTCGTTGATTCCAAGTGCTTGTAGGTCTGTATATATATATTATCTCTCCACCGTCTTCTTGGTCTACCTCGGGGTCTACGGTCATTTATTTCTTGAGTGTAAGCTAGTTTTGTTTCCCTATTGTCTTCCATTCTTTCTATATGCCATAGCCATTGTAGTCTATTAGCCTTCATGATACCAGTGATTAGCGGGGACTTAAACAGATCATAAATGTCTTTGTTACTTCTTTTCCACTCTCCACTTTGTGTATCCCTAATGGGTCCAAAGATGCGTCTTAAAACTTTGTTCTCAAAGGTTTGTAACAAGGCTTCGTCTCCTTTCGTTGTACTCCAGGTTTCAGAGCCATACAGCACAACTGGTCTGATCAGTGTTTTGTATATTGTGATTTTGGTGTTACGAGATAGCGCATTTGATTTTAGTAGATGTTGTATTGCATAGTATATCTTATTTCCAGAATTGATTCTAGTTTGTATTTCTTCCCTTATGATGTTTGAGCAGTTGAAGATTGTACCCAGGTATTATGTATTAGAGAAATTAGACGTAGACAGTCAAAATTTTTTGGACATGTTATGAGAAGAAATGGATTGGAGAACTGGGTGACAACTGGCAAGATCGAAGGAAACAGACCAAGAGGAAAATACCTGGATGGCTTGGCCACATGGCATGGACGAGACAGGAACACTGAGCTGATCCACGACACTGGTGATCGAGTGAAATGGCGAGTCATGACCGCCCACGCTTTCCGGCATGGCACATGATTGATTGATTGATTGATTGATTTGTATGTTTCCATTCTATTAATGGTCATATTATCTATTTGTATGTGGCCAGAGTTTTTAGCCATTCCTTCTCTTGAAATTACCATATATTCTGTCTTATCTTGGTTGATAACCAGCCCCATCTGTTGGGCTTTTTCCTTTAAGTGAGTCAATATTTCCAATGTCTTTTGTTCATTTCCCCGTAGAATATCTATATCATCTGCATAACCAAGCAGCTTGGATGTTCCTCCAATATCACACTCCTCCTTTACTTTCCTTACAACTTTCTCTAGTGCCAGATTGAAGAGTAGTGGCAATAGTGCATCACCTTGTTTCAAGCCAGATGTTACTATATTATAAGTATCTTCCATGCATAGTCTGGTCATGTTGATTAACTTCCTTGGTATTCCAAATTCCTGCATAGCATTCCATAGACTATTCCTATGGACACTATCATAAGCTTTTTTAAAATCCACAAAAATGTTATGGAAATCTTTTATATTCCCAATTTTTCTCGGCTATTCGCCGCAAGATAAATATCTGATCTATTGTTGATCTGTTTTGTCTAAAACCCGCCTGGTAGTCACCTAATATGTTTTCTGAATATGGTTTTAGTCTATTTAGTAAAACTGCGGATAGTATCTTATAGCCTGAGGACAGTAGTGAAATTCCTCTATAATTTTCACATTGGAACTTGTCTCCTTTATTAAAGATAGGTATCAAAAATATAAATTCAGCAGCAATTCCATCAGCCCCTGTTGCCTTATTGTTTTTTAAGTCGTGTGATTACATATAGGATTTCTTCAAATGCAGGTTCTTCAATTTGTGGTTCACACGTTAGATCTTCCTGTGGGAAAGTGTTACTTGGAGCTTCACAATTTAGTAATTCAACAAAATATTCTTTCCATGTGTTGCACATTTCCTCATTGGTATTTATCATATTCCCATTTTTGTCTTTTAAACCATATGTGTTGTGTTGGTGCCCTCGTTTCATTGACTTCAGTTCTTTAAAAAAATACTTTCTGGGTTCGTTTTTCTGGTGATTAGTTTCCATATCTTTGATTATATTACTCATATATTCTCGCTTCTGCTGTCGAACTATTTTTGTAGCCTCTTTACATTCATTTCTATATTGCTCTTCCTTTTGGATGTTGTTGATGTCATTTAACCATAAATATCCTGGCATTCTTTATCCTAATGACTGCTTCTTCACATTTTTGATTGAACCATCTGTTTTTTCTATTGCGTGGTTAACCCTTTACAGGGCAGACGCTTGTCCATTTCTTAGCCCTGAAAGGGCAAGATTTTTTCAGGTTTGGTAAAATTTCAGGTTGCGTTTGTAAAAAAAATAAGGTGTTAGTCAACCGATTTTAGTTAAATAAACAACACAATGAAGGGAAAAGCATGCAGAATATGTTACTCACATGATTGTTGTCGGTAATCCATATATGAACACAAATATTTACGAAATACAGCATATTGTTTGTGATTTTCCGTCATCTATATGGCAATTTACAAACACATTTTCAGAATCATAATCACTTTGTTTAAAGTCAGACTCACGACTGCTAATGAAAAGTAATGCTTTTCACTGATATCTAGCTGCGACTAATAGTCAACTTCGTGCCGTTTAATATCACTTAAATTGAACTTAGCGAAATCTCGGCTATCACTCGAAGAATCGCCGAAATCCACTTTGAAAAACTAAGCGAAAAAACCCCGAAAACTTTCAAAAAAAGTCCGTAAAAGTCCGTTCAAATTCATAGTAGGTGCTTACAAATGGCAGCCACATTGTCAAGCTATCGGCGAAAGCAAAAGTAGCCGTCGGAAGTATCGGAAAGCCGAGAGATCGCGTTTTTCCAATGCATAATAGTATCGGGTGTTTTGGGACGTTTCGCCCGTTTACAGTATCGCACGGAAATGGCCGTTCCACCCTGTAAAGGGTTAACACACCGAAACATTCTTCTGCGGTAGATTAAATCGTATTCTTGATGTTCAACCAAGTTAGGTCAACGCTTTCTTCCAAAGGGTTTTTCAGAGTTTACAATATCAGACATGTTTAATTATTTTAGAAAACGGAACATTAAAATCATATGAAAATTTCCAAATTAATTAAAGAAAAAGTCTGTTGTTTTATTAACGATACAACCAGCCAGCACTACAATTCCAGTCTGTCTGACCTCCAAGATGTGCAAATTCTTCTGCTTTTGCAATAAGTAAAGGCCCATTTACTGGTACATTTGCCGATCTAATCGCAGTGAACCATTTTAAAAGGGCAGCATCGAAAAATAATTTTCTGTTTAGTTTAGTTTAGTCGATGGATCAACATCACGGCACACGGGTGTAACCCATAAGTGCTCCGTTCTCCTCCTAACTCAAACCTGAGTCTGGAGAAACTCAGCTCAGTGCATGAACTCCGTAGCACCGATGAGGATCCTGAAATACTTTGGGTAAATTTTTAACTCAAAATTTTGCCCGGGCAGCGCCGTTAGGCTACTATTTTTCGATTTCCAACTGCCAAGGGATTTTTTACATGCGCAACAATACACACGGGTGTCCGATATCACTACCCAGAGACCAGGGGAAATTTTATTACTAGATGTCCACGTGAAATTATGAAAATACTGGCCACATATTGGTATAATAAGCCAGAGAGTTGAAAATCTACAGTTGTGATCCTCTGTGACTAATGTAAGCATTTCAAAACCAAATAACATGAATATTGGTCACATATTGGTAAAGTCAGCCAGGCAGTTGAACATTTACAGCTGTGAGCATCTGTGACTATTGAAAACAATTCAAACTCCAGTAACATCAGTTATCAGTTATCAGTTGGGGTATCTTCGTTGCACTCCGGACATGTCCATAGGTGCTCAGATCCTCCCCCCAGCATATGCATCAGCGTCCGGTGGCTAATAGTGCCAGTTCTGTGTTGGTTGACGAGGCGCTTTGTTTTCCCGATGTACCTCTCGCGTCTGGCTGTGCCGATTCTTACTCCCAGGTCTTTCATCCTGGAAAGCGATGTGGAATCACTGGCGTCAAAATCCTCTGTTCTCGCCATATCTTTAAGGGCGTTAATGACATCGGCACGATCCATGGGCTGGCCATCTACAGGGGGTGCAGAGCCAGCCAATTTATCAGCTCGTTCATTTCCCTCGACTCCCGCATGTCCCGGGACGAAGATGAAGGTGACTTTGCGGACAACAGACTTCCGCAGCGACTCAGTCCACTGTCTACGTACAAATCCAGCTTCGACCTTCTGAATCATGCTCATTGAATCACTTAGTACACACACGTTGGTATAATGCTGTGATTCCAGCCATATGAAAGCCTGTGTAACTGCCATCACCTCCATCGTCATGCTGCTCGTGGTCATAGAGTGGGCACCACTGGATTCTTGAACGGTTCGGCCCGCTGAACGGGCTGTAAATGCCCACGCACTTCTCTGCTGCTTTACAACAGATCCATCTGTATAGATGAGCACTTCGGGGCTATCTGAGTGATCATAGATGAGCGCGTTAACCTCTGCATTGACAGCGGCAGGGTTCTGCTCTCTGCACCGTCTGTCGAGTGTGATAATGCAGGAGAAGGTACACTTAAAAGCTGGAGGCACCGGCACCCATTCCTTGCCGGGGTTGATACTGGTAAGACTGCAGACCTGTCCGACGACATCTTCCGCCCGACCCATCCATGATTTGCCCCTCTTTAGCCTGTCACCCTTTTCTCTGAATACAGCGTCATGCAGAGGGTGCTGCTCATCTGCACTTATTTTTAAGTATGCACGAGCTCTCCAGATCTTGATCCTGTGTTCCATTGTCGGGAAGTCAAGGAGGTATCTCATTGCTACACAGCTGGTGTCTCTCGTGCAGCCCAACATGATGCGCATGGCTTCGTTTTGTACCTTTTCAAGTCTTCCAATCTGTGTAGGGCTGACAGTGAGGATGGCCAGGGCATACTCGATGCGTGAAAGCACAAGTCCTTGGAACAGAAGTAATAGCAGTCTTTGCTCGATATTGGCAGTCGCCATGACTCTCATTGCTGCCAAACCTTTTCGAGCCTTCGTTATGACATAGTCGACATGATCTTTGAAGGACAGGCTACGATCAAGCCTCACGCCAAGATATGTCATTGACTGGGTTCTACTCAGAATACTCCAGTAACAGAACTGCTGCATCACACTGAGTCATAAATCCAGTTCTCAACTGTGTACTCTAAAGAAAGAAATGGCAACATTTAAGGTAAGTGGTAACTTATTCACACCAGAATGGTGTTATTCTTCTTAATAATAGGATGCGTACTCACCCACTGAGACCCTTGATGCAGATTGCTAGATCTTTAGTCATGATTCCAGATTCAATGGTTTCAACACAAACTGCCTCCAGACTTTCAGCAAACTGGGTTAATTCAGGGTTATTGTCCAGCTTGGCCCGGTGTGCCAGACCTCTGGTCCAGGCAAAGATTGATGCTATGAAACAGAATATACAATCTCAGAAGCCATGAAAGAGAATATGGTCACAGAAGCTTTATTTTTTGCCGTGTATATTTTTAATAAAATGGTGCAACAATCCTCCTCTCACATTTATTCATCAACAATAATCAGATTGGACTAAGATGGAAACCTAAGATGGATGGCAAATTTAAAAGTCAGATGAACATGGTTATTTAAAAGTGAATGAAAAAAGAAAAAGAACAAGTTCATAGTAGAACACTAGCTAAAGTTCTATGGGAAGAGCCATTGGAAAGGTGAAGACAAGAACATACACAGTAATTATCCCAGTAGATAGTAATACCTTTGATTACATCAAACACCACACGAAAGGACAACAACAAAACAGGCAGCCTACCAATGGGGTTTGTTGAGGTTTCCTTGCCTTGCTGGTAGAAGCGGTAGTGGCGTGTCACGGTACCATGTGCTGCTTCAGCTTCTACAGTTTTCCCATCAGGACACACTAACACACTCGTCATCATGCCCAGTGAGCCAAAACCTGCAACATCAACCAATCAATCAACTGAAGTCTGTTTCCATAATGAAGAGAGGCTGCAGTGGATCTCCAATATGGTGTGTCTCTCAAAGAACAGTAAACACTGTAACCTGCCATGCTTGTTGTAAGAGGAGACACATGAAGGTTAGTGTGAGACTGGCTACCGCATACTGTTGAAAACTGTAGCTACATTACCTGATCAACCATGAGCAAGTCTATACAGGCTTAGTATGAATTGGTTGAGGTGTCCCTGTTGCACTAGGAGTTATTATATAACATCAGCAGATTTTCTCACTGTGTGTCCTATCCAGTGCCAGCAATCTTTTCCTCATCTTTTTATTCACTGTCATTTGTTAAGTTATCTCCATAAGCTCAGCACTGGTGATTTTGCCACAGCACAGTTTTAGGACTTATTCTCTGCACAGGCACTAATTAACGCATGAATGTACATATGTTAAGTTTTCTACTAGTCTTAATTTCTTTAGACTTCAATATTTAGCTTCAAGTCTAAACTGATACCACATCGGATCACACTTGTTTGCAAGCTATGTATTCTTCTTCTTTGTCGGTTTTTTTTTTTGGGGGGGGGGGGGGGGGGGGGGGGGGATATGTGTGTGTGTGTTTCAGTTTTTTCCTTGTTGAAAAATTGGAGGTGGTGGGAAAATTGTGAATATCTTGGGTTATTAGTTTAGTTTAGTTTAGTAGATGGATCAACATCACGGCACACGGGTGCAACCCATAAGTGCTCCGTTCTCCTCCTAACTCAAAACCTGAGTCTGGAGAAACTCAGCTCAGTGCACGAACTCCGTAGCACCTGCGAGGATCCTGAAATACTTTGGGTAGATTTTTAACTCGAAATTTTGCCCGGGCAGCGCCATTAGGCTACTCTTTTTCGATTTCCAACTGCCAAGGGATTTTTTACGTGCGCAACAATACACACGGGCGTCCGATCTCACTACCCAGAGACCAGGGGAAATTTATTACTAGAATTCCACGAGAAAAAATCCCAGCATCACCGGGGCCTGAACCCGGGACCTCCAGCACTCGAGGCGGACACCATACCTCGAGACCACGCAGCCCCCTTGGGTCATTGATTACCAACAATGGTGACACAATGAAAGAAATTAAAAGACAAATATCTATTGCTCTTAAAAAACTAAAGTTTTCCAGAAGTTTGTTATGGGAGCAAGGTTCTGCAAAGGACATGCTACTAAATGAATGAATGTTCTTGGATAATCACTGTGGTCCATATGCTCACCTGTATCCGAGTGTATTTTTCTGTTTCGTCAATCTCCCTGGTGTTAATTTGGTAGCTGTAAAAGTCATCATTGGACTGACTGCACACTTCACAGCATCACATTTAAGAGAATAACTACCCATGCAACAGTGGAAACCATTGATAGACTGCTTACCCTGAGCCACAGAATCAGACTGCACATCTCCATCGTAATTCTTGCAGGCCCAAACAAAACCGCCCTCAGACTTCATGCAGTAGGCCACCATATCATCTATCAACCGATGCTCATACCAGACTCCTTTGGCCTCAAACTGCTTCTTGTAGTCTCTGTTTTCAAATGCAGCAATTTAACTTGATACATCTCTCATAATAATTATGTGTAAACATAAACACTGCATCAACTCTAATACATGCTCAAAACTAAGTTTTCACATATCCTTGACATGGAAGACATAGTTCCTAGAAAGCAAGGCGGGGTCTAGTCAACAAGACAGTGGACACAGGAAATTAAGGACACCCTGGGCATGAAAATGAAATAAGGCAGAAGAAATGACAAGGGATCAAGAGTGGTTACCATTTGATTACTGGCGAGTTACTTCTATGCATTATGTATACAGAGAACAAAGCAAACAACTTGGCTAAAGTATAGATAAATATATATGCTGGCCACCAAAAACTATTTGTGGGTGGTGAAACATCAAAACCTTGTCATGTTTGGCCATGTAGTTCACAATTATTTCTTGCTAAAAACGGGCTACTCTTGTAGGGGCTAGCAAGAAAGAGACAGACAATAGAAATCCTGGACTAATAACATTAAGAATGGATATGCTACCTGCAGTACTGCCACACTTATACATACAGCTGAAGATAGACAGCAGTGCAAGTACTGGACTATGAATGCACCCCAATGACCCACAGATGGGATTAAGGGATAAAAGAAGAATAAGAGGAAGAAGAAGGCTAGGGAGTACATTATCAGGATTAAGAATGCTTTTGGAAGTTTTAGATCAAATTCTGAATCCTTGAAAATACTGGACTTGACAAAGAATACCATCTTCAAAGACACAGCTCAATGTGTAAACCTTTTAAACTGAATTCTATATTTTGAAAACAAAACACACTACTTCGAGAGCTCAAGGTATGCTAAAATTTAAACATGCTTAAGACACATTATTATTTTTAAAAATTAATTAAATAAAAGAACAATCACACAACACACACAGCTATAAAGAGATAGCTAAAATCAGAACTATAAATCTCTAATGTTCAAGTGATTAAGGAGAAACAAATGTAAGAATACATTTTGATATGACCAACCTCTCATAGATTTCCTGGAAAATATCCTTGAATCTTCCATCATATTTCTTTAGGATTGTGTTCTTGGTGCTGAGGATAATTTAAGGTGCAAGATGAAACAATGTTCATGAGTAATTTGAACTGTAATTTACAGATATAATTTTTTTTTTTAAACAGAGACAATGAGGTGTCAAAATCTGGCATCATACTAAGACCTCACTTCACCTCTCCATGGGGACATCCCGGAAACAAGTTTAGCTGTGTGTGTGTGTGTATATCCTCATGTAACCCTCTTTTTGTTTAAACTAAACACTTTGCTCACACAAAATAACCAATTTATTAATCAATTATTAATTCCAGCTCCTTAAAAAAAACGATTTCTCTCACACAAATAGTTAAATTTATTGATCTTTTACTGTAATATCCCACTTTTGTAAAGAAAAAAAAAATCATTTCTCTCTTGCATATCAATGCATCTCTCCTGAGCAGGTAAAACCCAATGCAATGCAGTTGATCATGTTATTCTCTCAACTCTTCTAGTAAAAAAAAATTCAGCCAACATCCAACGAGCCATGAACTTGCCTTCAATAGGCCTGGCAATGATTGGTTTGGGGCCTACACTCCATTATAAGTTTTATAAAACAGCTTGCAGACCAGACATACAACGGCATATCCATCAATCATTTTATGTTGATTTTAGTGTTGTTAAAAAGGGGCTCTCTGTGGTGAAGAGGTCGAGCTACCTGCCTCCCACTTTGAAGGTCGTGGGTTCATTTTCAGAGTTCATCATCTGGTTCACAAATGGAACTTTTTCTGAGACCCTTGAGTTTGTGGTTAGGGTCGCAATGTTTGTGCTCTTGTGGCGCTTTCTGCAGGTGACTGTAGTAAAAAAACTGAGCCATATGGGATCAAACTTAGTGCAATGAAGTCAATCATCTTGCCATTTAGTGTTGTAAAAAAAATTCCAACTGTGGTATTGTTTTAAAAAATAAAGGCTTAAATTACCGCAGCGGTAAAATAAATGAAAACAGCAAATGAAATTAATTTAAAATTTGATATAGTTACCTAAGGTATAATGGCCATTCCTTTTGTAAGGCAAACTGAAATGAGCTATGTGCAAAGTCTTTAATACTCTGAAACAAATTAATTGAAAAAAAGTTTAGATATAGCCAGAGTACTTTTTATTTAATATTTTTTGCAAAGTTGTCAAAATATTTTAAGAACTAACATCTGTAATTTACAGAACACACATCATTTCAACATCAGTGAATTAATTACAAAACAGAAGGAGGGGTAAGTCTTGTCAAAAATTGAGATGAAAATGGTAATTAATCTATTGGAAGAATGGGCAGCAACATGGAATGAAAACTTGAAAAGGTGACATGCACACTGGATGTTAAATACTCCACATCAGGTAAAAGGAGAACTAGAATGTTCTAACCTAACTAGACCCAGTATATTTTATTATAAAAGAACCTTACTAAAGAAAATAATTGTTCTGTTATATACATTTACTAGCATGCTAGATATGAAAATTCTAACTATATAATCCTACCAGACACAAATCCATAATCAAGGAAGAACAAAATCAAGAATAGCTGAGAGAACTGCTGTCATCCATCCCTAATCAAATGCCAAGCCAAAGACTCTTAAGGAAGCACTAGAAGTAAACCCAATTCCAGTGCGTCAAGATGAGGAAAATACACAGGCTGGATAGGACACACACTGAAAACACTTCAGGACAAAATAACTAGAAATTCTCTTGTCTGGAATCCACAAGGTGAATGAAATAGTGGGAGACAAAAATACAAGGGGAATGAATTACAGACGAATTAATTACAGATGAATAATATGGGAAGGATATGGAGGAAGATAACAAAAGATAGCAAAAGAAAGGATGGCTTGGTTGAGGATCTATACCACAATGGGGGATAGAGAATAGAATGAGAAGGGAAGTAAACTCACAGACCAAAATACAGATCACAAATAACACTAACAAATGAAAAGAGAAGGCGGTATAACCTCATGAACCAATCAATCAATCAATCAGGTGCCATCTCCACAATGAAGGTTGGCTGCAATGTATCTCCAACACTGTCTCTCGTCTTGATTGTCTCGTCTCTGTCAGATTGATTTTCATCCATCTCTTGATGTTATCTTCCCACTTGTATCGTTGTCTGCCTCTTGTTCGCCTGCCCTCAACCTTACCCTCCATTATGGTTTTTATAAGAGTACCTCATGAATATAACCATTCAACTGTGAAGGCTGATTAAGGATACATCCTCTCTCACAGAAGAGACACTTATGAACAACAAATGATACCACAACATTATTTAAAACAATACACGACATCTACAACAGCCAATACTATGTTGAGAACAGACAGCTCTATAAAACTTCAAAAAAAATGAATCAGCAATTTACAACATAAATCATGACAGTAGTGTACACTCCATCAACAAGCAGAGGAGACTTGAATGTTAGAAGACATCCATCCCTTCCATGAACATGTCAGCTTGCCCTACAATGAAGCTTACACTTCCATCTTAATGTAATAATAGTGCTTGTTATAAAGATACACAACAATGTATAGGAATATCACTGACCTCATCTGTATTGTACATGCCCAGAGCCACCCCTCCAGACTTCTCAAAGTCAAACACTGTGTATTCCACCGGTTCACCACCTTCCTTAGGTGAGAATTTAATAGTCAGCCGACCAGGCCCTGGTACAACAAAGTCAGTTGCCCTGTACTGAAAACACATGAATAAATTTGCCAAATCTGACACTATAGGCACAAACCAACAGATGCAACAATACTTAGTACAGAATATTCAACATGAATCACATTATAGACTAGTGACACTGTAATCTACCAGGTATGTCGACTAAGGAGGTTTGGTGAGAGACTGACTACCTCACCCCATAGAAAACTTCAACTGCAAAATTCAGCCAATCATGAACAAGTCAACAAAAGACTCGGCGGACTCTTGCTCTATTGGGAGGTGAAAGGCAGTAGAGGACCTTACACTGGGAATTTCATTATTTATTTCATTAATCTGGGGATTTTATTATTTATTTCATTAATCTGGTCTCCTAGGTTGACCCAGCCTTCACATGGGTGCCAGGAACTTTTGTGGGAAGTAAAAGTTACAAGCTTATTGACAACATTACCAATTGAGTGCAATGGCCTAAACATATGGAATCTATCAGAATGTGGTTGGTGTAGAGACCCAATAAGTCTCATGGCATGAAAAGGGGTCCTTTTCTTATCTGAACTCTTTGCTACTTTTTAACTAATTCGATACTAAGTCATGCACCATGCATTCACTGGTTACTTAACAACCATATATACCTGTTAACTCTCTCTATCCCACATTGATGTAATAAATGAATGTGCCAATAGGGGTTACCATAAAAACTGTCAGGGGCAGAATGAGGATCAGTAACAATGCAGTAGGCACTGACTTAAAAATTAGAAAAGTGTGAGTTAATGCTTCAACTGTTAGGAAAGACAGAGTTAAATACAGTTCCCATCATATATGTTTAATAAAGAAAGACATCTTAAACACCTTAGGTAAACTGTCAGCTTTCCTTTAACTCTTAAGTCCAAAGCATTGGCATTCAGGCTACCTAAACCCTGAAAGAAACTTGCAATTATCAAAATGAAGTTGGTGTAAAGACTTTCCAACACAGCACCAAAGCACCATCTCCACAGGAACTTATGCTGCAGAGCTCGCCTTCCCCTCTCCATGCTCAGAAATCAGCAGGGTGTGCAAGACCGACAATGGAACTTATCTGCGTTGAGTTGAGCTAAGAACCTGACATCACTGTACTCAGGACATTCCTATACGCGCTCTGTCCCCTCGTTCAATAGCCAGCGAAGAATCATGCAATTGATCGTTCCCACCGCTACCTGATTTAAAGTTCTCTTTGTCTTCCCTCTCAGTTTTGAGATTCTTCCAGAACCTCTGTCAATCCCTCGCAATATCATTCTTTCCACATACAGGCTCTCTATCTGTTCCCCCGCCTTCTCCCACCTGGTCCCACCTCTCCCTTGTCCATAGGTAGTCTACCACCAAGAGGTGCATTCCCTTTCAGCCTATCAGCCTATGACCTCTGAAGCGAGGTGAGCCATTCCACACGAAACATTCCTTTCTCCACTTTACTAAGCATACTCCTTGAATTCGTAATGAATGCAATGTGTATTGCAGTTAGTGATCTCCTCTATCCAACAGAATGCCGCAGTTACTGGCTTATCTGCAGAAAGTATTATTCATACTTAATCTGCAGAAAGGCTGATTAGGATGTAGCCTGGTCATCATTCACGACATCACATGAGGACTGGCTGGGATTAGGCCTAGATTGATGTTTCCTTCCATAGGTCTTAGGTGTTTCATTGTCAAGACTCCATCTTAATGTCCAGAGGCAGCTTAAAACATAAAAAATATAATCTAATGAAGGCATGGTTCTTTCCTCCATTTCCCCCAACTTGTGAAATAAACTTCCAGCACAAGTTGTGTTCTACAGATCAATGGTTGTACACAAGTTCCAACTGTCATTCATATAACATGGTAAAGGTAATCTCAATGCAGATACTACTGTAAGGGTATGAAGTGTTAGGCACTCACATATACTAGATAATAAGGTAAGGCACCCTATTCCCCTTCTCACCTACTTGAACATTCTTAGAGCCATTCAGGCCAAAATCTTGTTCCTATAGGGATTACACCCAGAACAGTGTTGTTAGCAAGTACACTTTGACAACACTTACATTAATTAATTCAACACAATAAATTAAATAAGCTTAGTTCTAAAACTAATCTTATAAACTGGAAAATATGGACTCCAAATTGTAAAGGAAAAAATCCCATATTCTAAGTTCCTTACTTTCACATCAGCAATATGCTTGAGAACAACTGACCTGATCTCCAAAGGCATGACGACCAATGACAATACTCTTTATCCAACCTGGCACCAAACGTGGAATGTTCTTGCAAATAATTGCCTCACGGAATACAGTGCCACCCAGGATGTTACGTATTGTGCCATTAGGTGACTTCCACATTTTCTTCAGTTTGAACTCTGTCGGAAAGAAATATTAAATCTATATGAGAATATCTAACTCTTAAAAGACAGGTCAGTATCTGGAAAACTGATATTTAAAAGAGGTCATTGTGGTAGGCCAATGAGTGTTACCAAACCTTTTGTTCTAGTAATCATTATTAAATTATAATTTATAAGTTATAACCTAGAACATATAGAACATTATATAGAAAGTGACAGCTTTCTTTGGTCATGTGATGAAAAGAGAGGCATTAGAGAACATTGTGACGATTGAAAAGCTCAAAGGGAAGAGAGGCAGAAGCCGACAAAGAGAAATTATGCTGGATGGATTCAGGTGGTGGCATGTAGGAATGTCATCAGCAGAGTTGATCTTGAACACGAAAGCCCAAGATAAGTGGAGAGACATAATGCCTACGCCAGCTGGCAGGGCCCATAAAGGAAGCAAAGATTAGTAATGCTGTCACCTATCATGCATGTGGCAAGGGGAGACTAAGCAGGGTTGTCATGAGACCGGAGAACTTATCCCACAGAAAACGTCAGCTGTAAGATCCAACTAATCATAAACAAGTCAACAGAGTGCTTGACGTGAGCTGGTTGAGCACTTCATGAAGCGATGAAAAGCAGCAGAAGAAGAATAACATAAACAAAGTTTAGAACAGAACTTGGATATCAGTGAAAATTAAACTGTTATAGCATATGAATATATGAAGGTAAATCACAGTTCCACTAAACATGCATACATCATTGTTCTACAATGTACAACATGAAACAAATGAAAATCATAAATTGATTAGAGAAATTAGACGTAGGCAGTCAAAATGTTTTGGACATGTCATGAGAAGAAATAAATTGGAGAACTTGGTGACAACTGGCAAGATTGAGGGGAAGAGAACAAGGGGAAGACAGAGAAGTTAATACCTGGATGGCTTAACCATGTAGCATGGTCGAGACAGGAACACTGAGCTGATCCACGACTCTGGTGATCGAGTGAGATGGTGAGTCATGACAGCCCACGCTTACCAGCATGGCACATGATGGATGGAGTCATTGTCCCAGTGTATGCTAAGTTACCTGGTAGTGAGTTAAGTGAGAATATGACAGAGATGAAGTTGACAGTCATACCTTCCACTCTGTTTTCATCAGGAGTAATGGTGGCACACTTAATCCCAACATTGTATTTCTTGATGGCCTCTGCTGCATCCACAGTTACTGAAATATGTATGACGTCTTTAGCATATCATTCTTAAAATACACTGTACCATATTTAATTGTTTACTGGACCTTTAATACCCATTAATTCATGAGGATGCCATTGTGGTAGCCTGTCGATACAAGTTGTTCACTCATGTACGACTTGAAGAAATGATAGATGGTGATGACTTGGTTTCTGACCCGGTTGTAAGCTCACTTAAGCATATTCATGAGCTCTCCAAGAGGTGAGTGTACGCCTGAAGTGCAGACTGTCTACCATCATCATGGGAACTGTTTGTTGACTTTCTTGCATTCTTGTAGCATGCAGTCTGAGCCCTCAGCAGGCTTCATCACAGTGGAGACCATGGTCAATACTTTCTGTGTTAGCCAGACTAGTGTCTCATGCCTCACATGGAGTTGAAGAGGTTTTAGATTTAACCTTGGCATCAGTGTATTAGCACCTCAACATCCAAATGCAGCAGTACTCTTACTGTTCTTGATGTCTTCTCAAGGGAATGTGCTAGCCAGGTAACATTAATTCCTCAGGCTCAAGACCCCCATCCTACACTGCAAGGCACAAAAATTGGTAATGACAGAACAGCTTTGGGGTCGACCTAGTCTTTTCAAAGGGGTACTGAATCATTTCCAGTTTTCTGAGAATTATCTAGGAAGGCAGGACAAAGTAAGCTGGAACTACCTACCCTAACTTACACTGATGCTTAGAATATGTGAATATCTACAACTTCACACCTCAATGGCTGTCTATGCTATTTAGATAGTTACTAGATCACACATCTTTTCTCCCATTTTATCTTCCAGGCAACAGTAGGAATTAAAATTGCAATGCCACAGCTGTATGCAAAATTATGTTTGCTGTGGCACCACCATATTAAATCTCACGCTGTTTGGAGGCAGAAATTAAAACAATTTGTAACCAGGTAACAGTCCAAATTTAGTTTGCCTATCATTTGTCAAAAACTAAACATTTTAAATTTCGCACTTAACAAAACTTTACACTTTCAAAATATTCTTTTTTGAAACATTCTTCTTCTTTGCGATCATCCGGAGTGTTTTTTCAGATGTGATTGCGGTGTGTCTAGTTAGGCACCCTTGGATCGAAACCCTTAGGCCAACACATCCGGCTTTTAGCGTGCATTTTTGACCAGGTTAGCATTCCTGGGAGACTCTCACTTTTGTGGTACTGTCCACCTCCCAGCTGGTAAAGTTGGAAGAGTCGGAGACTGCACGGTCATCCCTCAAATGAAGGCAGGGACAGTCCATAGCATTTTCCGCCATCCTGGGTGGCTTCCATAATTGCAGGGCCGGCACATAGCGCCCTGGTACTGGGCACACAGAGGGAATCGTCACGTCCTGCTCATGGCTGCTTTAAATCCTCACTTCAATATATTGGGCATTTTGTTCACCCCGAGACTTTCCCGCACAAACCAAGCTTGTCTGCAGTCAGTATCCACTAAGCGAGTTTTTCGGACATGTGCTTGTCGTTGTGTCCGTCAGAGCTGTTCCAGACACGTCGGACATTCGGAAACTACCTAGTCAGAGCTGTTCCGAACAAGAGCGGCATTCAGAAACTAGGTAGTCAGAGCTGTTCCTAGCACGAGAGACATTCGGACGAGACATTTCACTCGGACGTAAATGCGTAGTGTCAATTTTTAGTTTGCCACCCGTAGGACGACACTTCCGACTTCCAGCGGGCATTTTTTAAAGAGGTTAGCCATCCTCTGGTTTCGAGGCACGTTGGACTGTTAAGATGTCGCTAACATCTCAGCTGGTCAAGATAGAACGATGGACGACATCGTGGTCGGCCCTCAAGGGAAGGCAGGGGCAGACCATGAGCATTCCCTCGCTATCCAAGGGGGCTTCCATAATTGCAGAGCCGGCACATATTGCTCTGTGACTGGGCTCACCCGAGGAGTTGCCACGTCCTGCTCATGGCTGCTTTAGTTCCTCACTTCCATGTGTTGGGCAACTCGTTTGCCGCTGATCGCTCAGGCACACACCAGGGACGGTCAGACTGCTAGCGACACCCACGCTTTTGACTTCGGACCACGCAATAGGTTCGCTCGCCGTGCGTTCCATTTTGCGGCATTGAGACCTTCTTCCACTTTTGTCTACACTCTCTATGAGTTTGATACAGTTTTTGCAGCCACTTTCTTCGACTGGGGCACTTTGACTTTTTGTACTCGCTCACGAGGTAGGCTACTTGTGCTGACGGATCAGCACCTTACCTTCGTGTAGCGGTGAACGAGAAACGGCCTGGCCTCTCATCCGGGAATCTCTCATATCCCCCAGCTGAGAGCCTTAGAACTTCTATCCGACCTGAGCATGTAGCTTGCTCAGTATCACGCCTTTATTTTTCAGGAGGTGGCTATCGGCCCGGCTCTCAGGTTCGAGGGTTTGTGGCTTAGAGGCGTTCAGCCACAGCCCTCGACAGGGAGCCTTTAGTGTTTTGTCCGGACCAAGAATTCTGCCTTTGTGCGCCTGATATAAATTTTGGACTGCTATCCTCAGTCTCACCTGCAGAGCAGCAGGTTGTGTCTCTCTTAGTCTGGTCCCTATCCCATATGCTGTCCGATATGTAGTTTTTCACCCATCGGCAAGCACATGAGGTCGATGGGACACGCAAGCTCCCCCACCACGGCAAGGTGGAGACACATCGGGGGAGTTTTGAAACATTCAGGCTTATTCTTCCACAAACTTTGCAGGTTAGGGTTTTCTTTTTGCCACTGACAGAAAAACATCCTGAATGTTAAACAAAAATCCTACCACGGCTGAGGATTGAACCTGGACCATTGTCTTCACACGCAAGCACACTTACAATGTTATTATCATGGCTGCACCAAAGTTATATACTTTCAAAATATCAACATAGTTTTAACCACAAACAACTTTACTTTTCATTTTAATTTTGGGTGAATACAAAAAGATGAAAATGAAAATCTGTGTGATAAACAGGCAGCAGCAACAATTATCACCATTAAATCAATATGGAATTTATAGACATCACTAACACTGCAGCATGAGTACCATGCTAATTGTCTTCATTTAAAACTAGTTGAACAAACTCCCTGTAGCACACTATATGACTTCTTTTGACCATAGGACAGATGCACGTTCTTGAAATATTTACTGCTCTTTGTTTGGGGGTGTTCTTCTAGTATGTATAATGTTAAAAAAAAACAGCTGACCTTGAGGTATAATTCTACTAATGCAAAATACATGATACAATTTTTAAACTGGTCTTTGCATTCCCCCACACAAAATAATATGCAGTGGCATTTTTAATATGATGTTTATGTATTATTATGAGGTCAAGTCTGACACAACTCATCTCCAATGCTTTAAATCTAACATCGTTCTGTAATTATGTGCTTGCTTGTGTTCGTTGGCTTGAGCTCCAACGCGAAGTCCTGTATGTCGGATAAAGGCATCCTGTTGTCCAACATCAGTGTGATGTCTTACGGGACCTGAGGTTTGCGTGAGTATCCGTTGTCCCATGTCTGGCTTATTGGTGTGCAGACTGGTGGTTCCTCGCCGTACAGGCAGACACTCTTCGACTTCGGAGGAATCGGCGATCCTACTGACTTTAGCCAGGACCCTGAAGGGACCTGTTGCCCAGGACGCTTGACGAGGACACCTCTGCGTCCCTGTACTTATGTTTCTTTCTATCATCATCAAGATCCATCCCATCTCTGCTGAGAAGGTTGGGGGGAAGGGGGGGGGGGGGGTAAAATAGATCAGCATAGAGTGCGCAATGTGCAGCGATGTCACTCGACATGACATTACATACAATCTCTAGTAGATTCTGTCTTGAGTCTTAATTGTATAGTTTGCCAGGCTGATTTTATCTTGATGTTGTTTGTCCATTTATACCTTTGACAGCTTCTATCGCTTTTCCCCTCAACTTTTACCTCCATTATAGTTTTCAATAGATGATGTCATTTGATTAAATGGCAATTAATAATACATACACACCTTGATCATCTGTAGCATCCCTATTTTCCATACCAAGGTCAAAGAAATGTATATCCAGGTCCACAAATGGTAGAATGAGTTTGCTTTTTATGTCGTCCCATATGATTCTGGAGGGACAAAAAGAAGAGCAACAAGTCAAATTTGGAACTCTTGAAAATGGTAGGTATATCACAATCATTTTAAAAGAAACTTCTAGATTACAACTTTACATTATTATATTGTTTCAACTGAACAAACATATACAATTTTTCCATGTTCCTTCTGTATGATGAGGTAATGGAGGAGGTGCAAAATTGGTTTAAGGACACACCTAAAACTGTGTTCCTATAAGGAATCAACAAGCTAGTGGACAGATGGGCCAAGTGAGTTGCCAGGTAGGGAGACTATGTTGAGAAGTTACAAACACAAAATTTCTAATTCACACTATGTAAAAAAGTTATTTGTAAAATTCCTGTTACTTAATGTTTCTCTCATAATAAAAGGATGGACAGATATCTAAAGAGACTTCTGCATTTCTTCAATGGTCTTTCCCTTAATCAGAGAAAGGTACCGCCAAAGAGTTTTGAAATGAAATATTTTCATAAATATCAAATCATGGGATTTCAATATGGGGTGAAGAGCTCCCTTCCTCACCACCATATCTCTCTTAGGAGAGCTCTTCACCCCATATCTGTACCACAAAAATATCCAGCACTCACTTTTAAAGCAACTATGTCAAGTCAAACGCTACTAGAAAAACAACTACTAACTGGGGACAGGAGCTTAACTGCTGTGTAAGTTATCCACCACACTACTACAGCCCAATGCAAGTTAGATTTTAAAATATGACATTCAGCAAAATCAATATAAAGGAATAATCATAAAGGTGAAAACAAATCAAACTAAATCTGGTTAATATGCAAACCAAAGATAAGAAACGTACATTCAAAATACAGAGTTGCCGTATTCAGAGATAAGCAACTGCAACTGGTCTAATGTTTATCACAAGATAACCTCATTTCTTGCGTACAACATAATTCATAAACATGCTAACTGGCATCTCTTTATATGTGTTGTTCTTTTCCTTCTTATGATTTTTTTTCTCTTCCATAACACTATTCTGGCTGTAAGAGTTTTTTGTTCTCTACATGTTTGTTTATATCAGATCCGCTTCTCTATTTTTTTTTTTGGAAGGAGGGGGAGGGGGTGGGGGGAAGTCCTCTAAAAGTACTGGAGAGTTTTGGTCATAGACCATCATAACTTTAGGAAGGGAAAATGCCAACTGCACCTCCCCACGGTAGAGGATGTGGAAACACACCACTGTGTGGCTAACACAGCTCTGGGGACTGAGTATCCACCAGAATAAGTGGACAACTCTGCAAATAGTACTTGTGTATTTTATAGTTGTATACTGTATTAAGTGGTATTTATTTCCACCTGCATCTTTATTAATTTGGCTTTAGAATAGTCATCAGAAAAATGAAAGAGTCAGACAATTCTTACCATAATTACCTGAAAATTTTAAGATGTGTTACAATGTGTACTGTTGTATGGATCAGAAACACAAAGGACAATTAGTAAAACATAGTTTTTTTTGCATATCCTATTTTACAGGACATCACTGTCAACACCAGCACTGCTGCTGTTGATGTCTTGGCAAGTTTACATTCAGTAGTTTGCCATTGTAACACATTACAACATGCATTAACTGGTACCTGTACATAATAAAAAGCTAATATGGTATGGCAGACACCCTCATGGGGACAACTAAATCAAATTCCAGTGAATAATGAGATGAGGAAAAAAATGGGAATTAATTATATTGAGAAATGAATTACACACTGAGAAAATATATTAAAAGTGTTACTAGAAAATCCCTCCTTTGGAATCCATAAAGCGAAAGAAATATAGGGAGATAAATACACACTGAGGAGAAAATTTAAGAGACAGAGATACATAATACGAGAAGGACATGGAAGGAACTACAAGAGACAGCAAAGAACAGGAGTATATGCCATGAGAGAGCTGATGGCCTATGTTCCATTTTGGAACAAGGGGCAGAAGATGAAAGATATTCTATTGATGGGTAATAATGAAGAAACAATAACACATGGTTTGAGAAATTGGCTTGAGTTTGGAAATAAGTGTGGTTCTAGCAAGATGAGTCAAATCAAATGTCTATGCATTACTTGAATGATCAGCATCTACATGTTATGACTTCTGCTGAGGGAGACAGAGATTTGCCTAGCATGTCTCCATTCTTAAAACCAAGAACCAAAATCTATATCTATTTCTGGTCTCTGAACTTAAGATGAGAACCATGCAAATGAGTTTATAAGATGTGTAGATACCTAATAACCTTCATTACTGGAAATGATTAGTCAGAAACACTGAATTCATCATGAGAAATGGCCTATCAGTGTAATCATCAAAGACAGCAATTGCAAGAAGAAATGAAAAATACTTAATTCGACACCTGGTTTTGTCAGAGTAAGCTTGATGTAAAGTCTCTGTTTCACAAGCTGGTGCAGTTAAGTGATGGTTACTTGGATGACCAATCCTCTACTGGCTAAAGCAATTAGACAAATAATGCCTAACATAATGTACGTGTAACATTAAATAAATTATAAAGGTATTAAGTGAAGTTTTGGAACAACTGATGCACAGGAAATCCAAAGTGCAAACACAGTAGGGATGAGATCAATCAACAGATACGTGTACAATTTATGAGCAAAATGTGTTTAAAAACAAAGATATTATACCACAGTAGTGATATATTAGGATAAATGATAGAACAAGTCAAGCCAGGTCTCCATCATCAACTGAACTATTATTATCAGCTAATTCAAAGGTCATTCTAGAGTGCTCTCAAAGTCCACACTTTGTCCTACTTTTTAAGACAACACCCAAAGTGACAATTCGCAGTGTTCATAGCACAAGTTTACACAGACATATTCAGAAAGATTTGGGAACATGTATGCACTGCATACTGTCAGTGAATATGTGAAGATAATAGATATTACCATAAGTACAGCCTAGGACTGTGTCTAATTACTTATTTTTTTTTAGCATACCCTTTTTACAGGACTTAGCTGTCAACACCAGCATCTTTCAGCTGTATGTTGATCTCTTGGCAAGATTACGCTCAGTAGTTTGCCATTGCTTTCTGAGCGGCCGGCTCACATACCCCGTAAGTTATCGATGCGATTCGAACCACTGCTGATTTGAACCGTCATCACGTTACCTGACGAGAGTATACGAGATTACGGAGAAAAGTCATAACCTCTAAGCCACGAAGCCGGCAGTCTAATTACTAAAACAGTGCAAATCATAAAGCATTTGACAACAGAATACACAACATTCGGTGAATAAATGGCAGTCACAAGGTGACCAGGACTGACAAAACTATCAAGGTGGAAAAAACAAGACAAAAAAAAGCATAGTGAACAAGACAAGACCAAAATGCATAAGACAAACCTGATAGACAATAAACAGACCAACAAATTCATGTTACTGTGATTTTACTGGTTTGACATTAAGTGATATTTGTTGCCTGTAAAGATGCAAACTTTTCCCAGTGATATATATGCTAGATACCAAAATAATTAAAAATCCCATATAATTTGCCAGTGACTCTCAAAATTAAGAAAACAGGCAAAGCAAGACTTGGCATAAGAGTATAATAGATGCAACAAATTGATTTATTTGTTTAAAGTCCTCAAAATTATACACAATATGATCAAATGCACAGTGTAAACACAGAAACAAAATAAATTTGAGGGTTGCAGTTGCTGGGTTACTATTTTCATTCAGTTTTGTAGTGTAAATTTGGCAATATTTGCATTAACTCACCACAACATGGTAATTCAACAGCAATGAAAATAAAATTTAAACAAAAATTGCAACTAACCGTGTCATCTCATCTCCTTGCATTTCAACTACTGGACCACCTGTAATAATAATTTTAAAAAAAATAAGTACATAGGTGTTAATTCACAATTTAATTAGAGACAATATGGTATATGATGTCAAATGTCGGCTGTGCTTCTAGTTATATAGATATATATTAAGTAAAGGACTCTTCCATACTTTGAGCAGTATTGGATACATGGGGCTAGCTCTATATTTTTATTTACCAATCACTGTACTTCCCAGGACATTTCCTGGTATCCATGTTAGGCTGGGTCGACCTGCCAGCCCAAGCTAATTTTAAAATCGAACCTAGAGGGAATTCGAACAAATGGCCAATGGGCAAGCATGCTAGCCACTGTGCTACCATGGATCCCAACTGTTGTAGGACTTGGTACTTATTAGAGACTAAGACCATAAATTGTTCCTTAGTTGCTTGATTTCTGAGATATCCTACATTATATTGATTTCAATTTTTATGTTATTTATCTCTTAAATTTCAACTTAATTTTACTTATCAGCAGATCTGAATCCACATTTGCACCTGTAAAAATGTTTACATCATGAAGAGATGATTTAAATTTCTTGTTAATACAGATATAATCATTTTGATTTACTGTATTGTGTTTGGTAATAACTGCGATGCTTTATGTATTCTTTTATGTGAAGAAAACACTTCCGTTTATATATTGAATCATTATGCAAAATTTGGTGAATAATTCTCTATTTTCATTCACTAACCCAAGTCTTTTCTCCATAATCCCGTTTATCACGCAGTCTCGTAGCGGGCGAGAACTGGAAGCGGTTCTACCCCCGCTGGTGACTTGTGGGATAACTGAGCCGGCCGCTCAGAAAGCAATGGCAAACTACTGAGCGTAATCTTACCAAGAAATCAACAGACAGCTGAAAGATGCTGCTGTTGACAGCGATGTCCTATAAAGGATATGCGAATAAAAAAATAAAAAAACCCAAGTCTGTGATGCCTCATGATCTCTTCATAACCTGTGTTATCTAATCCTATTATACTATTCAGAGCATGAAGCAACAATTTGATATTGCCAATTCTTTGATTATATATAGCACTTTGAAATTTCATGTACAATTTCTTCTGATCTCATTAATCTTTATTTAGTTGGTGTGTAGCACTGAATCACATTTATGGTTACCTTCTTCTGTTTTGGGTTCTAAATGTTGCTGTTATTATTCTAGAACTCATTGCTTCCAAAAAGATAACACCAAAATGTGATGTAACAATAGAAGGGAAAATGCATAACCAAGGTGATAAATTTAAATACCTAGGGACAATCATTACCAACAGATACTAAGACGTGTAACAAGGATTAAGAGCAGAATAAGTCAAGTAACAGTATTTCAGAAAATGAAAATTATCTTAAGTAATATGTCACTATCATTGAATGTCAGAAAGAGGGTACTGAAATATATGGAACCTGTTTTGTTCTATGGCAGTGAATTACGAAATGTGAATAAACAAATTAGGATGAGCTTGGAAGCAATAGAAATGTGACTCCTGAGGCAAATGTTGCAAATACCTTACAATACCATCATAACTAACAATGATTGCCTATAAGAGGCTAATGAAAGTAGGACATGATATACAACTGTAAAACAGAGAGCAGTCAACATGACTGAAAGGATAAGAGCACTCGTTCTTAAACTTCCTGTGCGCTGATGCCAAGGTAGGGCATTCAATTCCTAAACCAGCATTAAGTTGGACTTAAGACGCTGACTTGTCACTCAGAAAGCAATGGCAAACTACTGAATGTACGACTGCCTAGAAAATTAACCTGAGGTTGATCACAAGCCCTACAAAGAACATACAACATTTAATAAGAAAGAAAAAAACAGTGTTCTTTAGTAATGTAATGAGGCATTGGAAAAACCATGATAGCTTGAAAAATCAGTGGGAGAAGAGGCAGAGAGAAATGATACTGGATGAACCCATGGTAGAGGACAATCATCAGCAGCGTTGTTCCAGAACACAAAGGACTGAAGTTTGTGAAGAGACGTGAATGCCTATGCCAGTTGGCAGGGCACATGATGATGATCACTGCTTCCCAGTCTATTAGACAATTAGTGCTTTCACTTTGTCTGTAGACAGCATTAAGACCACCTCTTCAATGTGGAGGTCATTTTCCACTGTATGGTTAGAAAACAGCATTAATTCACTAGTGTTTAGAAAACTCAGTTCAATCTTGTTTGTTAATTCAAAAATGTTCGTTTTACAATATTTCAAATCTTTGACCACCAATTTCCCAATTCAAATATAGTTGCAACATTTTGTTTCCCAACCAGGAGGGATCTTGGGTTGACCCAGTCTCATAAAAATTGGTACTAGACAACTTTCAGCATTTTGTGGGAATTTGTTTGTTTGTTAGTCGACAGATTGTCCTCACTGCACATCAAACAATCCAGTCCATAATTGCTCGGATCCCCTCCTCAGTAAACCCTGCAGCGTGTAACGGCTAACGTCACCAGTTCTGTGTTAGTTTATTAATTTTTTTTGGCTTCCTGCATAGTGTTCTTGTTTGGCCACACCTCTTTTAACCTGCTGTTCTTGCAGTCTGACCATGGTTGTAGATTCACGGTCATCACTTTGTTCTTGCAAATGACTTACTTCTCGTAGCGATTTAGTATATCAGCCTGGTCCTTGGCTAGTCCAACCTCCACAGTAGCCTTCTAGGAATTAAGTGGGAAGGAAAGACAATGGGAAGGAAAGGCAACAGGAAGGACATCTCGTATTCTGTGGCGTAGAACATGTGAAGGCCTAACACTTTAGACGCCTTTGACAGACCACCTTGGATTTCATTTTCAATTTGCTTGCTCTATTCAACATTATCTTATCTCGAAATCCCGAAATAACCAAATAAATCAATTATCTTATCTAACTTGAAAATATTATTATAATTTATATTAAAGCAAGTAACAGATGGTTCGATCGTGCCATGACCTGAAATGAAAACGGAAGTGATATACGGAGCCACACCGCAATGATCCACTGTGTCGCCCAAAATCGCTATGTATAAACCATGCATTCTTTCAATGTCATTCATTCATTCAAATATCACGTGACAATAACACACATCATCCTGGGTTTTCCAGGAAAGGTTTGCCTAATATTCCGTGCACAGTGATTGATTGAAATCATCGTGACCTTTTATATAAATAAAAATTATATTTCATACTTACCGTAATTAATTTTTTTTTGGCATTGTGCATAGAAATGCATCAAGTGCAGATGGATTTTCGAATTCTGCATATAAGATTACATATATTTGGAAAGTTTCATCGCGAAACTTGCTTCCCTTGTGGATGAAAACAAAATGTTCTGCGAAGAAGTGTTTTTGTGAATGGGGAAACCCACGCCCATTGGTCATGGCGGCTGCGCATGCGCATATCGATCGGACTGTCATGTAAACTTTCACTTTGTAACACTCAAAACACACAAAATGTGCAATTTGAACTACTAAAGTTAAATAAAATACAAGTTTAAAGATTAATAATAATTTATTTGTATACTTGTACTATTTTTTAATCATTTAATGTGACAGAACATATTTTTGAAGTCAGTTTTCATAATCCTACTATGACCCGTTGGTTGAGATCAACCTCGCATGCGGAGAAAAATGAAAATGGCACGCTGAACCGTAATTAATTTTTTTCTGGCGCTTTCAATAGAAAACCATCAATTTTAGATGGAGCTTCGAATTCTGCATCCAATTTTACAGAAGTTGGAAAGTTTTCATCACCTAAACTTGCTTTAATTGTGGTTGAAAAACAGGCGAAGATGTTACGATCCATGATGAGTGCCTTTGTGAATGGGAAAACCAAAATGGCGGCTTGATTATGTTATTAATCTTTGTGGAACAATCATTATGTCCTCTCTAGCATAGTGGTAAGTATTCCGACTGTGGTTCTATTCTCCGCTGGGAATTTTTTTTATTTTTCAGAAATTTATTAGGTGATGTAATAAAAAATATTAAATTTTACGAACTAAAATATAGAACTGAGAAACTCGAAGCTTGTGAATAAAGTGTGCTCTGTGGATCTGCGGAAGCTGCCGGGGGGGCGTATCCCACAGAGGCAGTGGAATGATCGAGTGTCGGAGTCGATGGATCCAATAGTAGATGTCTTTGTTTAATGTGAATTTTAATTGCCATATAAAATATCACCCCTGAATCGCTAAACTTGCTCGAATTGTGGTTGAAAAACAGATTTTCTGCGAAGATGTGACTTTGTGAGTTGGAAACCCACATTCACATAGGGTCATGGCGGCTGCGCATATCGATCGATCAGACTACACAAAACGTGCAATTTGAACTACTAAAGTTAAAGTGAATACAATTTTAAAGATTAATAATAATTTATTTGTATACTTGTACTATTATTTAATCGGAACATATTTTTTAAGTCAGTTGTCATGTCGGTTTGAGATCATCTCGCACGCACAGACACGCATAGACCGGTGGCGGAGGTAATGGACACACTGGAGAGTTCCAAAACCATATAAGGAACATGCGATATTGTAACTTGTTTGACCTTCACAAAAATGTGAATATCTTGACTTAGAATCGACACACAAGCACCATTGAAGTACCATTAGATTTTGTTTTTCAAGGCCTGTCTACTGTGGTCATCTCATTAATAAATACTCAAATTGAAAATCATGATGGGACCTCCTACAAGTAAATACTTAACTTACAGCTGGCCTAACACTAACTGAAACACACAAACATGTACACATATGATAGTGAGTCAGTGTGAGACAGAAAGGGGGAGTCGAGGGGGACGGGAGAAATATCGATGTCATTGCACCAGGCTTTACCCCATATGCATTGGTCTCTTTCCACAGAGAGACCTGTCACAGTGCACAAACTCGGCAGCTCCAGCGACGACCCCCAGGTCTTCGAGAAAACTGCATTCGTGAACCAAATGATGTCCAGAACGAACTCGCGACCTTCGGGGCACCAAGTTGAAGTAGGCGGCTTAACTACTTCGCCACGGAGACCCAGAGAGAGAGAGAGAGAGAGAGAGAGAGAGAGAGAGAGAGAGAGAGAGAGAGAGAGAGAGAAATGAGAGTACAGCAAATGCATTGAAATAATTCATAATATCACTTTCGCTGTGAGAAATTTATTATTTTCATTTCTGTCCCGTGGCTGTGACGAGGTGACCATTGCCATGAATAATTGAATATGATCGAGTTAGCAAATGACTTTCTTCCCTATCCATCCCGTGCCGACAGTTAATCTCGTGTAAAACAACTGTCTAGAAAGTAAACAAAACGTTATTAACACAACTAAACATTTACCTTGTATCTTTCCCATGTTGGCAAAAGTAAATGAAAGCACCGATAATATCGCTTCAAAGGAAAATGAGTTTATAGCAGACACCTACAGCCGTCTGCACCTAGACCTGCACGCGACGTGGGGAGGAGGTCAATGTCGATGTCAACCTGAATCGCCGGTTATTGAAGCTCGGGTGATTACGATTATCAACCGCAGTGGACTTTACTCCCAATAAAATAAGTCACTATGGTCATGATCGGTTAGCATATGTTAAACACGTAACAGTTAATGTAAATATAATAATTCAAAAATATTTAATATAAATAAAATAAAGCTATTGATTAGATTGGCTTTATATCTATGTCTTCTATCATAACTCTGTTGATGTCGATACTCGCATTTATACATATTGTCAGATAGTTGTTTGTGACCTTTGACCTCGACCCAAGGGTGCTTAGTCGGTTTTCCAACGTTACATTTCTCCCTACCTCGACCGAGTTTTATTTTATGGGAAACAACAACAGATTAGAAACCAATATATGGAACAACAACGTATTATTTTTCTCTGTCAATAAACAAGAGTTAGTAATGAATATTGAGTATCTTATGCACTGAATGGTTCGATGTGTAATGAGGATGATCTGTCGATTAACTAACTATCGAATCGAGTATCTTCTTCCTATTCAGAGAACAGGGCAACAGGCTAAAGAGGGGCAAATCATGGATGGGTCGGGCGGAGGATATCATCAGGCAGGTCTGCAGTCCTACCAGTATCAACCCTGGCAAGGAATGGGTGCCTGTGCCTCCAGCTTTTAAGTGCACCTTCTCCTGCATTATCACACTTGACAGACGGTGCAGAGAACGGAATCCTGTCACTGTCAATGCAGAGGTTAACGCGCTCATCAATGAACACGCAGACAACCCCGAAGTGCTCATCTATACAAATGGATCTGTTGTAAAGAAGCAGAGAAGTGCATGGGCATTTACAGCCCGTTCAGTGGGCCGAACCGTCCAAGAATCCAGTGGTGCCCACACTATGCCCACGAGCAGCATGACGATGGAGGTGATGGCAGTTACACAGGCTTTCATATGGCTGGAATCACAGCATTATACCAACGTGTGTGTACTAAGTGATCCAATGAGCATGATTCGGAAGGCCGAAGCTGTATCTGTACGTAGACAGTGGACTGAGTCGCTGAGGAAGTCTGTTGTCCGTAAAGTCACCTTCATCTTTGTCCCGGGACATGCGGGAGTCGAGGGAAATGAACGAGCTGATAAACTGGCTGGCTCTGCACCCTATGCAGATGGCCAGCCCATGGATCGTGCCGATGTTATTAACGTCCTTAAAGATGAAAGACGTGGGAGTAAGAATTGGCACGGCCAGACACGAGAGGTACATCGGGAAAATGAGGTGCCTCGTTAACCAACACAGAACTGGCACTATTAGCCACCTAACGCTAGTGCTTATGCTGGGGGGGGGGGGGGGGGAAGAGGATCTGAGCACCTATGGACCTGTATGGAGTGCAATGAAGGTACCTCAACTGATAACTGATAACTGATCTTCCTCCTTTCATCTCCCAGTGGAGCACAAGACAGCAATCAAATAACACCAATCAAGCCCTTCCCTTTGTAGATTGACGGAATATAATTATTTTAAAATTGGCATGGGCTCCAAGGTGGACCCAGCTTAAAAATGGAGCCGGGGGTCAGCATGGATAAGAGCACTCGTTCTTAATCATCCGGTGTGCTGATGCCAAGGTAGCGAGTTCAACTCCTACACCGGTCAGTTGGAATAAAATGTTGACTTCTCATCCTCAGAAATCGGAGTGGGTTCGCCTGATGGCGAGGGACGATGCTAATAGGGAAAGCTAATCCATACGCAAAAATAAGTCCAGTGCGCTAGAAGTAGTATTAGCGTGTGGACTACGTTTGAGTTCACATCGAGCGAGTCAGCTACCAAAATAATGGAACCAGGACGCTTCTTGAGAAGTAAAGGAGGCCGGTATAATAATGACCACATCACCCACTGAGTGCTGACTTTGTTTTTTCGCATATCCTTTACAGGACATTGCAGTCAACACATTTTTCATTTTCAGCTGCTGTTGATGTCTTGCCAAGATTACGCTCAGTAGTTTGCCATTGTTTCTGAGCGACCGGCTCACATACCTCGTAAGTTACCAACGCTGCGAGAACCGCTACTGTTCCGCGCAGGTTACGTTACTCACGAGAATATACGGGATTACGGAGAAAGACATTAACACCTAGGCCAGGGAAACCGGCTAATTACAGTATTGCTATTTGTTTATTTAAATTGTCTTTCAATATCCCGTTCAACCCTCCTCTGCTTCCTCATGAACCCAAACAGCATTCAAGTGATAACGAATATTTCAGGCGGAGAGAAATTCGGCCATTTCAAATGACCCAAATTGCATTGTGACAGCTTCTCCCATAACCTAGAAATAATTCGTTTATAGGTTACCTCTCCCTAAACTCTCTTATGACCTCCCCGTGCCCGCATTTTGAGTTTCTGCTATGGCTGTTGTACTCCCATTGCTGATTGTTTCGGCCACTTTTCACTCTCAGGAGGCGGGCCCGTCTGGGTTATGACTCCCGGTCGTGCTTTCATCATCTTCAGCACGTTCGTTTATGGTACTTATTCCATATCGATATAGGCTACCAGTAATTTACAGATTGAATAATGCAGCTTGAACTCTGTTAAAAATATTTATAATTTAGTCTTCATGATTGTCCACACATTTTTAAAAATAAGTTTATTATTTTCCAATTTCTTCTTCTACCTCTTTTATCTCAAAAGGAGGGTTAGCCCTCAACCATCTCTAATGCCCTCTATCTTGTGTATCTTCTAGTCCCTTTCATCATCATGTGCCATGTCATTAATTGCGGGCGGTCGTGTTTCGCCATCTCACACAATCACCAGGGTCGTGAGTTTGCTCTATAGATCTGTCTAGATTATGTAATGAGGCAAAGCCATCAAGATATTTATCTCTCTGCCTTCCTCTTGTTCTTTTCCCCTCAAACTTGCCAGTTGTCACCAAGTTTTCTAATTTATTTCTTCTCGCTTATCAATCAATCAATCAGGTGCTGTCTCCACAATGAAGGTTGGCTGCAATGGATCTCCAAAATGTCTCTCGCCTTGACTACATTCTGTCAGATTGATTTTCGAGATATTTATCTCTCTGCCTTCCTCTTGTTCTTTTCCCCTCAAACTTGCCAGATGTCACCAAGTTGTCTAATTTATTTCTTCTCACTTATCAATCAATCAATCAGGTGCCGTCTCCACAATGAAGGTTGGCTGCAATGGATCTCCAAACTGTCTCTCGCCTTGACTACATTCTCTCAGATTGATGTTCGTCCATCTCGATGTTATCTCTGTCAGATTGATGTTCGTCCATCTCTTGATGTTATCTTCCCACTTGTATTGTTGTCTACCTCTAGCCCTCAACCTTGCCCTCCATTATGGATTTTATAAGAGTATCATGTCTTTTAACGTGGCCAAACTATTTCACTGGCCTATTTTATTTCTTTCATCAACTCTCTATTCATGTCAAGTTTTTCTAGAGCCTCTGTATTTGATTGTTTTTGTTTCCATGAAATATGACATATTGTTCTGTATATCCACAACTCCATGGCTTCAATTCGACTTTCTAGTTGCTTGTTCAATGTCTAGGCCTCCATGCCATATAGTAGTGTTGAATATATTTAACATTTGACAATTCTAAATTTTAATGCGTAACACACCTTAAAATCTTGACTGTCTACATTTAATTTCTCTAATCAGTTTATGGTTTTCATTCACAGTTTGTAGGAACTTGCTCATGATTTTTCTATCTACCCAAGGTATTCTTTGCAATTTCCTTAGAAACCACACATTCACTGCCATTAGATGTTTCTCAGCTTGTCCAGGTTTCACATCCATATAACAAACAGTACAAGTTCTATATATGAGCACATCAACACTCATTTCCTAAATGAAATTGACATCTTTTTATTGGTCAGTATGTTTTTAATCTTGCCACTGCAATTCTTGTTCTTGTGTGGAGAGACATGAACACCAGCTGGCATGGCACTTGATGATGATGATGATGCCTCAATTGAGTTAACGGGTGAGTTATGGGGGTTATGCTGATACTGTCATGTATGACTCGGACGAGGTTTCGAACATGTTCATACAAGTATTTGTGTATATATGCGTGTGCACTGATTGTGCAGTTTGTTTGGTTCACACCACAAACATAACGTATCCAAACGGTGTTAACACAAAATCACACTTTAACACAAGGTGTTTACGTTTTAGATTTTTATTTGGTCAATTTTTTCTCAACATGCCATATAACATAATATATGGGGAAAATATACTTAAAAAAATTTACCATCTTTGGATGAAAAATACATCATTTAAACTAAAAAATAAAATAAAATAAAACCATGCAGTGTTTACATAACACATGACTGACTGCGTTTACATCAGTTATTAATATCACCATTATAATAACTTATTGCATATTTAACCAACATGTGTGCTATTTCAAGTCTGTAATATATTACTTGAAAATCTTAAGGGAAAAAGAAGAAATCTAGATAGACAATTTATATACATTTACCTGTTTCTTCTTTCGCTACTGTTACTGACATTGGAGATCAATTCTCTCCTGCTTTTGTTCTTTAAAGTAAAGGATCAGTTGACATGCCTTGAGGCATCTGAGTACATGGTACTAGTTTCATACTTTTACTTACCAAAAGGTGCTAGATGTGGTCGATATCACTACAAACCACGTTTACTTCAAATGACATTTTCTGGTACTGAACGTAAAAACTTGCCTAGTACTCAACAGCAGCTGAAAAATGCTGGTGTTGACTGCAACGTCCTGTAAGGGATATGCAACATTTAAAAAAAAAAAATAATTTAGGTTGGATCAACCTGAGAGCTCAGGGATCAATTTCAAATCTCTGCCTGTATGGGGATTTGAACACATGACCACTGGGCCAACAGCCAAGCATGCTGGCAACTGCACTACCATGGGTCAACAGCCATGCACTACCATGGATTCCATATCAATATGGTTTTAAAAACAACAAAAAAATCGTGCAGATAACTAACTTTAAAAATAAACTATATATGAAAATTTAATTAAATGGAAACATTTTGCACCAGAAAATGGGAAACTCCCACATCCTTTAAGAGTTACACTCCAGAGGTTGAATGACAGTTTGTGATTACAATGAACAAAACAACGTGAACAAGGATCTGAAAGAACTGTACTGTAAAGGAAAAACTGTATAAACAAATACTAACAGAACCTGTGAAAGCTACATTTCCCTTCTACCTTTGGAAACTGAAGTGTCAACAGATACAATGTACAAACACACACACATTCATTTCATTAAGATTAACAATCACACAGTTACAGAGAAATTAAATTAATAGATGCTTCTATGAAGCTGTGTATACATTTCTGTTTTCAAAACGGTTGCCTTTAAAATATAAAACTTGTCACAAGCACACACATCAAAAGATAATGCTTTAAAATCTGTCAATGCTAATAAGAAAAGATAGCCATCATAATAATCAATTATAGCTGTGCTTTAATGTAGATAAAGGAATATGGATAGCAACTACAGACAATGTGTACAATATGGGTAATAAAATATGAATGGCAATCACATCAAACATAACACACAGCAAACTAATGTTAGAGAAGGAAGAACACATGTATACCATTATTTACATTACAGTTCGCAATATTAAACAGTCATGTTATCTACACTTCTCACTCTACCTGTCACTGTCTAGTTTTGCACTCAGGCTCTCCCTCATTCTGTCTTACTTTGCCTCGCATGCTGTCTCTCTGTTCTCTCTCTCTCTCTCTCTCTGTCTATCACTCTCTTGCTCTCTCTCTCTGTCTTGAGAATTCTGCTTCTGTCAGTCTTAATATAAAATATAAAAGACCGGATTTGAACAATGACTATATACTAGCTAATTATAAACTTCAAAGAAATCTTCATTTTAAAGAATGTAACTTTAAATGCACAAAGGTAAAGACAATATAACGAGCAATTATGAAACTACAATGAAATTTAACCTGCTTATCACCATAAAAGATGAAACCAGTGTTACATTTTTTGTGAAAATTAAATGGCATGTAAATGTGATGCACTAAAAACAGCAAACAAAGGGCATATAAAAACAAATCACTAGGTACATTACATAGGAAAACTGGAGTCCACATGTTGGAAAGCTTTTGTTGTGTAATGAATGGGCATTGCATTGAAAGTAAATGTTACTGACGGCACAACACCAGCAAACAAATGAAACATTGTCAGAACATGTATCTTTTCATATGACAATATACAGATTGAGACAAGGACATTTGGCAATCACTGAAGAAGATATGACAATATACAGATTGAGACAAGGACCATTTGGCAATCACTGAAGAAGATATGACAATATACAGATTGAGACAAGGACCATTTGGCAATCACTGAAGAAGATATGACAATATATAGATTGAGACAAGGACCATTTGGCAATCACTGAAGAAGATATGACAATATACAGATTGAGACAAGGACCATTTGGCAATCACTGAAGAAGATATGACAATATATAGATTGAGACAAGGACCATTTGGCAATCACTGAAGAAGAAAATTGGGATTTTTTAACTTCAATGCTTCAGAACATGTCTTAGAATACCATGATATTCTACAAGATCCTTGAAATTCTTCAAGATCCTTGATATTCTACAAGATCCTTGATATTCTACAAGATCCTTGATATTCTACAAGATCTTTGATATTCTACAAGATTCTCAATATTCTACATGATCTTTGATATTCTACAAGATCCTCGATATTCTACAAGATCTTTGATATTCTACAAGATTCTAACATTGAAGAAAACTGGCTCATCAAGAGCATCATGTCTAGGAAACTGAAATACTTTGGCTATGTTAAACATTAGAATGCATTAGAAAGAACAGTAATGGAAAGCATGGTTCCTGGGAGAAAAGGCTGGGCTCTACCAGCATGAAGTTGGACACAAGACACTAAAGACACTGTAGGCATGAAACTGCATGAGGCAGGGAACTGGTATAAGATATAGAGTCTTTCCAGATATTCATTATGAGAGTGACATTCTGCAAAAGACCTGCAACATGAACAGTCGGTAGAAAAAAAAAACATTCCAAATATTAAATTTGAGTGGTATGAGGATTCAGCCAAAACACTTAAAATATATGGAATATCAAGCTCAAATGAAGCCCTGTGGTAATCTTCCTTCAAGACAACGTGCTTTCGACTTTGGTTCATAACTTGAATAATTGTATATGAGTGAGGTCTATTTACAAGATGCAGATAGTTTTAGTTCAATGACTTAATAAAATACATTTATGGAGGAATGGGTTCAGATCTGTGAAGTCCAGTGGTTGTCTTGTTTCAGAATTTTCATGTACTGTGATGGCACCAGTCTCCTGCATGGTTGTGCTGCACTACCTGCACTGTTGTAACAGTACCTTACTGTGGGGGGTACGGGGTGTTAGGCATTGGTAGCACCTTTGGTAAGGATGACTCTCATGTCCTTTTCAGGACCCATCCCCCACTGGTCCAAGCCTGACACCCAGCTCGTGCCTGTGGCTCCTAGTAGCTGTCAGCATGCGACAGCGGCCACCCCCCGGGCAACAGTTGTGAGAGGCTGGCTAAACCAGGCATGGGTATCCGATTTGGTGTCAAACCAAGAGGTAAACTAGGGTATGCCTACCCAGCATGTGAAGACAGGATTCGGCAGACTGTGCGGAAGAAATCATTCCTGATTCAACGGGCAAGACGGCGTTTACCTGCAAAGCGTTGTGGAACGTAATGAGCACGGCAAGGCACGTAGAGCGCCCTGGTCATCCACTGCACCTGTATTCGTCTCCAGTCGTCTCGACTTGTCTTGCCACTGGACTCAGATGGACTCAGGCGAGAGAGTGAGGTCGACGAATTGCGCAACTCTTCCTCACTTTAATCCAAGAAATCGTGCAAGTCATTCTTCATCCAACGTCATATAACCCCACTGGATGAAATTAATGGTCATCATCATTCTTGATGGACAAACAACAACCTTACTACATTACAGTAACAACACTATTTAGCATTGATGTAACAGCACTCCCCTGCACTATATTAACAGAAGTCTCTCCAAGAGAACTTTCTTGCATTGTTGTACAGTACATTCCTGCATTGCCATAACAACACTATTTAGCAATGATGTAACAGCAATCTCCTGTACTATTGTAACAGCATTCTCCTGTATTGTTGTAACAGCACTTTCATATATTGTTGTAACAGCACTCTCCTGTACAGTTATAATAACTCTTTCCTGTATTGTTGTAACAGCACTCTCTCTGGCACAGTAATAATAACTTCCTCCTGTATAGTCATAACAATTCTCTTGTATTGTTGTTATACATCTCTCCTATCTTGTTGTAACAACACTCTCACCAACAACTCTATCATTTTGTTATAACAAACGCTCTCCTGAATTGTTGCAACAACACACTCACATTCTGTTATAACATCTCTATCCTGTATTGTTGTAACAACACTCTCCTGCATTGTTGTAAATGCACTTTCCTGTACTGTTGCAGACCTCTGTTTATGCCTCGATTCCATAATCCTAATGGATAATACATCCATTTACAAATTGAGAGCAATGAATGATTAATAATCCCTCTTGTGACAATGATAATAAACATGAAAAACAACGATTCAGTGCAATGAAAAAAATAGAGGATCCTATTCTTCATTGTTAGTTAGTTAGTCGCAGTTCCAACTTCACAGCAACGGGTCGTCCCCATTGTGCTCCATTCCTGTGCCAGTGAATATCACACAAAACACTCCCCACTGCCCAATGTGAAAAGTGGAAAAGACAGGAGTCTTGACAAACAACAGCCCGCACAGATACACTATATTCTTCATTGTGATTGATACAAGCATCTTGGTTGATGTAATAACACATTAAGCTAAAGAATCTTTTAAGACAGGAAGCCAGAAAATACATTATGTTGAATACTGAC
Source organism: Cepaea nemoralis (assembly GCA_014155875.1). Taxonomy (NCBI): domain Eukaryota; kingdom Metazoa; phylum Mollusca; class Gastropoda; order Stylommatophora; family Helicidae; genus Cepaea; species Cepaea nemoralis. Next base: position 803,705 of record JACEFZ010019322.1, read on the forward strand.
AAATTACTGTACTGGCACCCTGCCATCTTGACAGGCAGTAGTTTGTTACATTGTGGTTTTTAACAAAAATGGTACAATAACTTCCCCATAGCACAAAGCCTGGGATGAACTGTAGAGACCACAATTTGCCCATGCAGCATGATCCTGCTCTTGGCCTACCTAGTTACTCCAGAGGAAAGGTAACACCAAAACGTCTGGAACAAGACAAGTTGCAGGAGCTGCCGGATCAGCACAGTAATGCTCTGACAACAACATTTGTGTATACAGATGGCCCTGTGTGTCTTATGCAGCATAAAAATAACTGTTTATAAATCCAACTCAACTTTTACAATATAGCAAGAATGATTTTTCATTCACAATCTGCTTCAGACAATCTCTGAATCACTTCAGCATTGTTATACCCCTGTCATACTTGAACTTCTGTGCATGATTGCTAGACATGGAAGTCACAACATGGTCCATCACCCTTCTCCTTGTAAACATGTGAGTTTTGTTTTAATGTACATTTAATGTGTGTTTTAATTTGATGCAACTTGTAATCCTGCATAAAGTGTTTAAATCACAGGGAGATTTGAATGCAGACCACCTGTGTTGGTTACCCATGCAAAGGCATGAGTGCCAGTCATTCAGAAAGCAATGGCAAACTACTGAAAGTAAACTTGCCAAAAAAATCATGAACAGCCAAAAAATTCTGGAGTTGACTGCGACATCCTGTAAAGGATATTAGTTTTACTTTTATTCATGTTAAAATTGTTGTTGAGAAAGGTTCAGTTACTGAAATGTCAGCAAGGTGTTCTGTGTTTTATTTATGCTGGTATAGTAATTATTATATTATTTTCGTAGTTTTTCCTACAGAGATTTTAAATCTGTTTACCTGGCCCAAGATCCTAGTCAGACTTAATGTGATTTTTTTTAAATTAAAAGGAAATAAAAAGTGCATACATGTACAAGAAAAGCACAAAGTTGGATCATACAACCCCTCTGTTCTGTGGGAGGGTCTCAGACAAAGCTAATAATCTGGAACATTGGGCAAGGAAGGAAATTACTGTCACATATTCAGATGCCAAAGTCAGGTTTCCACTGGAGGTAGGTGTCAGCCATCACGTTACATGTCTGCAGCAGAGGCTTTATACACTGTGTTGTAAGAGTTCCTCAGCAGAGCATAAGGAAAGCAAGACTCCAGGAGGTCCATGGTAAGGAAGGGAGATTCTTGAACAATCTGTTGATGTCAATCATTCATAAATGTCAAATCAAAATCAAACTCATCCATAGCCCAAATGTGAATTTCTTAAAGTGTGGTTCATGTCAGAAATTGTCATCCAACATTGATATCACAGGGAACTAGGATAATGGAATGGCTATCATGCTTGCCTTTTGATTCAATGGTTGAATCTCCTTTGAGGCAGATTTTTATAATTGACTTGGGTTCTCATGACTCGCCAGCCAAAATGTGCACCAGGAAATATCTGGGAAGCAGAGTGTAGACTGGTGTATAAAAATATAGGGGGTTAGAAACATGCTTCACTCACCCCGAAGGTCCTTGTTTTACTGATGTATCAGCACTCAAGACATGCCCATGTGCTCTCCATCTCCCTCAGAAGACCAAGAGTATGATTACTTATAGTTCCAGTGGCCAGTTGGTTACACACTCTTGTTTTGTCCTTTACTATGATCCTTCCTACCAGTTTTTTTGTTTTGTTTTTGTGCTCTCGCTTTGAACTCAAGCGTAGTCCATACACACTACTTTTAGTAGTGTTGGACTGAATTTTGCTTGTGGATTAGCTTTCCCTATTACCAGTGTCCCTCGCCATCAGGTGAACCCACTCCGACTTTAGAGGTACTTGTAATTAACGCCCCCAAGTCAAGGATAATAGGTCAACATTTTAGTCCAACTGTACAGTATGCCTTACCTCAGCATCACCACACCATATGTTCAAGAACACAATTTCTTATCCATGCAGACCTACTCCTGCCAGTTTTAAACTGTATTCATGATTCCATCGGACAGAGCTGGATATAATCATTGATTTGTGTTGCCTCAAGAAATATATGATCATTTATAGACAGAGATACATGGTACTGCCTATACTAGTATGTGTCTCCAGGGACAAACAGCAAGAGCAAAGCTCAAGCCAATCTTTCAGATGTTCTCTGCTAAACCCAATCATGGGTCATGATTCTTCTTCTGCCTCCTGTCAATGAGGTATAGGCCCTCCACCAACTCACTCCAAGCCATCCTATCTTTTTTTTAATCTCCTGCAGCATATGCCATGTGCTCTCTATATTCATCTCTGTTTCTAGTTCACTTCTCCATGGTTTGTGTCTCCTTATATGTCTATATCCTGTGCGTTCCATAGAAAAGTCTTTCTAGCTATAGTATCAACAGGTTTTCTCATTGTATTCTCTATCAGGGTTATTTCCTCACTTATTGACTCACTTGAATTTGATTATGTCTTTCCATAAGCTCTGAATTAGTGATTCGCTTCTTCATGGTTTGTGTCTCCTTATATGTCTATATCCTGTGCGTTCCATAGAAAAGTCTTTCTAGCTATAGTATCAACAGGTTTTCTCATTGTATTTTCTATCAGTGTCATTTGCTCACTGGAATTTGTTTATTTCTTTCCATAAGCTCTGAATTAGTGATTCTGTCACACCATTTCACTAATTGTTAATTTAACCCAGCAGTTATGTATGGATTTCCTTATGGTTAAAATCACTGCAGTTTACTAAAAGTTAGTTAAAAGTTATCAAGAGCCATATCAAGTCACTTTTGATGTACGGAAGTGAATCACAGACAATTAGCAGACCAGTGAGGAATTATGTAGAAGCTGCAGAGATGTGATTTTGTAGAAGAATGATAAGAACCCCATGGATTGAGGGGGTAGGGGCGGGGGTGGGGGGGGGGGGGGGGGGGGGATAATGAAGAAATCTTGAAAGAGGTTAAATCACAGAGAATTGGTTACTCGATCTGAAAAAAAAAAGTCCACATTCTTTCGGCACTTCATGAAAAGGGAAATACTGGAGTGCTCCATGACAATGGGGCAGTTGGAGGGGAGGGGAAGAGAGCAGATGCTGGACAATCTGACATTTTGGCAAGAAGGAACATGAACATGTGTATCAGAAATGATTTGCAGTACATACAACAGAAGACTGTGGACAGACATGATAACCAATGCCACATGGTATGGACTACAAGAAAAAGAAAAGTTAGTAATAACACTGATTAAATACAAACAAGGATTACCTGGTCAAGCAAGAGGTACACAGATTCTCTATTTTTGACAGCTTCCTTCTCGTTTTCAAATCCCAGACGCAGTAGGCTTGACGATGCCAGCTGAAAGCAAGGACATATTTCAACACAAGCTTACAAACAAATATTTAAAACTCTGTGGTCATTCAACATAAAAATATCCCAAACAGTGTTTCTCAGTTTCTGATGACTCAAATTTGTTCAAGTTCTCAAATAATTTTAAACCAGGAGCATTTGTCTTCATCCAAAAATTAGACAAATATAACAGCTTATGTGGAAGCAAATAACAACTTGTGAACAAGTAAACACACTTGCCTAGCAACTGAACTGACAGGCAGAAGACCAAATACTCCTGCATGATTAACAACAACAAACTGCCAAAATCAGAATCCTGATTCATGAAATTAAAAAAATAACAATTTACATGTTGATATTTTGGTAAACATGACAGCTATTTGATATTTTTGCATAAATGTTTTTTTTTTTTAAATTTCTTGAAATTACAGCACTGTTTTAAATATGTCAATATGAATAGGTTGTTACACTAAGCGCTTGCAATTATTTTGTGTTTCTTCTTCGTTCCTATTTTGAGAGAAGTGCATCACATCCAGATATCTACCTCAAAGGTCAATGTATCTGACTTCAGCATGCATTTACATAAGCTTCCTCTAGACAGATTCCATCCAAGATAACGGGTTCTATCTACCTGTGGGTAGGTTTGATTTCCTAACACCTTTGCCAGGGCAGTAGCTTAAAGGCCTGCTCATTGCGATTTCCAACTGCCATGGGATTTTTACCTTGTAGACAGAACTTCCTGTCTTTTTTCTTTTTTTTTCATGTTTAAGATTGCACACCCCGCAGAAGTCGGATGTGTCGGCCTAACGGCGCAAGAACGCAGCTCTGCTGTAAACAGGCACAACGCAGTCACATCCGGAAAAAAAAACTCAGGATGAACGCAGAAGAAGAAGAAGATTGCACACAAAATTAACACATGCTACAGGAAGTGGCTTCAAGTACTTTTGAAGTAAAAAGCTTAGAGCTAATTTAAGCACATGGATACATTCTGGAATGTTCAACTATAAACATAACTCCATAGTTAAGCTCTGAAGGAAGTAATGCAACTTTGGGGAAAGACGGAAATTCAAAATATCCGGATTCAAAATGCCGTACATACTATACTACAAAAAAACATTGTGCAGTATGCAGGTTTCCGAACTGATAAAACTGTCAACCACTAGCAAAGCAAGATCGACATAAAAACATCCATCAACAATTGGCTACATAATATCCAATTGTGATGTTATATAAAGACCTCTTAACAACTTAACAACATGAAAACTACAATGGCACAGTTGCATGTCGGCATCAACTTTTTTGTCCAAGACTGATTTTACTGGAGCATTTCCATGAAAAGGTAACAGGGAAAGATAAGAAATGCAATGAACAGATAACAAAATAATGGACACTTTTTGTCTCTTTAGTTTTAACAGTATTCTGTCAACCTCCCCTGGATCTCTCTCTCTCTCTCTCTCTCACTCACACACACACACTCTCTCTCTCTCTCTATATATATATATATATTGTAGAAAATTCATATAATGTTTTCAACATATTTTATATTTTTTTTACAAAGTGCAAATGGTCATCACCTGTCAGGTATTGGTCAGATATAACTGAGCTACTGTATGACAGTAGAGGGTACTGCCTACTTTCTGTTAGTGCTAAATGCTGTGCAACATTCACAAAACCTGACACACCACATTGCGCCAACGGCTTTAGGTGAAGGAGCGCAATTGGGAGAGTACAAATCTTATAATAGTGTGAGGAAATGCAGCCTAAAGACTAAATGTCATGGCAGGGCAGACCAGGCCCTAAGTCTTGGTGGGCAACTGGACTAGGATTGAAGCTCCGACAGGCAGACAGAGCATTGCTTTGCTGATCTGGCACCTTCTGCAGCTTGTCTTCTTCCAGATGTATTGGTGTTACCTTTCCTCTGGAGTAAACTAGGCAGGCCGAGAGAGAGAGAGAGAGAGATCATGCTGCATGGGCAACACATGATCTCTACAATTCAACTCAGCTTTGTGCTAAGGAGAGGTATAACTCCATCCCTGATCTCACCGCCATGGGTTGTAGTTAGTATGAATTTTTGAAGCACAATATAACAAACTATCGTCTGTCAAAACGAAAAGGTGCTAGTGAACAGTGAAATGGACATGAAAAGCCCTAGCAGAAAGTAAAATACTTGCAAAAGACAAACATCTGTGGAAACAAGCCATGTTAAAGGAGATGCTCCAAGGATACACAAGGGTATGAACAAGGGATGCACAAAGCAAAGATATCAAACAGATTATTTGTTCTGGCTAAGAATCACTTTCACTGCACTCGGATATCTCCAAAGGTGCCCCAGTCTCATCCAACAGAGAATAAATGCTTTCTCTGAGCTGGTAGGCAAACTATCAACTGACAGTCATTACTGCCTATAGTACCTTGTGGTATAGAACAGGGAGGTCTTGAGCCGGAGGAATCTGAGGTCTTGAGCCGGAGGAATTAAGGCCGCCTGGTTATTGCAGTCACCTCGAATTGTACAGGTTTGGGTTTTCTTTTATACCCCAACAGAAAACAAATCCATCACCTTACTGAGGATTCAAACCCAGGTCTCCTGAATGAAGCCCAACATTCTAGTCCCTCGGTCAGACGCTTCTCCAATTAGGTAAACTGCACTCTCAAATCTGGAATGTTTCTAAACCATAGCAGGACAAAGGTTTTCATTTAACAAAAGGTAAAAAAAAAATCCTGGCCTGCAAAGTGGGTGGCGTCAGAAAAGAGAAACTGTTAGCGTCAACTCTGACCAGATAGTCAAGGCAGACACCCACCAACAGAAAATCATCATTACATGCCTTGCAAATTGGCATAAACATTCTCGTATCTCCAGAGATTTTGGTCCTTGGTTTCCTGGATCTCTGAATTTACTTTGATTCTTGGGAAGATAATGTGGAAGTTTCCATTTGTCTTCTACAATCACCCAGGAGTATGTTACTTTTGCCTTTGACATACATTTCCAACTGTCAGAACAAGTGAGCACCTTGTTCTACTCAACTGCAGAGCTGTCCACTTATACATGCAGTAACTTTTGTGTTTTTTTCTTGGTTTGATCTGATTTGTTGAGGATCACTTTTGTTGCAAATAGACATCTCCATAAGGGCTTCATTCTCCTCTCAAAGATCAGACAAGGGGAATCTCAGCACACCTCAGGATCTCTAGGACTAAAAAGGATTCACAATTGTTTATGCCAAAATCAACTTGCTTTAAATATTCTTTTTATGGGGGTAGTTTATATTTTGACATCCTGGGCTGCCGCATATTCAACCTACTCTTTTTTTATTACCAATTACTGAGATTACTATCACTCTATGTAAGGCTGCCGTGCTGGGAAGCCAAATGACCCATTATTTTCCCGCATCATCTTACCAATTTCACAGACATGTCTAATTGTACCGTAAGCTTGTCCTATCCAAGAACCTCCTTCCTTTAACCTGGGTCCCCTGGTGTCACCCAATGACTCATAAAGTGTCTTCCTTCTTTGGAAGACAGCATTAAAAGAAAGACTGGAAGGGACACGTGTGGTGCATCATGGACATTACAGAAAATGCTGCAGACTGACTGCAGCTGATTGCTGATGTGACGGTGGCAAATTACTGGATCTAAATTCTACAGACTGACAAAACTGTTTAACCACAGTCAGTCAGGTATTTCAAGCAGGCATGATGGTGTCATTGTTAGAAGATTAAGAGGATGATGTCATGAGGGTGGTCAGATAAGGTATGATGTCCATGCTCACCATTCACTAAAAGAGGGAAAGACCAGCCATCTATTTATTCATGCATTCTGACCTACAAAATGTGAAGGTCCTAAGATTTCACAGACCCAGTCGGGACTTTTTTGTAATGAGGTATCTGACTAGGAATATTTTTCACTTTCATTGTAGCAGGTGAGTGAGCTGAATAATCCTCACTAACAACAGAGATGCCTTGAATATCTGAATACAAATATACACATTTTAGCAGTGAGAAACCAGTGTTATGAAACTCGTACTGCTAGGAACTCTTGAAGCCTCTGGTCTGTGTCTCCAGGGCCATACAGTGAGAACAAAGCTCCTGCCAGCCCGTTGATGCTCTTTGCCAAACAGTGGCTGTTGTTTAAATGACCTAGAGAGAAATAATTGTCAATAAAGTTACAGTAAATAGTGGACTTACAGCTCTAAGGGGAGAGAAGTGATTGGTATTTACTTGTTCTAGGTCACAACCAAATAACTGTCAATATAATTACAGTAAATAGTGGTCTCACAGCACACAGGGGAGAGAAGAGTTTGGTATTTATATGTTCTAGATCACAACACTGTGTGATGTGGGGTGACCAATTTCCTTTCTCACTCCATTTTCATTCTAGAAACATATTTCTTTTTGTACGGCTGGCACAGAAAGGACTACAAAACTATGCGATGAAGGATTAACCAATTGCATTGTGAGTTGTTTGATACTGAATCACCATCATGTAGCAGGTCTTTTGCAGAAGGTTGCTACAACCGCTGAAAAATCTCTGGATATCTTGCCAGTTCTGCCTCATGCCCATTGTATGGAACATCCTATGTCTATCTGTGTGCTGGTGGACTGCTGCCTCTCCTTTCAGGAACCATGTCTCCCTATTCTCTTTAAACCTCTGTGACATTTAATGTGTGTTTAAGTTTTTGAGACATGATTCTGTTTATGAGCCAGTTTTCTTCGACATTCAGATCTTGTAGAATTTCAGTATTTTTCTTCTTCTTGGTCCATGATATTCTAAGAAATGTTCTGTAATATTTAAGCTTAAAAGTCTCAATGTTCTTTTTTAGTGATTGCAAAATGGTCCACTGAGGAGCAAACTAAAATACAACTTTCCTAATGATGTAACAAAGTTATTATGTAAAGTAGTAAGAATGTTACCTTGTAAAGAAGCCTTGTGAACTGATAGCTCCATGCGCGCCAACTTGGGGATGGAGACAGCCATGAAGACAAACAGTAGACAGGCAATTGTGTACTCATCTTCAGCATGTTCTGAGAGATGTGCAAATTACAGTTGTCGTTTCATAAACGAAATGTAAGGTTTCAGGAATACAATAGATAGACAGGATTTAAAATGTACAATTATTATAATACATGGGATAACAATTTAACAAAGGTAAAAGTTAAATACTGTTATATTTTTAAAAAGATTTTGATTGTAAACTGCCAAGTTGGCAACGTGAGAGGTTACATGTCCGCCTCAGGCTCAGAACCCTGCACAGGGCTGGGCATGTCCCCAAGAAACCTTGGTATCTAATAATATCACACGTCCCCCTGATCTCTTGTAGTGGGATTGAATACCCAACCTTCTCAGACAATGGCGATAAACAGGAGGACCTGTGCCCAAGTTGCGCATGATTAAAATATCATGGCAGAGATCCCGTGTTTGATCTGCACCAGGGCGGTTAAGAATTTTAAAAATTGATCTAGACTGCCAGGTCAACTCAGCATAACACAGAACCAGGAAATGTCTTGGGACATCAAGTCGACCGGGGTGGTACCGACTACACCACCCGCTGAGTGCTGTTTGGTCTATAAGAATATGGTCTAGTTCCATATGCCAGATGTGCCTTAGGCATGTAAAAGGGTCCTTTATTTTTTATTTTTATACATGCAAGCGGAGATTTAACCCAAACAATTAATCTGGGCTCTCAGATCACCCTCCTAGAGTGGGCTTCAGAAAATGTTCTAGGTAGTACAGGTGGCTGGCAATGAAATCATCCATCCAGTGTCTATTGGTCTGTAAATATGTGAGAGATTTTCAAGTCATCATGATACTATTGATGCAACATTTGGTCCAGCCTGCAACCGTAACTATAACATTTGGTCTAGCCTGCAACCATTAACTACAACATTTGATCTAGCCTGCAACTATGACTACATCATTTGGTGTTGCCTGCAACTATAATTACAACATTTGTATTGTTTAAAAATGAAGGGCTCACCACTCTTGAGGGTACGCAAGGCATTACAAAGAGTTGGATCGATGCTGCATTTTTCTCCAGCAGATGAGGCCAGTTCATTCACCACCTAAAATAGTTAAAATATAAATGTATAAATAAATTTATAAAATCTGTAATATAAACATCTCTGATAAAAGTGAAGTTACATGAGAAAAACGAACGTCTCATCAGTAAAATAGCTTTTTGCTTAAGTTCACGACACTAGGCAAGTTGTTTCTTTTTCTTTTTTCGTTGTTATTTTTTGTGGTGTCTGTTGGAAATCTAATGGTAAAATAAAATATGAAATTCCTAATTAAACACAATTATCATATTATAAAATGTCAGGTGTTTTCTATGACCCACAGCAAGATGTTACAATAATGTGGTGCTAATAATAACTTGTTAGATATAATAATAATAATAATAATGCTAAGATATGAATGATAATACATTTTAAAAGGTAGCACACTGTAAACCACAACATCGTGAAACTTTCCGCAGTTATCTCATTTAAACGTTTACTTTATATTCTCACGTCTGTGTACATTAGAAGTGGATATATGCTTCAATAGTTTGAGAGATTCAGTTAACATTTCTTCACTAATTCCAGTGTAAATGTATTTTTAAGTTTCACATATTCTATTCACAATTCTCTAGACTTTCTGTGAGTATTACTTTACATTAAGACAGATTTTTGTGGTTAACCAATGGAAAAACTCCTTACTATGCTATACTTTATGAAATAAAATGTGTCCATTACATACATTTAAACTGAATAAAACCAACTATAAAAATAACTTTAACAGTTGTCATCAAAGAAACAAACTATGTAGTATGCTTTATATAGTATATATATATTTAATAGAAACATAAAATAAATAAAAAACAAAGCTAAGAGAATTAAACTTCATATTTAAACCAATAAAGTAGAGATATACAAATTTACAACAAACAGGGAGTGATATTTTGAATGAACACTTAAAGATACATGGAATCAGAAGAGTATAGGTGCAGACACAGAACAAACCAGAGCACATGACAGAAATACATAGGGGAAAAATTAAAAAACAGTATCAAAAAATACTGACAAATGACCATATACAACAAGGAATATATGTGACTTCACTAAACTACAGCTTTCTTCTTTTTATTTCGTATCCATTCTAGGAAGTAGAGGAAATCAGTCATATGGTTTTAATTATTAAGCACAACTACATACGCACACAATAACTTAATAGTTGATTTTTTGCGCTGAACGGACCTTGGACACACACACACATGCCGATGAACTAGCACAGAGGTGGCCTTTTCTGATTGCACCAAATTCTATTTCTGTGAAAATGTACAAGCCGTATGTATATATAAAGAGTCCCAAAACAGGAGTCTGCTATGGGCCTGTGTTGTGCTAGATAGAAGATACTAGTAGGGAAAATAAGATTAAGAATTAAGAGATGGACAAACAGCAGTCTGACAGAATGTGCAATCAAGTGTTGGAAATTCATTGCAGCCAACTTTCATTGTGGAGAAGGCACCTGATTGATAGATGTGCTAGGACCATTATATGTTGTAGGCCTGAATGCATGGAGGAACAGGTGGCCAGTCTTTCTCTTTCTTAGTGGACACCGAGAGCAGGTGTCGAACCCTCAACCGACCACACTCCGGACATTATCAGCGTACCCACTTAGTGGTCACACGCATGCACACACATACGTACTAACATATACAGAGTGTATTTGTAATGACTGTGCAGTGTCTGAAAATAGTGCCGGTCCTTACCTATTATGTTGCATGAACTTTACAGAGGGTAAATACAAAACTTGGACTGGCAATATTTTCAAACACTGCATGGTCATTAAAAAAAAAAACCCGTGCACGCACACATACGCACACATATAATTGAATTGATATTCAATATGCATCAAGACATGTAAAAGATCTATCCTACACAAAAATGACGGAAACATCATGCATGCAGGAAATGAGCAGGATGTTTCACATTCTCAACAGTGAAACAAATAATAATAATCAATGCATAACAACAGAGTACTATATATATTCCGAAAGCTTACAATTTACACTTGGGGAGACCCACATAACACAAGAAGACTTGGACATCAAAACAATGTAAAGATAACAACTAAACAGGCAAACTAAATAATACCTACATTAAGTACGTAAAACATTTGTTACACTCAAATTCCACTACCTACTTTGTTGTCCCGGCCCTGTGGTGAAGGGGTTACGGAAGCAATTAGTAATCCCGCATACAGGGTTCGAAACACAACTGAGAGCGATTTGGTAGCGAACCGTCTTGCGTTGGTTTTCGCGCAATGGTATGAGTGCCGGTCATTCACAAAACAATGGCAACCTACAAGAAATCACAAACAGCAAAAAAATGCTGGAGGTGACTGTAATGTCCTGTAAAGGATATGTACCTAACTTTTTTTTTAAAAACTGTTGTAGAAACTCCACTCATGGAGCTTGTACAACAGAAGTCTCCGATCATCAAAGCAGTCAAATTTATTCTAAAATATCTGTTATCATTAAGCTTAGGTACACAATTTAAAACTATCTGTTGCTATTAAGTCCATTGTCCTTAATTATGAGATAAGAGGAGAATGTACTACAATAAAGTGTTGCAATTTTGAGGCAATACAATTCTGTGGGTTATTGTGGTACCATGCTTACGGTCAAGGTCTTCCACCACTTTGTGTCTTCAGCAATGCATGTTTACCTTTAATGTATCAGCCAATGATTTCTTGTGCCTCCCTCTTCGCTGTCAGCCCTCAACTAGCTTGGACATTTTTTAGCAGGAATTATGGTAAATCTCCGCCAAATCAGGCAAATTTTCAGTGCTAAAAATATCTATTTGTTTTGTTTGTGATGATTAAAAATGAAGATCCAATGATACCAGCAGCAATCTGATTATCTGCCCATCTGTCCTTTCCTCGGATTTTTGAGTGTCGGCCAGATCCTCTGGTCACTCCCTACAGCACCATTCTCTCCAAGCCATGATGATCTTCCCGTTCTTCTGCACTACTGACTGATTGTTTGGTTGTGAATACTCTGCAAAGCTGAGTTTCAATTCTAAATTTTGAGGTCATCGGAGCGATGAAAAGGGCTTGCATCTGTAGAGTGAGAATGGTGTAGAGGCTTTTCTCCCAAAGTACTGTCTCATCTGCGACTGTGTTGTGAGCTCCCTTTCCTCTCTCAGAAACTGGTGGGGTGTGCAAGATATCCATTCCTGTATTGTACTAATCATCACTATGTGCTATGCTGATAAGATATCCATTCCTGTATTGTACTAATCATCACTATGTGCTATGCTGATAAGATATCCATTCCTGTATTGTACTAATCATCACTGTGTGTTATGCTGATATGATATCCATTCCTGTATTGTACTAATCATCACTATGTGCTATGCTGATAAGATATCCATTCCCGTATTGTACTAATCATCACTATGTGCTATGCTGATAAGATATCCATTCCTGTATTGTACTAATCATCACTATGTGCTATGCTGATAAGATATCAATTCCTGTATTGTACTAATCATCACTATGTGCTATGCTGATAAGATATCCATTCCTGTATTGTACTAATCATCACTGTGTGCTATGCTGATAAGCACAGATGATCAATGTTTCGAGCAACCCCACTCAATCAATTTAGTCACGGATCAGCCCTGTGTTATTGTCACGATTATGCCATGTGGCCAAACCCCCCAGGTATTCATCTCCTATTCTCTTCATCTTGATCTTTCCAATCCGTTTGCCAGTTCTAAGTTTTCAATGAAATATCCAAGTTTCACACCTGTATGTTGCCGCAGGGAATATGCAAGCCGTTAGTATTTTGACTTTTGTTGTTCTATATGTCCCAATCTATAGGTTACATGGTTGAGAGGTTTAAGACGCCCACGCTTTAACTTGTGTGCACTGTCGTTGGGTCAGTGGTTCATTCCATATACTGGTCAGTTGGACTTAAATGTTTGCTTCTCATTCAGAAAGCAATGGCAAACTACTGAATGTAAAATTGTCTAGTAAATCACAAACAGCCAATAGGGCTGGATGTGGCTGCAGTGTCCTGCAAAGAACAAGTAAGTTAAATAGGACGGTAGGATCTGCTCCAATCCATACAGATTTTATTTGCTTTAGTTTTTGTAGAGCAATGTTTGGTCTTCCTTTAATCTCTGTCATTACAGTTCTGTCATCCATCAACAGAGAATCTAGACATTCAAAACTACTCATCTGCTGTAATTTCTATCTGTTGATAAATATATGTTGCTGTATTTGTTTTATTAGTTGTCACTATTTTTGTTTTTGCTGCATTAAATTATATAAACATAATACATTTAAATATAAAATATACAACTTTAGTTATTCATGTTGTTGTTGCATTGACTTAGTTTCTCAATTCTCATTTGTCTTGGTGTTAATAATAATGTGCCATCAGCTTATCGTGGTTTTATATTCATATTCACCCAATTACAAAGAAAATGTTCTACAGAGAAAATTTATCTTATAGAATGTTCTGCAAAGAAAATTTCTTGTGGAATGTTCTATAGAACATATATATCTTATGGAATATTCTCCAGAACAAATTTATCATATAGAATGTTCTACAGAGCAAATTAAGCCTATATAATGTTCTGCAGAGCAGGTTTATCTTATAAAATGCTTTACCAAAGAAACTATTATTATAAATTGTTCTCTAAAGCGAACATGTTCTGTCACTGTCATTTACTGCCAACATAGTACCTTGCAGTGTATGGCAGGGGGGTCTTTGAGCCTGAGGAATTAAGGCCGCCTGGCTAGTGCAGTCGCCGCGAACTGTGCAGGTTATAATTTTCTTTTTGCCCCCGACAGAAAAAAATCCCACACCTTACTGAGGGATCGAACCTGGGTCTCCCGAATGGGAGTCCAGCGTTCTATCCACTCGGTCAGCCGCTCCGCAAACATGTTCAACAGGGCAAATTTACTGTCTAAAATGTTCTACAGATTAAATATAGATTATAAAATTCTTTATAGAGCAAAACTTTTAAAAATAGTTTTCTTATAAAACAAATAAATGGAGGGAAATTGACTGTGTAACATATTCTACATAGCAAACTTATCTTATAAAATATGTTTACTTATAAAATGTTGTCAAGAGAATCTTATGATAAAATACTTATGCAGAGCAAATTTATATTATACACAAAAAATATATCTGAAAGATATATTATAAAATACAAATATAACTAAATTATGTACAGAGAAAATAATCTTGTAGGAGACTTTATGAAACAAATATGTCTTATTAAATAATCAAAATTGTTTGTAATAACACAGGCTATGATAATGGTAAACAGCAGGCATCAGCAAATGATGGAAACGTGTGTCAAGAATGGCATGTCAAACAATTTTCAATGGCCCGTTGAGTGAGTGATCTCATTTTAAACAATTGAATGTTTAATTAAATAGAAAATTTAATTCTGTTAAAGCTATTTATATTTTTACACCTCTTCAAAACGCAAGTTAGTTTCTGACATTGAGAATAATGCAAACTTAATGAGTGTAGAGCAACTGTGACTGACCTTGGACAAGTTCTATTTTCATCCTATCCATTCCCTCTTTCCTGACGACACCCACCACAAACTCTATAATACTTTTGGTTGTCGCATACACATACTAATACACTCAGCTTATCATAGCACAAAAGTTGTTATTACGTAACCCAGTGCTAATAAAATGAACCCCCCCCCCCCCAAAAAAAAAAGAGCAAAAAAACTCTATATATATTTGTTTCAAAACTTGTGAACAAACGAATGTGGATTAGACTATGGCAGACTTAATTAGACATGCTGAGTGACTTTGCTACAGTACTTGGGTACAACACTACAAAAAAGTTGCCATCTCTGGTATACAGCTATATTCTCATAAAATGCTTTCTGCTTATCTTAACAGAACATGAGCCTCTATGACAAACAATATTTGTAACCAAAGTTAAATATAATCCTGCCGCAGACAGCTGTTAGTTAGTTATCTGTGGGGGGTATCATCCTTGCACTCCGGACAAGTCCATAGGTGCTCAGGTCTCCCCCCCCCCCCACCCCAATATATGCATCAGCATCCGTGACAGTTCGGTGTTGGTTGATGAGTCCCCTCATTCTCCCAATGTGCATCTCGTGTCTGGTCGTGCCAATTCTAACTTCAAAGTCTCTTAATCTGAACAATAAAGTGGATTCACTGGCATCAAAGTCCTCCTCTCTCAACATCTCCCTAAACCTGCATGATGCATGTCTTTAGAGAAAGAAAGAATTCTTAAAGTGAATGAACAAGCATTAATAGAATGCAAACCCACAGGTTGAAGATCCGTGTGGCCTGAAAGGAATAACATATACTAAAGTTTCCTACAGAATGGGGTAGTCAGTCCTGTGCCAACATGTCACCCATCACGGTACACATGGTAGGCTACCAAATTACTAATCTTTGCTTTCCTTAAATGCCCTGGTAACACATGATAAACACCTACATTTAATATATGTGGAATATAGCTATTTAAGAACAATAATGTTTGCTCAAATATAAAGAAGTATTATCTATTAGGTAATTCCAGTCGTTGCTATGTAAACAGAAGGACTTCCTGTTAAGTGTTAGATTTCTATGGTGCTAAAGTTCTCAACCTTCAAACAATATCAACGACTGTGTACTTAGTATTTCAGCCAAAGTATTATTTTTTTTTGTCTGCTTCATTTAATATATAACTCTGCAGTGTGTACCTGATGAGATGCAACAAAATATGCCAGGCAATAAATTGTGCAATATTTTGTTAATGGCGTCTTTTGTTTAATTCACTAAAGGAATACGTCGTTTTGAAATATAGCTAATTTCATGAATTACCTCTTTACATTTATGATATAACATGAAATACATACAACTTTATTAAAAAAAAAAAATTTTTCAGGTAAGTGCATCACAGATAAAAACAATAATTTGAAAACATCAAACATGTAAAAACAAACAAACAAAGTGTAGGTAGAAACATTCTTCACTATGGAGAACACAAACATTTATGAAGGTCTAACACAAATAAATAGATTTTGGTTGTGAAATGCGGAACAATCAAGCCACGTGTGAGGAGATACACATTTCGTGTGTTACGGCTGGGTACACACCTGTTGTTTGAGGGAGATTGGCTGGCATAGCAGAGGAAAAGAGAACAAATGCTGGGATCAACGCAAGCATGTAAGATGTCAGTCAATGTGTGGATTGGTAACGAAGGATGATGACTGAATATGATAATCATGTTAATAGTTAATGAGGAGAATGATGGCAATTACAGCTGCTGCAATAATAATGATGATGATGATGATGATGACTGGGAGAATGATGATGTGGCGGTGGTAGTGATGTTGCTGAATGTCATAATGATAATGATGATGGTAGTGATGATGTTGCTGACTGCCATGCTGATAATGCGGTAGTGATGATGTTCCTGACTGTCATGATAATAATGGTGGTGGTGATGTTGCTGTCATGATAATGATGGTGGTAGTGATGATGTTGTTGATGGTAGTAATGATGTTCCTGACTGTCATGATGATAATGATGGCAGTAGTGATGATGTTGATGGCTGCCATGATGATAGTGATGGTGGTAGTGATGATGTTGCTGACTGCCATGATGATAGTGATGGTGGTGGTGATGATGTTGCTGACTGCCATGATAATAATGATGGTAGTAGTGATGATGTTGCTGACTGTCATGATGATAATGATGGTGGTAGTGATGATGTTGCAGACTGCCATGATGATAGTGATGATGTTGATGACTGCCATGATGATAGTGATGGTGGTAGTGATGATGTTGCTGACTCATGATGATAATGATTGTGGTAGTGATGATGTTGCTGACTGCCATGATGATAGTGATGGTGGTAGTGATGATGTTGCTGACTGCCATGATGATAGTGATGGTGGTAGTGATGATGTTGCTGACTGTCATGATGTTGCTGACTGCCATGATGATAGTGATGGTGGTAGTGATGATGTTGCTGACTGCCATGATGATAGTGATGGTGGTAGTGATGATGCTGCTGACTGTCATGATGTTGCTGACTGCCATGATGATAGTGATGGTGGTAGTGATGATGTTGCTGACTGTCATGATGTTGCTGACTGCCATGATGATAGTGATGGTGGTAGTGATGATGTTGCTGACTGTCATGATGTTGCTGACTGCCATGATGATAGTGATGGTGGTAGTGATGATGTTGCTGACTGCCATGATGATAGTGATGGTGGTAGTGATGATGTTGCTGGTAGTGATGATGTTGCTGACTGCCATGATGTTGCTGACTGCCATGATGTTGCTGACTGTCATGATGTTGCTGACTGCCATGATGTTGCTGACTGCCATGATGTTGCTGACTGTCATGATGTTGCTGACAGTCATGATGTTGCTGACTGTCATGATGTTGCTGACTGTCATGATGTTGCTGACTGCCATGATGTTGCTGACTGCCATGATGTTGCTGACTGCCATGATGTTGCTGACTGCCATGATGTTGCTGACTGCCATGATGTTGCTGACTGCCATGATGTTGCTGACTGCCATGATGTTGCTGACTGCCATGATGTTGCTGACTGTCATGATGTTGCTGACAGTCATGATGTTGCTGACTGTCATGATGTTGCTGACTGCCATGATGATAGTGATGGTGGTAGTGATGATGTTGCTGACTGCCATGATGATAGTGATGGTGGTAGTGATGATGTTGCTGACTGTCATGATGTTGCTGACTGCCATGATGTTGCTGACTGTCATGATGTTGCTGACTGTCATGATGTTGCTGACTGCCATGATGATAGTGATGGTGGTAGTGATGATGTTGCTAACTGCCATGATGATAATGATGGTGGTAGTGATGATGTTCCTGACTGTCATGATGATAATGATGGTGGTAGTGATGTTGCTGCTGACTGCCATGATGATAGTGATGGTGGTAGTGATGACGTTGCTGACTGCCATGATAATAATGATGGTGGTAGTGATGATGTTCCTGACTGTCATGATGATAATGATGGTGGTAGTGATGTTGCTGCTGACTGCCATGATGATAGTGATGGTGGTAGCGATGATGTTGCTGACTGTCATGATGATAATGACAATGTTGCTGACTGTCATGATGATAATGACAATGTTGCTGACTGTCATGATGATGATGATGATGTTGCTGACTGCCATGATAATAATGATGGTGGTAGTGATGATGTTGCTGACTGCCATGATGATAATGATTGTGGTAGTGATGATGTTGCTGACTGCCATGATGATAGTGATGGTGGTAGTGATGATGTTCCTGACTGCTATGATGATAGTGATGGTGGTAGTAATGATGTTGCTGACTGCCATGATGATAGTGATGGTGGTAGTGATGATGTTGCTGACTGCCATGATGATAGTGATGGTGGTAGTGATGATGTTGCCGACTTCCATGATGACAGTGATGGTGGTAGTGATGATGTTGCTGACTGCCATGATGATAGTGATGGTGGTAGTGATGATGTTCCTGACTGCTAAGATGATAGTGATGGTGGTAGTGATGATGTTGCTGACTGTCATGATGATAATGATGGTGGTAGTGATGACATTGCAGACTGCCATGATGATAATGATGGTGGTAGTGATGATGTTGCTGACTGCCATGATAATAATGATGGTGGTAGTGATGATGTTCCTGACTGCCATGATGATAGTGATGGTGGTAGTGATGATGTTGCTGACTGTCATGATGATGATGATGGTGGTAGTAATGATGTTCCTGACTGCCATGATGATAGTGATGGTGGTAGTGATGATTTTGCTGACTGTCATGATGATAATGATGGTGGTAGTGATGATGTTCCTCACTGTCATGATGATAATGATGGTGGCAGTGATGATGTTCCTGACTGTCATGATGATAATGATGGTGGTAGTGATGATGTTCCTGACTGTCATGATGATAATGATGGTGGTAGTGATGACCTTGCAGACTGTCATGCTGATAATGATGGTGGTAGTGATGATGTTGATGATAATGATGGTGGTAGTGATGATGTTCCTGACTGTCATGATGATAATGATGGTGGTAGTGATGACCTTGCAGACTGTCATGCTGATAATGATGGTGGTAGTGATGATGTTGATGATGATGATGACAGTCAGGATGGTGATGACAGTGATGATAAAGAAGATGATGATAACAGAGACAATGATGATACTATACGTGGTAATAATGGTAATGGAGATTAACGGTGATGATGATACTGATTGGTTGTGGCATTTCTGGTGATGACATTGAGAAGCACCAGTATATTTACCTTACCATATTAACAGTGTCCTGAAGGGAATTAGAATTACAGAACACAAATACAATAAATAAAGTAATGCAGAGTTTCTGTGTATGTCCATTGCACATGAACAGGACAAAATCTGCCATATTCTCACCATGTTAATTTCAATATGAGTGGCTTGACTAGATATATTTAATTAATTGGAGACTTTAATAACAGCAGATGGAAGGTGTATTAAGGAAGTTAAATGTAGAATAGCTCAAATCAAATCAAATCAAATCAACTTTATTAGGGTCACAAATTGGGCGCGCAGGCCCGTCTTACATTCGGCCCTTCCAATCACTCGTCTTTCGTTCATCAAGAGCATTATACATTTACATAGGAAGAAAAATAAACATTGTGAAATGAATATTGTAAACATAAACAAGGCTAATTACCATGTTATGAAGCCCATCTCCCACCTATCCATACATCACCCCACCCACACAACACCCCCACCTACCCACACACACCAAGGGACACATACACACCCCCACCTACCGACACACACGCACACCAAGGGACACATACATACCCCACCAACCGACCCATCCCCCTCCCGCACATCCCCCACCCACACACACTGCCCTCACCTGATCCCCCAACCAAAACACACTCGCCACCCACAAACATTCCCCCACCAACCCACACATCCCATGCCCATCCACATCCTACCCCACACATCCTCTCCCCACCCACACCTCAAACCACCCATCCCCCAGCCACATCTCCATCGACAACATATTCCCCACTCACACACACAATCCCCCACCAACCCACATGTCCACTTACACATCCCCAAACCATACACACACATCCCCACCAACTGTCATGTCCCTACCCCCCCCCCCCCCACACACACACACACACATCTCCCTAACCACCCATACATCCCCAATCCACTCACACACACCCCACCACCCACACATACAACTTCCACCCACCCACACATGCCTTAACCTAATCCCCCACCACACAATCCCCCCACCCGCACATCACATCACCCCCTACCACGCACTATTCCCAACCCACGCACCACATACACACATATCCCTCACCAACACATCCCCACTTACACACCACACACATATCCCCCACCCAGATACCACACAATATTCCCACCCACACCCACACAGATACCCTTACCCATCCACCCTACATACCCCCACTCACACACCACAAAAATCTCCCACCCACAAACACATACCTCACCCACACAATATCACCAACCAACACACCACACACCTCTCCCCACCCACACACGCATTCCTTACCCGTACACCAACACACACTCACTCACGCATACATCCTCCACTACGCACCCACACACCCCCACCCACCCACTCCCAACCAAACATCTCTCGATCACAATACCCCTACCCCCACACACATCCTCCACCCACTCACACATCCCACCCCGACACATACAACTCCCTCACCCACCTACACATCCCTAAGCCACTCACACACCCCCACCCACACATTCCCCATCCACACACACACATCTCCCACCCACACTCCCCCACATACTTCCCCCAACCACCACAATCCCCTGCTCACCCACACAAATACCCCACCCATACGCACATTCCCCACACCCATCACACACATCCCCCACACCACACACTATCCTCCACCCATACCACCACAAACATACCCTCCACCCACACATCATTCACACAAAGGCAGCATGTCACAAGATGAAGAATATTCTCTGCCATTTATTTTTGTCAATCAAGGTAGGGAAAACGGTTCTTAAGAGCTATAGTGAGCCACTTCTGATGTATGGAAGCAAATCATGGACAATTAGCAGACAGGTGTGGAATTATGTGGCATCTGAGGAGATGTGATTTTACAGATAAATGATGAGAACACTGTGGATGGATAGAAAAAACAATGAAGGTATTTTGAAAGAAGTTAGCTCAAAAAGAGAATCACTTACTTGCATTAGAAAACGACAGTCCTTTGTGCATTTTATGATAAGAGTAAAATTGGAGTATGTCACCACAATGGGAAGGTTAGAGGGGAAGAGAGGCAAGAAAGAAGATGCTGGACAGTTTGACATCATGGTATGGAGGAAAGTCAGTATCAGAAAAGAGTGCCAGTACAAGAGACAGAAGGTTGTGGACAGACATGTTCACCATTGCCACACAGCATGGACTATAAGGAGAAAAAGACTTGGTCAGAACATGGACATCATATAGCACTGATTACCATCATTGTACTCGCTCTGAACATGTCCGCAGTTGCTCTGGTTTTCCCCACAATAAATCCATCAGAATAAGCAACTAACTGCCAGTTTGGTGTTGACTGATGAGCATCCTTGTGCATTTGATGTGAAACTTGTCCTTGGCCACTTTGATCTTCAATCCAAAAGTTTGCATTCTAACTATTACTGTTGATTCATCCAATCAGGAGTCCTCATTTTCCATGCACACGGACTTAACTTATTTGTCTTTATAACCCTCAACCAACTCACTCCTAGCCATTTGTAAACTTATTCATGATTGGTTGGATTTTACAGGTAGTTTTCTACAGGATGAAGTAGCCAGTCACAGGCCAACCTTCCTTTGTGACCTCTTATGACCTGCATGGCAGGTTACAGTCATACTGTTCTTTGTTTCCCTTATGGGCCCCTGTAACTCATGGGTATCTATCATCTTTACCAGGCATGGAACATAATGGGTGGTTATGTAAGCTCAAGCTACACCATGCTAGAGTGTTTGTTCAATTATGTGAAGATCTTGTCTAAGGGGTAACAGCAATTGCCATTACCATAGTTAAAATATTAGCACATTAATAAGCATTGCTTCACTCACAAAAAGGGAATGAAGTTATTAAGACAATACTTAGGCAATTAAGAAAATTATACTTATCTACACATGAAAACATGTATATGTATGGTTTTATAAGTTAATATAAAGAAGTAGTCTATATGAAGATTGTAGCATATAATGTAAAGAAGACAACAGTAAAGTAATTATAAAAACAGTTTTGAATTATATATGATAACAGCATTAATGTACATATACAGATTTTAAAATTTAATATCGGATTTAAATCAGCATTAGGCCACATGTGTAGCACCACATTGGTCAATGTGTTAGAAGCATTATCAGAATACACAACAGTACAAGACATAGCACCACATTTCAATGCCATCATAGCATATTAGGGATATAGTAAGTAGGTAAGTAAGCAAGTAAGAAGGTAGGTAAGTAAGTAGGTGGGTAGTAAGTAGGTTGGTAAGTAGGTAGGTAAGTAAGTAGGTAGGTAAGTAAGTAGGTAGGTATGTAAGTAAGCAAGTAAGTAGGTAAGTAAGCAAGCAAGTAGGTAAGTAAGTAAGGAAGTAGGTAAGTAGGTGAGTATTAGGTAGGTAAGTAAGTAGGTCAGTAAGTAGGTAGGTAAGTAAGTAGGTAGGTAAGTATTATGTAAATAGTTAGGTAAGTAGGTAAGTAAGTAGGTAGGTCAGTAAGTAAGTAGGTAAGTAAGTAGGTAGGTAAATAGTTAGGTAAGTAGGTCAGTTAGTAGGTAGGTAGCTCAGTAAGTAGGTAAGTAAGTAAGTAAGAAGGTAGGTCAGTAAATAAGTAGGTAGGTAAGTCAGTAAATAGGTAGGTAGGCAGGTAGGTAGGTAAGTATGTAGGTAAGTAAGTAGTCAGTAAGTAAGTAGGTAAGTAAGTAGGTAGGTCAATAAGTAGTTAGGTAAGTAAGTAGGTAGGTAAGTAAGCAGGTCAGTAAGTAGGTAGGTAACTCAGTAAATAGGTAGGTAAGTAAGTAGGTAAGTAAGAGGTCAGTAAGTATGTAGGTATGTAAGTAGGTCAGTAAGTAGGTAGGTAAGTAAGTAGGTCGGTAAGTAGATAGGTACTAAGTAGGTAGGTCAGCAAGTAGGTAGGTAAGCAAGTAGGTAGTAAGTACGTAGGTCAGTAAGTAGGTAGGTAAGTAAGTAGGTAGGTAAGTATGCTATGGAGAGGTATAAACTCCATCCCTGGTCTTAACCATTCTCGGAATCAAAGCGAGAGGTAGCAGTTACAGGTTATAAGTTCTTGTCAATTAGCGTAGACATGGGGCGCCACGGGTTGCCTCTGACGGTGGGAGACACCTACAGGTGTCACTGATCAGCTACCGCCCGCCTCAAGCTGGGCAGACCCGGCCAATTGGGTGCTGATCCATCACAGCCTGCCTGTTTCAATGGGTGCTTGGGGCTAGGACAAAATCTTAAACGCAGGCTGTAAAACCAATGCACCAGCTACTACTAAAAAGAAAAATAGAAACCTCAAGCTACGGATTGCAAACTAGAACGTAAGAACCATGTGTCCAGGATTTTCCACTGATTTGACAAATATTGACGATGTGAGAAAAACGTCTGTGATTGATGCCGAACTCAATCGTCTTAACATTGATATTGCTGGCCTGCAGGAGACTGGCCTCGCTGAGGAAGGGTCACACAGGGAAAACAATTACACCTTTTTTTGGAAGGGTAGAGGGCAGGTAGAAACAAGGCAACACGGTGTGGGCTTTGCAGTGAGGAATTCACTACAGGAAATGATTGAAATTCCAGCTGGATGTAATGAAAGACTATTATCCCTGCGCTTGGCAACTTCTTGTGGTTTTGCCACCATTATCACTGCATATGCACCGACACTCACTTCCTCTGATGATGTGAAGAATTCATTCTAGAGTTAGACTGTGATCAAGGCAGTTCCAAAATCCGACAACATATATATGCTCAGTGATTTCAATGCTCGTGTGGGCAAGGACTCGAGTTCATGGCCAGTGTGCCTTGGAAAATATAACATCGGTTGCATGAATGAAAATGGGCAAAGGCTGCTGGAGCATTGCACCAGAAATAACCTATGCATTACAAACTCCTTTTTTATAACAAACGAAATGCATAAGGTCACATGGAAACAACCAAGATCCGGCCATCAGCATCAGCTGGACTTCATCATCACACGCAGACAACATCTGAACCAAATATCATTAACTCGAAGTTACCACAGTGCTGACTGTGATACAGATCATTCTTTGGTTGTTGCAAGGGTTAGACTGAGACCAAAGAGAATCAACACAGCTAAACACAAATCTAGCCCCAGGATTCATATTATTAACACCCACGATCCTAAAAAGTGCTTTGAGTTCCAACAGCAACTTGAAGACGCTTTCACAGATACATCAGAAAATTGTACAGCATGTGAAAAGTGGGGTAAACTTAAGGAAACTCTTTATAATACAGCGGTAGGGGTTTATGGCACGGTGGATCATACAAGGCAGGACTGATTTGCGGTAAACAGCCAGACACTGCAGCCCTTGATTGATAAAAAGAAGATAGCTTGCATAAAAAACAAGGAAAGAACAACGCGTAACACTCTGAGTGAGCTGAAGCAAGCTAGGAAAGATGTGCAAAAGGCTGCCAGGCAATGTGCAAATGACTACTGGATCAAGTTATGTGAGTCCATTCAAAGTGATAAGGGAAACATCAGAAGCACGTATGAAGGGATAATGAAAGCCTGTGGTCCAATGATCAAAAGAAGTGCACCACTGAAAACCTTGACTGGAGAAATCATCACTGATAAGAAACAGCAGATGGATAGATGGGTAGAGCACTATTTGGAGCTTTACTCATGTCAGATCAAACTAGCGGATGATGCCCTTAATGCCATTGAGGCCCTGCCAACTCTTGACCACCTGGATACACTTCCCACCATAACAGAAGTTAAGTGTGCTATAAATGAACTGGCATTTGGCAAGGCTCCAGGTAAGGATGGGATTCCAACAGAGGTTACCAGGAGTGGGCAAGACACACTCACTCTACAGATCCACCAGCTATTAGAGCTATGCTGGCGAGAAGGACAAGTCCCACAGGATTTCAAAGACTCAAGCATCATAACATTGTAAAAGAACAAGGGCGATCGGAGCGACTATAACACTTCTCACATCTGTGTATTGTTGGGAAAGTATTTGCCAGAATTATTCTGCGCAGACTTCAAGTCCCGGGAGATCAAATTTACCCCGAATCACAGTGTGGCTTCCGACATAACCAGTCTACCATTGATATGATATTCTCATTGCGACAAATGCAAGAAAAATGCCATGAAGAGAATCAACTACTGTTTACGGCCTTCATCAACCTCACAAAGGCATTTGATTTGGTTAGTCATGAGGGTCTGTTCAAGGCACAAAAGATCGGCTACCCATCAACTCTTCTGTCCATTTTGGAATCGTTCCACACAGGCATGAAAGGAATAATCAAATTTGATGGTGCAACTTCTGAAGAGTTTTGAAATCAAGAGTGGAGTTAAGCAAGGTTGTGTACAAGCTCCTACCCTCTTTGGGATATACTTTTCACTTCTACTGAAATATGCCTTTTGTGATCAGTATGGTGGTATATACATTCACTTACGCTCAGATGACAGATTCTACAATGCTCAGAGATTGAAGGCCAAGACCAAAATTAGGAGGGTACTGATCAGAGAGTTGCTTTTGCAGATGATACTGCAATTACGACCCATTCTGAGGAAGAATTACGTCTACTATCTGCATTCTCCAATGCTTGTTCTGAATTTGGTTTAACCCTTTCGCGGCTATAGACGAGTTAAGTAGTACCGCGGTACGATGCTGTTGACGAGTTGACTCACCTCCCGTAATCTGTCCCCCCGGTGCTATGGACGAGCTAACCCGTTTATAACATCTATACAAGAAAGCTATAGCCGTTTTCAAGCGTTTATGAATGGGGCACAAAGGTTACCTATTTTTAGATCCAAATGACCTATTTCACAGGCTCAACAGGCGTTAGTGTGCTGATAATGTGTTGTTGAGGCAGCTTCACCAGCAACAAGCCTGTTTTGTTCGTTTTAATTTCTACGGTGTACTGGTTTTATAATACCCCCGCGTTTGTGATAGAGTATTTGTGCGGGCATACCCTTTTTGTAGATAATTGGTACACCAGTCCTAATTTGTTTATGTGGCTTCACGATCATGCAACTAATGCATGTGGCACGGTCAGAAAGAATAGACAGAATTTGCCTAAAATGGAAGAAAAATTATTAAAAAAAGGAATTTGCTATAGGTCTACAAGCTGTTTATTAGCCCTGAAATGGTGCGACAAAAGAGAAGTTTGGATGCTGTCTACATGTCACAATTCAGACATTGTACCAACAGAGAAAAAAGATTGGAAAACCGGAGAAAATACACAAAAGCCAAAGTGCATTGTTGACTACAATAAAAATATGGGCGCGGTTGATCGGACTGACATGCTTCTCAGTTCTATTGAGTCAATTAGGAAAACTGTAAAGTGGTACAAGAAACTGTTTTTTCATGTTCTAGATCTGTCTATTTTAAATGCATATTCCATGTACAAATTGGTAACGGGGAATAATATTCCTCTTGCTGATTTTCATTTATCTTTAATTCGTGAAATTCTACAAAAATATTCTACGGAGAGAAGAAAGAGTGGAGGGGGACGAAGGAGCGAAGATCTGCCACTACGATTGGTACATCGTCATTTCCCATCTACAATAGAGTCCACAACGTCACAGAAGAAGGGGCCAACAAGAAAGTGTGTGGTGTGCTCTAAAAATAAAAAACGACGGGAATCAAGATATATGTGCAAGGATTGTGATGTACCTCTCTGTGTCGTACCTTGCTTCGGGGTCTTCCACAAACAACTAAATTATTAACTTTCCTTTGGTCTTTTCTTGTCATTCCATTCCTTGTTTTGCGTATGTTCCGTTACACTATCAATCCATCTTGTTATTGAATCTTATCTTTTGAATTTTAAAATAATGTGAATAGTTTATTTTTCTCTGTTATTGCTTCTGTAACATCGTCATTCCACCATATTGTTACATTTTATTTTTTTAATTTTTCTATCTTTTACCTAATATCTTAATATTAATACATTATTATTTATATATAATTAAAATAACTTTAAACTAAACATTTTAAAAACATGAATAAGCTATTTTGTTGTTTTATCTCTTTGTAAAAGTGTTTGTTCAAACAATGGTGCCAACCTACCCAGTTTAGGAGTGCTTAAATTTTCCGGTGTTACAAAAATGGTCAACATCGCCGTGACATTTCCAGTTTCTTAGAGGTCAAGAAAGTATTTAGCACAGGCGGGGCAGTCGGCGGAGAAAGTATTTAGCACCGGGCGGGACGCTACTCAGAATTACGTAGCATTAAAAGGATTAACAATTAGCAAAAAGAAGACACAAATTATGTCACAAGGTGCACATGGGGTACCATCAATCTTTATTGATGAAGCCGAACTGGAGATAGTAGACCATTTTACATATCTAGGATCACAGGTAAATAGCAAATTATCCCTAGATCAGAAAATCAACATCAGGATTGGTAAAGCAGCAACAACAATGAATAGGTTAACAAAATGAGTCTGGGAGAATTTGAAGCTTACTGCCAAAATAAAAGTCCTTGTCTATGAAGCCTGTGTCCTTAGAACTCTTCTTTATGGCAGTGAAACCTGGTCAACTTACTCACATCAAGAGAAACGTTTAAACAGCTTTCATATGTAGTGTCTGCGAAGAATACTTGGTATTAAGTGGCAAGACAAAATCACAAATACTGAAGTATTGGAAAGATCAGGTTGTGTGACGGTTTGTTCCATGCTCAGTCTTCGTAGACTTAGATGGATAAGGCATGCTAGGAGGATGGATGATGGTAGAATACCAAAGGACATCTTTTTTGGTGAATTACAGATGGGTAAGAGATCTTAGGGTTGGCCTATACTACGATACAAAGATGCGTGTAAGCGGGACATGATTGATACAGGCAGTGATAATGCACATTGGGAGCAAGCCACTGCTGACCGTGTTGCATGGAGTGCAAATATCAGAAATGGAATAAAGACGAAGGAGAAAATGATTGCAAATAAGTCACACACCGAGCGTGCGAGACGTAAGATGGTGCATGATGGTGGAAATGACCATGTGTTCACATGCATCCATTGTGAACAAACATTTACAGCGTGAAATGGCCTTATAAGTCACATTCACTACCGCCATGGGTTGTAGTTATTAAGCCTTTTTGAAGCACAATGTAATAAACTATCGTCTGTCAAGACAGCAAGGTGGCAATGTACAAAAGGCAGGTAAGTAGGTAGGTAGGTAGGTCAGTAAGTAAGTAAGTAGGTAGGTAGGTAAGTAAGTAAACTGTCAGTGAGTAGGTAGGTAAGAAGGTAGGTCAGTAAGTAAGTAGGTAAGTAAGTAGGTAGGTAAGTAAATACATAGGTTAGTCAGTCAGTCAGTAAGTAGGTAAGTCAGTAAGCAGGTCAGTAAGTAGGTAGGTATGTAAGTAGGTAGGTCAGTAAGTAGGTCTGTAAGTAGGTGGGTAAGTAAGGAGGTAGGTAAGTAGGTCAGTAAGTAGGAAGGTAGGTAAGTAGGTAAGTAAGTAGGTCAGTAAGTAGGTAGGTAAATAAGTAGGTCAGTAAGTAGGTAGGTCAGTAAGAAAGTAGGTAAGTAAGTAGGTCAGTAAGTAGGTAGGTAAGTAAGTAGGTCAGTAAGTAGGTAGGTAAGTAAGTCAGGAAGTAGGTAGGTCAGTAAGTAGGTCAGTAAGTAGGTAGGTAAATAAGTAGGTAAGTAAGTCAGGAAGTAGGTAGGTCAGTAAGTAGGTCAGTAAGTAGGTAGGTAAATAAGTAGGTAAGTAAGCCAGGAAGTAGGTAGGTAAGTAAGTAGGTAGGTAAGTAAGTCAGGAAGTAGGTAGGTAAGTCAGTCAGTAAGCAGGTAAGTAAGTCAGGAAGTAGATAGGTAAGTAAGTAGGTCAGTAAGTAGGTGGGTAAGTAAGTAAGTAGGTAGGTAGGTAAGGTAATAAGTCAGGAAGTAGGTAGGTAAGTAAGTAGGTCGGTAAGTAAGTAAGTAGGTCAGTAAGGGACCAGTATATACACCTTAAGGCATACTGGTTATATGGTGCTAGACCATATATTTATAGACCAATCGGTACTCAATTGGTCATGTGGTCTATATCCAACTGGCTGCCTTTATGTCCCAGGACATCTCCTGGTACCAGGTAGTAGCTCCAACAAAGACATCAGAAAGTTAACAAAATGAAAATTATGAAACATAAATTAATATTATGAAACTGATTTTCAGCAAAGCACTATATTTCTGTTATTACAGAAGCTAGGTGAGTAACAAGTTTCAAAGCTGTAAACACACACTGAAAGAAATGAAAGACTCAAAACAACTTACAAATTGCTGTTGAATACAACAATATTAATATCATTATCAGATGAGAAATGAACAACTATGAAAAAGAAACTATATCTGCAATACAATTAAATGATAAGTATTATATGAAACATTACATTGAACAAAACTTAATGAGAAAGAAAGAAAGATTGGTTGGTTGGTGAATTCTTTGAAAGACTAGGTTTTAATTCTTAAGACCAATGCATTGGCCAGATGGCATAATTGGTACAAGAATACAGACTTGATGCACGACTGGAGATTGTGTGAGATAGTGACAGAAGATTGTGTGAGATAGTGACTGGAGATTGTGTGAGATAGTGACTGGAGATTGTGTGAGATAGTGACTGGAGATTGTGTGAGATAGTGACTGGAGATTGTGTGAGATAGTGACAGGAGATTGTGTGAGATAGTGACTGGAGATTGTGTGAGATAGTGACAGGAGATTGTGTGAGATAGTGACAGGAGATTGTGTGAGATAGTGACTGGAGATTGTGTGAGATAGTGACAGGAGATTGTGTGAGATAGTGACTGGAGATTGTGTGAGATAGTGACTGGAGATTGTGTGAGATAGTGACTGGAGATTGTGTGAGATAGTGACTGGAGATTGTGTGAGATAGTGACTGGAGATTGTGTGAGATAGTGACTGGAGATTGTGTGAGATAGTGACTGGAGATTGTGTGAGATAGTGACTGGAGATTGTGTGAGATAGTGACAGGAGATTGTGTGAGATAGTGATAAGAGATTGTGTGAGATAGTGACATGAGATTGTGTGAGATAGTGACCGGTGACTGTGTGAGATAGTGACTGGAGATTGTGTGAGATAGTGGCTGGTGACTGTGTGAGATAATGACAGGAGATTGTGTGAGATAGTGACAGGAGATTGTGTGAGATAGTGACCGGTGACTGTGTGAGATAGTGACTGGAGATTGTGTGAGATAGTTACCAGTGATTGTGTGAGATAGTGACAGGAGATTGTGTGAGATAGTGATAGGAGATTGTGTGAGATAGTGACCGGTGACTGTGTGAGATAGTGACAGGAGATTGTGTGAGATAGTGACTGGAGATTGTGTGAGATAGTGACAGGAGATTGTGTGAGATAGTGACTGGAGATTGTGTGAGATAGTGACAGGAGATTGTGTGAGATAGTGACTGGAGATTGTGTGAGATAGTGACTGGAGATTGTGTGAGATAGTGACAGGAGATTGTGTGAGATAGTGACTGGAGATTGTGTGAGATAGTGACTGGAGATTGTGTGAGATAGTGACTTGAGATTGTGTGAGATAGTGACAGGAGAATGTGTGACATAGTGACCGGTGACTGTGTGAGATAGTGACTGGAGATTGTGTGAGATAGTGACTGGAGATTGTGTGAGATAGTGACCGGTGATTGTGTGAGATAGTGACAGGAGATTGTGTGAGATAGTGATAAGAGATTGTGTGAGATAGTGACATGAGATTGTGTGAGATAGTGACCGGTGACTGTGTGAGATAGTGACTGGAGATTGTGTGAGATAGTGGCTGGTGACTGTGTGAGATAGTGACAGGAGATTGTGTGAGATAGTGACCGGTGACTGTGTGAGATAGTGACTGGTGATTGTGAGAGATAGTGACTGGAGATTGTGTGAGATAGTGACTGGCGATTGTGTGAGATAGTGACAGGAGATTGTGTGAGATAGTGACAGGAGATTGTGTGAGATAGTGACAGGAGATTGTGTGAGATAGTGACAGGAGATTGTGTGAGATAGTGACTGGAGATT
Organism: Cepaea nemoralis; assembly: GCA_014155875.1. Classification (NCBI taxonomy): domain Eukaryota; kingdom Metazoa; phylum Mollusca; class Gastropoda; order Stylommatophora; family Helicidae; genus Cepaea; species Cepaea nemoralis. The sequence continues at coordinate 835,316 of JACEFZ010019322.1, forward strand.
GTGTGAGATAGTGACTGGAGATTGTGTGAGATAGTGACTGGAGATTGTGTGAGATAGAGACTGGAGATTGTGTGAGATAGTGACCGATGATTGTGTGAGATAGTGATCAATGACTGCCCATGCTTACCGGCATGGTGCATGATAATGAAGACTGGGGTGGGGTGTATAGGAGGTAAGGCTTGGAAAAAGAATTACTATTAAAAAGAATATCCCCAAAAAAGAAGTGAGGGGAAGACTACTACTGATGTATAAAACAAAAAACAGGGGAAAGGGGGGGAGGGGGGTGTCCTTGAGCCTGAGGAATTAAGGCCGCCTGGCTAATGAAGTCATCACAAAATGTGCAGGTTAGGGTTTTCTTTTTGCCTCAGACAGAAAAAAAATCCACACCTTACTAAGGATGCAAACCCGTCACGTGAATGAGAACCCAACATTCTTAGCCGCTCCTCGATCTAAATATAAACACTATTTAATTAATATGTCTGCTGTTTTAAGAGATCAAGCAAATAATTTCTAATATATAATTAAACAAAAAATATTTTTATGATTTCTAATAGTATTCAGCAGGATTTTTTCTATCCTCTGTAGAATACATATTTATAGATCACATAATGGAATGTTCCTAAAGAAATAGTCTTTAAAAGAAGCCAAAAACAACAAATAATAAAAAACAATAGAAAAAAGTCGGGCTAGAAGGCTTGTTACAAAATCATAAACTAGCAAAAGTGATAGTGACTTAAATAGGACAAAATAAGAAATGGCTTGCAGATTAAAATAACAGTGATAAATAAAAAATGTTAAAAATGATGCTATGCTAATATATGATGTAGGTACTGGTGCAAGGCTGCTAATGTTTTTCTACAAAAACAAAAATATTTCAGTGATTAATCTATAAAACATCTAGTTATTTGGTCACCAAAAAATTTTCAGTGATTTATCTACAAAGCATTTTCAGTCATTTGACTACCAAAGAATTTTCAGTGATTTTTCTACAAAGCATTTACAGTAATCTGATTAACAAAGAATTTTCGGTCATTCCTTCGCAATTTTCAAAATGGTGAGATTTGATAATCTACAAGAAATGTAATACTAACCATGGCATCCTTGTTGTTTGGTACATGATGATGGATATCACGAATAGATCCAATCAGGAAAGGAATTCTTTGGTCCAGAATCTGTAAGAGAACCAGAAATTATATTGCCGTAGTAGAGTCAATGTGTTATTTGCTTCATTTTGTGCTGAAGGATAATATATCGCCAAATGTGACTTACCATTTGGCCGTTATAGGATCAATGTGTTATTTGTTTTGTTTCACGGTACTTTCACAATTATAAAGCTCTGTGAATGAAAATTTACATTATAGCACTTGTCCATTTTATTGTGCACCATGTTTGGTCCAAACCAACTTTTTTGTTGGCACTGAATCAGTTAAGGACCTGTGCTCCATTGAGGGGATAAAAGGCAGGATAAGAAGAAATATAAACTGCTAACACTTCTGACAAGGTTACTTACGTCATTGAGTGCTTCCTGTGCTAGAGACCTGAAAGCCAACAGCACACCAATTCTGGTCATTCGTAGCAAGAGAATATCAGCATCTGAAAGAGGGCACCATAAGAAAATATGTGACGCTTTCTTTTAATTATATACACGTTTCACTAGCATTCACATAAGTAGCCTCTGAAAATACACTAACAGACATATTCTAATAATTTTTTTTATGCATTACAGTATTAGGAAACAGTAAAGCTCGTTTACATGCCAAAAAGGCAAACTGAGAATACTGTATTAGGATTATGTTTTGCATGACTGACTGGCACGCTGGGCAATGTGGTCTGTATTGTCAGTAACCTTTACTTTCCTATAATTCTGGTGCTCATTTGATTAAGCTGGGTCGATCTACTGCTGTATTTGTCATTTAAAAAACCTGTAACCTTGCCACTACAGCGAATTGAATACAGGACTATGTGTCAGTAAATAAAAGTGCTAACCACAGCACCAGAATGGTGTATATTTTACTGTCTGGTAAAAGAGTCAACACATGGCAGATACTGCTGGAGTGTAATGTGATAGGTCTTCACATATATGGTGTGTCTAAACAGTACTGACTTACCATATGAAAATTTACTAGGGCGAGTCAATAAGTAAGTCACACAGTTCTGTGGGATGGCAGGTAAATGTAGTTGGTGTTTTCTACAAGTGTCATCAGGTAACAGCAACATCACACTTTATATTCCCGTTCATCAGGTGGTGCTAGGTGTCTCATGCGCATGCGCAGCACATAAACAAAATGGCGACTGCACCTACGGAGTGTACAACCAAAGAGCAACATGCTGTTGTGCGTTTTTTGTGGGCAACAGGACTGCCTGCAAAGGACATTCATAAGGAAATGCTTCCTGTTTATGCTGACAAATGTTTGTCCCATAAAGCGGTGCATAGCTGGGTAGAAAAATTTTCTCAAGGACGTTCTAAAATTGTTGATGAAATCCGATCTGGTCGTCCTGTTGAGATTGCAACAGAAGCATCCGTGCAGCGGGTGGAGGAGATAATTAGAGGTGACAGGCGAGTAACGATAGACTCTGTAGCATCTGCAATAGGGTGCTCACATGGTTCAGCATACAGCATAATGCATGATCGATTGAAATTTCCAGGACTGCTGACTAGAGGAGTGTTGCTTCTTCATGACAATGTCAGACCGCAACGGCTCGATTAACTCAGAAGAAAAGTAACCAACTAAGGTGGGAAGTTCTGGAATATCCACCTGACTTAGCCCCTAGCAATTTCCACCTTTTTGGTACACTGAAAACCCACCTTGGCGGGAAACATTTCGCGAATGACGCCGAAGTTGAATTAGAAGTGAAAACATGGTTTGGAAAACAGAGCACGCAGTTCTATGCAACCAGTTTGGGAGGACTGATAAAACGATGGGATAAGTGCATCAATGTTGGTGGAAATCATTTGAGAAATAAAGGGACAATGTATGTATAAAAATAAACTGGTTTCAAGTTGTCATCATATTTATTTTTCTACAGCCATTTGTGACTTACGTATTGACTTCCCCTCGTGCTTGAGAGCTAGTAGTAATAAAGCTGTGTCTTCAATGTCAGTAGAAACATACCTCTTTATTGTTAAGTGTAAGTTTCAACTCAATAGTGTTAACAAGTATCATGCAAGACATGTTAAATACACTAGTTTCTGATCTAACAGACTTGTAGAGTATGCTTTATAAAATAGAATCTGGTATGTTCGTGTGGAGTGGCTGGGATCCCTTGATGAGACAAAGGTCGTGGATGCAGGAGTGTGAAGAAATGAACAGTCTGATAAACTGGCTCCTGCTGCTCTTTTGGGTGGCAAGCTACTTACAAAAAGGTTGACCTGGTAAAGGCTCTCTGGGACTGAGTGGAGAGTGCAGAACAGTCAGAAGATCCACACTTCATCATCATCATGTGCCATGCCGATAAGTATCCCACACCACTACCAGAGTTGTAGATCAGCTCTGTGCTTTTGATTTGATTATGCCATGTAGCCAAGCCATCCAGATATTTACTTCCTTGACTTTCTCTTGTTCTTTTCCTCTTAATCTTACTAGTTGTCACCAAGTTCTCTAGTTTATTTCTTCTCATAGTGTGTTAAAAAGATTGTAGCTGTTTACATCTAATTTCTCTAATCAGTTTACAGTTTTCATTTGCTTCTTGTAGGACTTGCTCATTGATTTTTCTGTCTGTACATGTTATACTTTGCATTTTCCTCAGAAACCCATTTCAACTGCCATTAGATGGTTTTTTAATCTTCTGTTCATTGTCCATGTCTCTCAACCGCATGTGGAGAGGCTGATTCTGATAAGTGGTAAGCAGAAGATCTGGATCACACTCCACAAGTAGTGTAAAATATAGGCAGATTTGACATCAACCTGGAAACTTTTCACTGGCTACGGAAGAAGGGGACGGAGCATGCGTGGGAATGTCCTGAGTGCAGTGATGTTGATTAATTTAACTCATGCTCATACACCATGCATGACTGGACAGCAAGCTTTTCCAGTGTGTAGCAGGGATGTCTTACATGACTTACAATGTCATATGTGAGTGTGAACAAATTTGTTTGTTTACCAAAAAAGATGCTGCAGCCCCTATACTTGCCTGATCTGTGTCTGTGTGACTTCTTCCATTGCCTCAAATTCAAATTCCATATAAATGTGGACATTTTAGAACTATGGACAATGCATAAAATTCAGTGACAGACCAGCTGAAAGCATGTTCAACTGAAGAAGTCTAGCAGAGATACCAGAAGTGGAAGCAACATCTCTGGTGGTTTACAGCTTTGTAAAAGAACAACTTTGAAGAGGGTAATGTAGATGTAAAGTTAAGTTGTTTTAAAGCCTTTCTCACTGCTGTTTATAGACACATCTTGTATACTAGGTGGAAACATCATGAGATGAGTGACTGGCCCCTGTCCTCATTAGAGGTCCCATCTACTTCTATTATATTTATACAAAATACAGAACCTGAGTAAACTTGCTCCTGATCCTGGTGTAGTCAATCGCATGCCTAGTCTTTTCAACGTGAAAAAAAAAACATAAGACGCATTTTAATTTATGTATCCCCAAAAAATTCCTTCTTCAGTTTTTCTGTGGGCCAATGTTCAATCCACAATTGATGAAACACGTGGCAGTCTTTAAAGAGATGTTCAGCTGTCATGTTATCCAATCCATACATGCACAAGGGGTGATGGGACCCACTTCAGTCTGTGTAAGTGACTGCTCACTCTGTTGTGTCCTGTTCTTATATGCGACAGGATCACCTAGTTTGTGTGATCAAGGTAGTAATAGTTGTCTCGTTCATGCTACCTGGTGATTAATAACCTGTTTCTTCTGTGTGAGAGGGTTAATGTTGTTTCAGTCCACAAGCTAATTTTCGGTGGGCAAAACTGGCCTTTCAACAAAAGCATCTAGCAGAGGGTTAAAGCTAAAGCCATATCAAAGCAGAAAGCAGATTTAACACTGCATTCAGAAAAAAAAGAGTTTGACAAACAAATAATATGAAAATACTGGGGCAAAGAAAAATGAAAGAGATGTAATGCAATAATGGGACAATTAAAAAATTTTAAAAACGCAACAAAAGCACATATGGAAAATATAAACCACAGCAATGTTGTCTAATGGTTATTTCAGGACATGGAAACAATGGGGCCACATATAAGATAACTCATGACACATGTCAAAAGTTCCTTTCACAACAAAGAATCTAGAGGGTACAATAAAACATGCACTCATGTCTAAAACTAATTTCACAACAATAAAGGAACAAGAAGGTATAGTAAAACGTAAGATAACAATATGACACTCGCCTAATGCTGATGTCACAAGAGAGACCAGTTTTGCTAAAATAGGTTGCATGCAAAACACTGCAAATGTTGCCAGCTTCTCACACAAACCCTCACCCCCCAAACCACAAACAGCAGATATGTAGTTGTAATTAACAACCCATTTGCATAAAGTTTTGCAACATAAATACTTAAGCAATTCATCTCCTTTCGTTTACTATTTAAACAATAAATTCAGTAGCTGCACAGTTAGCAATCAAAACAGGTTAACTTTTGGTTGACTGTATGCCACTAGAAGTGGTGAGAAATACAGAAAGCTACTAGAAATGAGAGCTGCTGTAGCCCAGTGGATAGTATGCTTGCCTGTTGGCTCGATGCTCATGTGTTCAAACCACCACTGAGGCATATTTTTCTCTCTCCAATGACCTAGGTTAAATAACCCCTTTTCTAACTTCTTGGCCAGATGCTTCTCTACTAGACAAAATAGCCTCTTTGTGTTACAATAAAGTTAATAAAATAACAACATGTCACATATTTCATACTCTTATTATTACTAAATAAGATAACCTCTTTATATGCAATGCTCCTAAAGTTAGAAAACAAAAAGTGCCTCTGATATGCCACATATTTCGTACATCTAATATTACTATACAGATGAATCTCTTTTATGTCCCATACCACATACTTCTAAAGTAATTTTACTGCTATGTGGTTCACAGTTAATTCTTCAGAATATGTTTACAAATAAGCACATAAGCACACAAACTGAACAGGAAATGAGCAGATATCTAACTTCACACACAGGAGGTTGGAAATCATACAGTCAATGAAAGCAGAGATACAGATACATCAATATCAACAGTTTATGAAAGCAAAAGCAATCAGAACCTTTAGCACTCCTGGTTACAGTAACCCTTTTTTCTTATCTGAATGATTTTCTGTTAAATTATTTAACAAAAATGGCAGACGTACATGAAAAATGTAACTTAATGAAATGCTTTATGCTCACTGCAACAATGGGGATCAATTTACATGAACAATTACTCATCAACCATTTTGATGGTGTAAAATTTATGGGCTCCAGACCATGACACAGTGAAATTGATTAAAATTAACGCAGTGAACAAGTTATAAAAACAAAGAAAATACATGTTACAATAAACTAGTATCTGTGGCTTTTAGTAACACATTACTTATTACTGAAATTTATCAACTAAAAAACTGAAATTTATAAGTTAAATGTTACTATTATATAACAACCGTAGCAAATTAACCTCATTTACATGGCATTAATATGTATTGTGGAAGTTGTGGTTCATCAATATTTTATGTGGCTTACACAAGCAGTAGTTTGGCTAGCATCACATGGGCAGGATTTATTTTCCCAAGGAACTGTCTAGTATTAATTTTATGTGACTTTCCAAGAATGTAACCAGTTGGTGGAAAATCATTTCTCGTAATAAGGAAAAAAAAAACCAGATCGCTGAGGTAGTAAACCAGTGCACTAACTACTGAACAACCAAGGCTCAAATTGTCGTCAGCACTATCATGTGACCTGTATTTATCAGAACAACATGATACTGTAGTTGATTTAAATGCATCCAGATCCTGGGAAAATCATCCTGCTTATGCCAGCAACATATGTAGACTCACTCTATGATGTCCCTGTCTCCACTGTCATCTGGGAGTCCTTGTCATATTTTTCAGGGATCATATCTTCAGTTACCAGCTATTCTAGACACTTTACAGGGATCATATCTTCAGTTATTGGCTTTTCCAGACATTTTCCAGGGATCATATCTTTGGTTATTAGCTTTCCAGAATTATCCATGGATCATATCTTCAGTTATCAGCCTTTCCAGACATTTTCCAGGGATCTTATCTTCAGTTATCAGCCTTTCCAGACATTTTCCAGAGACTTATCTTCAGTTATCAGCCTTTCCAGATCACTGTCTTTTAACTCATTCAGTTCCAAGAAATGTGTGGTGTTTGACTGGCTTTACCCCATAATCTTCATCATTATCATGTCCCTTGTAAAATTGTGTAGACGTACAATATTTACACAAGTCTCTGTCTTTGGTGTTCTGGATCAATTCCACAGTTAATATTCCTCTATGCCACCGTCTTAGGCTAACCAGCATTTCTCTCTGCCTGAATGAGATTTTTCAAAAAGGTTGTTTCCTCCATCGGGCGTCTACTGTGCAACCTTTAGGGACTTCTTCTTCTGCTGCCTTTGATCTATCTCCCAATGAAGAACGAGCCCTCAACAAACTCACACCAAACACTTTGCATTCTTGTTCATGGTTGGTTGGATTTTGCTGCTATTTTTGTATGAGATGAGATAGCCAGCCCCACGCCAATCCTTCTTAGTCATCTGTTATGACTATCTGCTTTCCCTTAGGGCTGAATGTTTGGGTTCTTCTTGCTGTTTACCTTCTGCATCTTCTGACAGCTATTGAAAAGTTTCCCTATTGTTGTTGATTACGGAGCCAAGACAATCAAAGCTTATGACACTTTGATTTCTTCATTGTTGACTGTAATTTGTTAGTTCAAATACGGTTTTGTCTGTGTTTATTATTATTATTATTTTAATATCCAGAAACAAATGTTGATTGTCACTGCATCTTTTAACAGACAAATTAAATGTTCTAACCTATCATTTATTTTTCATTAATATCATCCTACAAGTCTGATTAATGGTAAAAATCACGTGTTACATGTTATAAATTACTAACACTAAACAGAAAATTATTTGCGTAAGCATGTAGGCAAGTTAATAGAGACTTTCAGCACAGATTTCATGCACAGAGAGGAGGACAGGTTCAGCCTTCTAACAGCAACGCCAGACCTGCAGGCAGACGTGACCAATCACCTTCTGCTGAAACAGAAGCCAACTTACCACATGGAGCATTCTTGTAAGGGGCTTCATTGTGACAAAATAAAAATAAGGGCAATAGTTAGAGCTAAGCAAAGGTCAATAGTTCACTGTTGCCAGGAGAAATCTGACAAATGTTAAGATAAATTAAGCATATAAACTTATCAACAATTCAATAAGTCTGGAATACTAATAAGTGGTTATAACAAAAGCTCTGTGTCTGTTCCAACTATATACATATATGTATATATTTATGTATTAAAGGCATTTCAAAACGAACATCGATATTGTGAAGGTGTAAAGTCTTGGTAATTGTTAACTTTATTATGTTTGGCTTGCATAAGAGGTCAAGAGTTCACCATTGCCAGGAGAAACCCAACAATTGTTGGAATAAATTATGCACTAAACGTTTTAATGAAGCCTGGAATGGCAATAAGTGGTTATAACAGAAGCTCTGCGACTGTTCCAAATATATATATATATATATAACGGGTGCCATGACACAAAGACAAGTCGGACAGAAGTTGATACAAAGATAGAAGATAAATAATAAAAGCAACAAGGCAAAGCCGAAAAAATAACTCAAGGGTCAGCGAGTAGAATCGATTACTACTCAACACAGGCAGAGAGCCACGGACTAGTCATGAGTTGTTCAAAGAACCACGAGGGGAGACCACGTGATTAGAGGCAAACTCAGCTGTGCCGGGCTGGAAAAGGGTCAATTGTGGCTCAGGGCGTTAGAGAAGAAAGATTGGCGTTCTACACTCAAGAAATAACACCAGCCATCTTGACGTTGAAGAAGAACTCTACTGAAATCAAACTACCTCTACTTTAATGTTTGGTCTGGTTGTAAGGAATAACTTTCATAGCACATGGTTACCTTCATAAGTGCTCCAGCCTACCCCCACCAATCACACAAGGAGAATTTCAGCACAGAGCACCAACTCTGCCCCATTATGAAGGATCCAAATATGTGTATACAAGAACCACCCACGATATTAATATTCTTTTCTGGGCAAGATTTTACGAATTTAAAATGTAACCTGGGCAGCATGATGTTAAGCTGGCCATGCCTCTGTCTCAAACTGTAAGAAATTTTAGCTTCAAATCCAACCAATAGTCAACAAGTCTAGAAGAGGGCTTGGAATTTGGTGGCTGAGGGGATTTTGGTCAATTGCCCTCAAAACACTGTAAGTATGTACGTATGTATGAGTTTTCATTATATTATAACTTAGCAGCTACATTTTCCAATAAATACAAGGGGGCTTCAAATGACAACATTAACGATGTAATAGACATTACAATTCTTGTAACCTGTCAATATTGTTGTTAAGAATGTCAAGAGTGTTCAGCATGTGACATTATGGTGCAGACTAACATGGTGATGTCATAAGGACAGTTTAAAGATGGCTGCCCCACTTTTGACATGCACCAAAGAGGAGCAGCATTCTGTTATCCGTTTTTTGATCAGTGAAGGGGTGAAACCTATAGAAATTCATCTGCAAATAAAGGTCCAGTATGGTTATGCATGCCCGTCAGTCCAGAAAGTGTATGAGTGGAGTAGAAAGTTTCAAAAAGACGTGACTTTTGTGACAGACTGTTCACGACCGGGTCAGGGACACTGAGTAGCTACCAAGAGAATTTTTTTAAGCAGGAATCCAAGCACTTCATCAGTGCTGGAAGACTTGCATTGAACACAGTGGTGACTACATTGAAAAATTATACATTTCTTCGTTACTTTTTCAGAAAATATTAACCCCCCCCCCCCCCCCCCCCCCCCCCAAAAAAAAACATTTTAGGTCTTCATTTAAAGCCCCCTTGTATAAATCTATATATATATATAAGACAATGTTTGTTTCTTTGTCCTTTATACGTTCCCGAACGGTCCATCTGATTGAGATGAAATTTTGTACAGATGTTGTTCTCACTACCGCGGAGCCAACTGACATAGTTTGTGAGCTTAAAATCATCAATGTTTCCTCAAGCACGAAAGAAAAAAGCATTATGAGCTTCATAAACAGGCCCGCCTGTGGCCCGCCATCTTGCTCCAAGGGAACTCACTCTCTGATTAAACCAGAAATTAGTTATGAACAGTAATGTTTCTTTGTGTGTGTGTCCTTTATGCGTTCCCGAATGGCCCATCCAATTGAGATGAAATTTTGTACAGATGTTCTCACTCCTGCGGATCCAACTGAAATACGAGCAATGGGAATGGGAAAGGGAGCATCAGAAACAGACGAGCAACGGGAACGGGAATGGGAGCAGGGGCCGAACGCGTACTCTGTGCTCTTAGAGAAATGTATTTGAATTCAATGAGACGCTCCCCGCCAGGGGCTGGGCGAAGCCGGGCCGGGTCGTCTAGTTTAGTATAAATTACACTGTATCAGAACAGGTCAGACATACAAATACATATTAATTTAGATTCAATTACACTGTAAGTAAATAGGCTAGAATTTCAAATTCAGATTAATTTATAATAAATTACATTGTAACTTCCACATAATTATGTGGAAGCTGCTGAGTTGTGGCTGTATGAATGATGAGAACACAGTGGATGGATATAAAGAGCAATGAAGATATCTTGAAAGAAGTTAACCCACAAAGATTGAACTGCTTACTCACATCAGAAAAAGATATAGTCCTCATTCTTTGAGCATGTCATGAGAAGGGGAAAGCTAGAGAACATCGGTATCAGAAAAGAGTGGCAGCACAAAAGACAGACAGACATATCACCAACACCAGCATGACATGCTTTATGAGAAGACATTGTAACTGAATGGGCTAGATTTTCAAGCATACCTTAAGTTAGTATTAACTACACTGTAAGTAAATGGGCTAGATTTTCAAGCATATATGAATTTAGTATCAACTACATTTTAACTACATAGGCTATATTTTCAATGTGGCTGAATAGGCTAGATTGTCAACAAACAACTCGTTATTATTCATGTAATTTGATGCTAACATTAGCATAAACATTAGCTGAAAGAGCACATGACTCACTCATCAATTTCCGCGTCAGCTCTCTCATGACATCCGGCTTGTCAAAGCTGCTCCTTAGTTGAATCAGTGTGTCTTTATTTGCCACAACTAGTTTCTGTACAGATAAGAATAGCAGAGGAAGGTAACATGGAAGTGGCAAGGTTTTGCAAGATAGAAGATCAAATACTAAAAACAAAATTATCAATAGTGGACACAGACATAAAATACATAATTTCTAGGTATATCAACTAAATTGCATGCCCTGTGCAGGATACCTGGGCCGGCTCCGTGGTGAAATGGTTCCGAACGCAGTATGTAATCCCACATACCGCATTCTAAACCACGTTTGATTTGGCAGCAGATCGTCTTATGTTGTTTTTTTATGAAATGTTATGGGCGCTGGTCATTCAGAAAGCAATGGTAAACTACTTAAAATAAACTTGCCCAACAATCACGAATCTCCCCCAATGGTGTTTCCACCTTGTCGTGGTGGGGGAGCTTGAGTTTCTCAATGACCCTGAGAGCTATGCCGGCGGTAGCGTAGCTACCAGCAGGGCCTCCCAAGCCGGACAGGTCAAAGGGTAGAGAACAGACAAAGAGAAACACCCTGGTCCTCCAGGTTGGGGGTTGAAGCGTGGGGTTAACATCCCCACCTTTGTAAAAACCATTTTTGTTACGAAACAGATACATGAGCCTCGATTTCGGACTGACTTATCTGGACAACGACCTTGGAACGTTAAAGGACTTTTGAGATTTGGAACATGGAATGTACGGACACTATATCGAGCTGGAGCGGCCGAAGAACTAACCCGGGAGCTGGTTGAATATCAAATGGATATAACAGCAATTCAAGAAATAAGGTGGCCAGGAGAGGGTACTTTAGAGCAAAATGGAATGATTATAGTATATGGAGGAAACACCCAAAATAAACATGAATTAGGAACAGGATTTGTCATCAAAAAAGAGTTATGGGGGAACGTTTTAAACTTTAAAGCTGTTAATGACAGGATTAGTAAATTACGAATAAAAGGTAAATGGAAAAATATAACGATGATTAATGTACATGCACCTACTGAAGAGAAAGAAGATGATATTAAAGAAGACTTTTATAATGATCTGGAAGATGTCATAGAAGAAACCCCCAAACAGGACATCCTGATTGTGCTGGGAGACTTCAATGCAAAAATAGGTAGAGAGCAAACTAATAAAAAAGTGGCCGGTATGGAAAGCCTACATACAACTTCAAATGATAATGGATGGAGAGTCATCAACCTGGCAGAAGCCAAAGGACTGCAGATTAGCAGTACCAGACTACAAAGAAAGGATATACACAAACAAACTTGGAAATCATGTGACAAGAGAACCTATAATCAAATAGATCACATTTTAATAACAACAAAATGCATCAAACATACAGCAAGTTAGAAGTTATAGAGGAGCTGAGTGCCACAGTGACCACTTCCTCGTTGGAGCAAAATTTAAAATAAAACTTAAGAGAGCTTTCTATACTAAATTACAAAGATTACACCCAACATATAACAGAGAAAAACTACAAGAAATTACAGTCAAAGAGAAATTTACAGATGAAATAAAATGTAAACTTGAAACTCTGCAAAACCCTTTGGAGGAAAGCGTTGACCAAACTTGGTTGAACATCAAGAATACAATTCAATCTACCGCAGAAGAATGTCTCGGTGTGTTAACCACGCATAGAAAGAACAGATGGTTCAATCAAAAATGTGAAGAAGCAGTCATTAGGAAAAAGAATGCCAGACATTTATGGTTAAATGACATCAACAACATCCAAAAGGAAGAGCATTATAGAAATGAATGTAAAGAGGCTACAAAAATAGTCCGACAGCAGAAGCGAGAATATATGAGTAATATAATCAAAGATATGGAAACTAATCACCAGAAAAATGAATCCCGAAAGTTTTATAAAGAACTGAAGTCAATGAAACGAGGGCAGCAACAAAACACATATGGTTTAAAAGACAAAAATGGGAATATGATAAATACCAATGAGGAAATGTGCAACACATGGAAAGAATATTTTGTTGAATTACTAAATTGTGAAGCTCCAAGTAACACTTTCCCACAGGAAGAGGTTCTAACATGTGAACCACAAATTGAAGAACCTACATTTGAAGAAATCCTATATGTAATCACACGACTTAAAAACAATAAGGCAACTGGGACTGATGGAATTGCTGCTGAATTTATAAAGGCAGGTGGCCATGCATTACATCTAAAGCTATACGAACTAATAATAAAAATCTGGAGGACAGAAGAATTACCCCATGACTGGAAAGAGTCATTATTGATACCTATCTTTAAGAAAGGAGACAAGTTCCAATGTGAAAATTATAGAGGAATATCACTACTGTCCACAAGCTATAAGATACTATCCGCAGTATTACTAAATAGACTAAAACCATATTCAGAAGACATATTAGGTGACTACCAGGCGGGTTTTAGACAAAACAGATCAACAATAGATCAGATATTTATCTTACGACAAATAGCCGAGAAAAATTGGGAATATAAAAGAGATCTCCATAACATTTTTGTGGATTTTAAAAAGGCTTATGATAGTGTCCATAGGAATAGTCTATGGAATGCTATGCAGGAATTTGGAATACCAAGGAAGTTAATCAACATGACCAGACTATGCATGGAAGATACTTATAATATAGTAACATATAAAGGCAGGAAATCAGACCCTTTCCAAATAACATCTGGCTTGAAACAGGGTGATGCACTATCTCCGCTACTCTTCAATCTGGCTCTAGAGAAAGTTGTAAGGAAGGTAAAGGAGGAATGTGATATTGGAGGAACATCCAAGCTGCTTGGTTATGCAGATGATATAGATATTATAGGGCAAAGTGAACAAAAGACATTTGAAATATTGACTCACTTAAAGGAAAAAGCCCAACAGATGGGGCTGGTTATCAACCAAGATAAGACAGAATATATGGAAATTTCAAGAGACGGAATGGCTAAAAACTCTGGCCACATACAAATAGATAATATGACCATTAAAAGAACGGAAACATACAAATACCTGGGTACAATCTTCAACTGCTCCAACATCATAAGGGAAGAAATACAAACTAGAATCAACTCTGGAAATAAGATATACTATGCACTACAACATCTACTAAAATCAAATGCGCTATCTCGTAACACCAAAATCACAATATACAAAACACTGATCAGACCAGTTGTGCTGTATGGTTCTGAAACCTGGAGTACAACGAAAGGAGACGAAGCCTTGTTACAAACCTTTGAGAACAAAATTTTAAGACGCATCTTTGGACCCATTAGGGATACACAAAGTGGAGAGTGGAAAAGAAGAAGTAACAAAGACATTTATGATCTGTTTAAGTCCCCGCTAATCACTGGTATCATGAAGGCTAATAGACTACAATGGCTGGGGCATATAGAAAGAATGGAAGATAATAGGGAAACAAAACTCGCTTACATTCAGGAAATAAATGACCGTAGACCCCGAGGTAGACCAAGAAGACGGTGGAGAGATAATACATATACAGACTTACAAGCACTTGGAATCAACGACTGGCAAGAGAGGGTCCACCAGAGAGACGAATGGAGACGGATTGTATCTGCAGCAAAGAACCTCAATGGCTCGGAACGCTGAAGAAGAAGAACAACAATCACGAATAGCCAAAAAATGCTGGGGTTGACTGCTACATCCTGTAAAGGATATGCAACTAACTTTTTTGCAGGACACTGCAGTCAACCCCAACAGTCTGTAGGTTGCCATTGCTTTCTGAACGAGAAGCCAACATCAAAGTCCAACTGACCGGTGTGTGGAATGATCCCACTATGCCGAACCCAGAAGAGAAAGTTTAAGCCTGCTAAACCTCTCAGCCATGTAAACTACTAATCTCTACGTATTGTAGTAAATTGTTCAACAATATTTTAAAATATTAAATCTGCATAGTTGGATAGAACATCTTGACAAACATCATCCAGGAGCACTGCATTCATGTCTCATGTCCACTCCAACCAGAGATATGAATTCTTAAAGGCTAGTTGGCAGTCTATGTGGCAAAGTGGTAATGCAGTCTGCTTCACACTCTGAACATTGTGGGTTAAATTCCGGACAACACAGGTCAGTTCATGAGTGAAATTTTCTCAGAGATTCCTGGGGGTCGTCGCTAGAAATGTGAAGTTTGTGCTTTGTGATGCAATTTCAGCAGGCTGCCCTGCAGAAATAGACGGATCCATATGGGATAAAACCCGAAGCAATAAAGACGATCCTCTAGTCCTTTAACCCCTATTTCAAGGCATGTTGCATGAACCTTACTAAATGCTAAAAATAACTGTAAAAACTGACATGCCTACTTGTAAACTTGTGTTTTTTGTTTGTTTGTTTTCGTTTTACACAACAAAACTTAGAATATGTAACTACCTGGGAAGGTAACCCAGTCAACAAATGCCAGAAGAAGTCAGATGTGTCGGCCGAAAGGTACAAATATCACAGCTCTGCTGTAAACAACATTCAGAACGAACGCAGAAGAAGAATATTTAACTCTTAACATCACATCAGTACTGCAGTGTGCAGCACAACAAAGTAATTACTAATAAACTACAAATATCACAGCTCTGCTGTAAACAACATTCAGAACGAACGCAGAAGAAGAATATTTAACTCTTAACATGACATCAGTACTGCAGTGTGCAGCACAACAAAGTAATTACTAATAAACTACAAATATCACAGCTCTGCTGTAAACAACATTCAGAACGAACGCAGAAGAAGAATATTTAACTCTTATCATGACATCAGTACTGCAGTGTGCAGCACAACAAAGTAATTACTAATAAACTACAAATATCACAGCTCTGCTGTAAACAACATTCAGAACGAACGCAGAAGAAGAATATTTAACTCTTAACATGACATCAGTACTGCAGTGTGCAGCACAACAAAGTAATTACTAATAAACTACAAATATCACAGCTCTGCTGTAAACAACATTCAGAACGAACGCAGAAGAAGAATATTTAACTCTTAACATGACATCAGTACTGCAGTGTGCAGCACAACAAAGTAATTACTAATAAACTACAAATATCACAGCTCTGCTGTAAACAACATTCAGAACGAACGCAGAAGAAGAATATTTAACTCTTAACATGACATCAGTACTGCAGTGTGCAGCACAATAAAGTAATTACTAATAAACTACAAATATCACAGCTCTGCTGTAAACAACATTCAGAACGAACGCAGAAGAAGAATATTTAACTCTTAACATGACATCAGTACTGCAGTGTGCAGCACAACAAAGTAATTACTAATAAACTACAAACATTCATTATCTGGCAGCTGCACATAATAGAAAACTTCATAGTTTGACAGAATAACTAACGCAGAGCTTAGGGACAGAGCTAAACACATTCAAGCCAATCAACTAACGCAGAGCTTAGGGACAGAGCTAAACACATTCAAGCCAATCAACTAACGCAGAGCTTAGGGACAGAGCTAAACACATTCAAGCCAATCAACTAACGCAGAGCTTACGGACAGAACTAAACACATTCAAGCCAATCAACTAACGCAGAGCTTAGGGACAGAGCTAACACATTCAAGCCAATCAACTAACGCAGAGCTTACGGACAGAACTAAACACATTCAAGCCAATCAACTAACGCAGAGCTTAGGGACAGAACTAAACACATTCAAGCCAATCAACTAACGCAGAGCTTACGGACAGAACTAAACACATTCAAGCCAATCAACTAACGCAGAGCTTAGGGACAGAGCTAAACACATTCAAGCCAATCAACTAACGCAGAGCTTAGGGACAGAGCTAAACACATTCAAGCCAATCAACTAACGCAGAGCTTAGGGACAGAGCTAAACACATTCAAGCCAATCAACTAACGCAGAGCTTACGGACAGAACTAAACACATTCAAGCCAATCAACTAACGCAGAGCTTACGGACAGAACTAAACACATTCAAGCCAATCAACTAACGCAGAGCTTAGGGACAGAACTAAACACATTCAAGCCAATCAACTAACGCAGAGCTTACGACAGAACTAAACACATTCAAGCCAATCAACTAACGCAGAGCTTAGGGACAGAGCTAAACACATTCAAGCCAATCAACTAACGCAGAGCTTAGGGACAGAACTAAACACATTCAAGCCAATCAACTACGCAGAGCTTACGGACAGAACTAAACACATTCAAGCCAATCAACTAACGCAGAGCTTACGGACAGAACTAAACACATTCAAGCCAATCAACTAACGCAGAGCTTACGGACAGAACTAAACACATTCAAGCCAATCAACTAACGCAGAGCTTAGGGACAGAACTAAACACATTCAAGCCAATCAACTAACGCAGAGCTTACGGACAGAACTAAACACATTCAAGCCAATCAACTAACGCAGAGCTTAGGGACAGAACTAAACACATTCAAGCCAATCAACTAACGCAGAGCTTACGGACAGAACTAAACACATTCAAGCCAATCAACTAACGCAGAGCTTACGGACAGAACTAAACACATTCAAGCCAATCAACTAACGCAGAGCTTACGGACAGAACTAAACACATTCAAGCCAATCAACTAACGCAGAGCTTACGGACAGAACTAAACACATTCAAGCCAATCAACTAACGCAGAGCTTACGGACAGAACTAAACACATTCAAGCCAATCAACTAACGCAGAGCTTACGGACAGAACTAAACACATTCAAGCCAATCAACTAACGCAGAGCTTAGGGGACAGAACTAAACACATTCAAGCCAATCAACTAACGCAGAGCTTACGGACAGAACTAAACACATTCAAGCCAATCAACTAACGCAGAGCTTACGGACAGAACTAAACACATTCAAGCCAATCAACTAACGCAGAGCTTACGGACAGAACTAAACACATTCAAGCCAATCAACTAACGCAGAGCTTAGGGACAGAACTAAACACATTCAAGCCAATCAACTAACGCAGAGCTTACGGACAGAACTAAACACATTCAAGCCAATCAACTAACGCAGAGCTTACGGACAGAACTAAACACATTCAAGCCAATCAACTAACGCAGAGCTTAGGGACAGAACTAAACACATTCAAGCCAATCAACTAACGCAGAGCTTACGGACAGAACTAAACACATTCAAGCCAATCAACTAACGCAGAGCTTAGGGACAGAACTAAACACATTCAAGCCAATCAACTAACGCAGAGCTTACGGACAGAACTAAACACATTCAAGCCAATCAACTAACGCAGAGCTTAGGGACAGAACTAAACACATTCAAGCCAATCAACTAACGCAGAGCTTAGGGACAGAACTAAACACATTCAAGCCAATCAACTAACGCAGAGCTTAGGGACAGAACTAAACACATTCAAGCCAATCAACTAACGCAGAGCTTAGGGACAGAACTAAACACATTCAAGCCAATCAACTAACGCAGAGCTTAGGGACAGAACTAAACACATTCAAGCCAATCAACTAACGCAGAGCTTAGGGACAGAACTAAACACATTCAAGCCAATCAACTAACGCAGAGCTTAGGGACAGAGCTAAACACATTCAAGCCAATCAACTAACGCAGAGCTTAGGGACAGAACTAAACACATTCAAGCCAATCAACTAACGCAGAGCTTACGGACAGAACTAAACACATTCAAACCAATCAACTAACGCAGAGCTTAGGGACAGAGCTAAACACATTCAAGCCAATCAACTAACACAGAGCTTAGGGACAGAACTAAACACATTCAAGCCAATCAACTAACGCAGAGCTTACGGACAGAACTAAACACATTCAAGCCAATCAACTAACGCAGAGCTTACGGACAGAACTAAACACATTCAAGCCAATCAACTAACGCAGAGCTTAGGGACAGAACTAAACACATTCAAGCCAATCAACTAACGCAGAGCTTAGGGACAGAACTAAACACATTCAAGCCAATCAACTAACGCAGAGCTTACGGACAGAACTAAACACATTCAAGCCAATCAACTAACGCAGAGCTTAGGGACAGAACTAAACACATTCAAGCCAATCAACTAACGCAGAGCTTACGGACAGAACTAAACACATTCAAGCCAATCAACTAACGCAGAGCTTAGGGACAGAACTAAACACATTCAAGCCAATCAACTAACGCAGAGCTTACGGACAGAACTAAACACATTCAAGCCAATCAACTAACGCAGAGCTTAGGGACAGAACTAAACACATTCAAGCCAATCAACTAACGCAGAGCTTAGGGACAGAACTAAACACATTCAAGCCAATCAACTAACGCAGAGCTTACGGACAGAACTAAACACATTCAAGCCAATCAACTAACGCAGAGCTTAGGGACAGAAACTAAACACATTCAAGCCAATCAACTAACGCAGAGCTTAGGGACAGAACTAAACACATTCAAGCCAATCAACTAACGCAGAGCTTAGGGACAGAACTAAACACATTCAAGCCAATCAACTAACGCAGAGCTTACGGACAGAAACTAAACACATTCAAGCCAATCAACTAACGCAGAGCTTAGGGACAGAACTAAACACATTCAAGCCAATCAACTAACGCAGAGCTTACGGACAGAACTAAACACATTCAAGCCAATCAACTAACGCAGAGCTTACGGGACAGAACTAAACACATTCAAGCCAATCAACTAACGCAGAGCTTAGGGACAGAACTAAACACATTCAAGCCAATCAACTAACGCAGAGCTTACGGACAGAACTAAACACATTCAAGCCAATCAACTAACGCAGAGCTTACGGACAGAACTAAACACATTCAAGCCAAATCAACTAACGCAGAGCTTACGGACAGAACTAAACACATTCAAGCCAATCAACTAACGCAGAGCTTACGGACAGAACTAAACACATTCAAGCCAATCAACTAACGCAGAGCTTACGGACAGAACTAAACACATTCAAGCCAATCAACTAACGCAGAGCTTACGGACAGAACTAAACACATTCAAGCCAATCAACTAACGCAGAGCTTACGGACAGAACTAAACACATTCAAGCCAATCAACTAACGCAGAGCTTACGGACAGAACTAAACACATTCAAGCCAATCAACTAACGCAGAGCTTACGGACAGAACTAAACACATTCAAGCCAATCAACTAACGCAGAGCTTACGGACAGAACTAAACACATTCAAGCCAATCAACTA
The DNA here is from genome assembly GCA_014155875.1 of Cepaea nemoralis. Classification (NCBI taxonomy): domain Eukaryota; kingdom Metazoa; phylum Mollusca; class Gastropoda; order Stylommatophora; family Helicidae; genus Cepaea; species Cepaea nemoralis. Next base: position 855,696 of record JACEFZ010019322.1, read on the forward strand.
ACGCAGAGCTTACGGACAGAACTAAACACATTCAAGCCAATCAACTAACGCAGAGCTTACGGACAGAACTAAACACATTCAAGCCAATCAACTAACGCAGAGCTTACGGACAGAACTAAACACATTCAAGCCAATCAAGCGATGAGGAAAAGACGCTGGAGCTGGATAGGACACACACTGAGAAAACCTTTCAATAATACAAGTAAAAGGTCTTTTATTTGGAACCCATACGACAAAAGAAAAAAAGAGGGAGACCTAAAATACAAAGAAAAGAGAATTAGAGAAAGATTAATAATGTAGGAAGGGCAGGGAAGGACCGGCAGAAGACAGGATGGTTTGGCATACGTTGGTGGATGGCACATGCTCCATCCACTATGGGAATAAAAGGCAGTAGAGAAGAAGAACAGCGCCCGTGTGTTGCCAGGGCCCATAAGGGAAGGGAAGAATAGTAACACTGTTGCCTTCCATGCATGTCTTAAGAGGCGACTAAGAGGCTTGGGCTGGGACTTAGTCTACAGTCTATTGGGACTTCCGGTCCCCAACATGGTGGATAGGCATTTAAACCGTTAAAGCATCTGGAGTGTTTACGCTTGTGACTACGGTTTGCATTCGCATTTTCCTCATGTTGGACTGGTATTATGGTCACTGCTAAGGAAAACAATGGTAAACTACCTTCTTTACAGATGCCAAGAACATTATGTTTTGCGATATCGACATTCAGAGAAACGGCATAAAGGGGTGCTCCATAGGAGCAGCCTTGCCCCGTAGGGATAGTCATATGCACCAGGTGACTCCAGACCGTCAGCAGGCTACTAGGTGCAAAAGTGGTCGAGACAGAAATACGGAGCTGATCCACGACTCTGGTGATCGAGTGAGATGGCAAAACATGACCGCCCACGCTTATCAGCATGACACATGATGGATGGATGGACTGCTACTGAGTGAGTGCATGGCGCGACACTGTGAGTTGTGAATTTTGTGTGGAATGCTTTTACATCTGTCTGCAGTTGTTTGTAGCGTTAACTGCATGTTCAGAACGATGATGGCCGGCTGTTGCTGAATTGACTGGTTTGCCTTTTTGGTTCACGAGTGCATTTTTCAGGATCTCATCTCACAATATTACGTCCTGCACCAGTTCTGTGTTCTATGAGGCCAAGCCAACCAGGTATTTATATCTCTGCTTTACTCTTTTCTCATCAATTTTTGCACTCATGAACCAAAGAGAAGAGTCTGAAAGTGAACCCACAACCTATGGAGAGTGAGACAGGCGGCTTGACTATGTTGCCATGGAGACCCCCACACAAACACTTATAGGAACGCTGAATATAATGAAGTATGTATGAAAAGTATCTCTGTTGGATTTAAGAGCATAAATTGTATGTGCACATATCTCTGAAATAATTTGTTTATCTCTTGAGAAAAACTTTAAAAAACTTAGGCCCAACTATATACACATGTTTGTTGGTTGTCTTTGACCTGAAATAACATCACACATCCACATTTGACTGCAGTTATCTCTGGATACATTTTACAATGGTAGATGCACCAGGTGCCCAATGTTAGCCCTTTGAGGGTGGGATGGCTTCTGGGAACTTATCGATGTGGATAAAAGAAATGAACAATCATAAATGTCTCAAAGGTGTCCATGCACAGAAAAGAAAAACGGCCAGGAGTTATGATCCTTGCTCCACAGCCAGAGTTTTTACCATATATCTGTCATACAAAGGGAATCTACTTTTACAATAGATTTTTCCTGGTCACTGTTGGTGCTGCAATGGCACAAGACCACTTTGTGTTCTCCTCATTCACTATCGATTTCACATACTTTTAATCAATTATCCTTGTTTTATTTTAACAGTAGCATAATCATTTCTCATAATAAAAAATATTAATTTGAATATTTAAAAAAAATGTAAATTATATTTATGAGATTTAAATGTAAAATAAAAGGCAAAACTGGCTGACCTTGATCTCATCCACTTGGCTGGCAATGTTCAGCATTAGCCTTTCTCCCATGTATTTCATACCATAGGGCCCTATTAATTCTGCCAGGGCACGCAACTCTGAGGGGGAAAAAGGAACATTGGTGGAATACAATAGTGGCATATAACTATCAACTTCAATGAGGAAGATATTGTATAATGAAGGGAAAAATATAAGACAGACTGGTACATTTTAAATAATGACAGATATATATATATATATGGTTATTTAAGTATGAAAACAGAACTAAATTTAATATGTAGCTGCCTTAACAACCAGACACAACAAATGGCTTCCTGCATGAATGTTAAATGCAGCAGTGGCATTACGTTCATGCAGTTACATACACCATATATGTATGTACAGTTAAAGTACAAGTATGTACAACTGTTAGCAGCTAAAAATCATCTGATCAGACTGTGGTAAAAGGTAATAAGAGAATGTTCATATACTAGATCATATACAGCATACTCCAATTTGAGAATTTACATCAAAACGGTCATTGCATTTCCGTGATGCCTGTATTGTATTTTATTTATATTGGTAATGGCTGTGTGAGAAAAGCAGACTTTTGCTCAGCCAAGTTGAAGATGCCATGGGAAGTAGACATATCATAATGCACCAGGTGCATGACATTCACCAACCCGAAGGCAGGATGGTTCCCCCCACCCCCTCAATGCAACAATGCAATGAAGTTAACCCTCTTGTTTTTTAAACTCTTGTTAAAAAATGGTTATCACACATGGCTCAGTCTTTTCCTGCAGAGCAATCTGTAGAAAGCGCTACAGATAACACAAACTGCACACATGAATTGAATGGCAGAGTTACTTAATGAACCCATGACCTTTGGAACATGAGACAGGTGGCTTAACTACTTTGTTACGGAGACCCCCAATTGTTAGTGTAACATTAACAGTAATAAGCATACCGACATTACTCGACAAACATACAGACATTACTCGACAAACATACAGACATTACTCAACAAACAGACAAAGACATGTCCCATGAACTCACCAGTGAGATCTGCATACTCCTCCGCTGCAATGAATGGACCATCTCCCTGTAAGACACTGACAAAGGCCTTCCTACTGGGCGAGAACACAATCTGACCAGGGTTACATGCCACACGCATCAACAGCACCTCGAGATACCTGGAGATCAGGACAAGCTATTTAACTGAAGAATAGCTGACACTATTTGAATAATACTATGAAAACTTTGTTTCTTTATTGTCATTATGGCATTGATATCAATACACCACGTCATGTCACATATCTCAGAGCAATATCACACACCCAAAACCATCATATTCCAGAACACAATTTGACCAAAGTTACATATCATACGCATCAACAGCACGTAGGTACCTAGAGATCTTTATCTTCTTCTGTTGCCCATGAGATTCTAGTGACCTGAAACCATGTAGGTCAGTTCATGTTTGGTTGGACATTGGCTGATTTTTTCTATGCTGTGGGTTTGCCAGTCCCAGACCAGCCTTCTTTAGTTGCCTTTTATGATGTATGCAGGAGGTCTACACTGTTGCTATTCTTTAGTCCCCTGTAAGGCCCTGGTAACATACAAGCGACTGGAGATTGGTACAAGCTATTTAACTAACAGCTGGAAAATAGCTGACAATACCTGGATAATGCAGGGGTTGACTAGAACAAAGATGGACATAGGACATTGTAGACACCTTGGGCATGAGGGCGCATGATGCAGGAGAAATGGCCAGATATCTGGAAACTTTTTGCCAGGCTGAGATGTGAGTGACATTCTGCAAAGGACCTACTACATGATGTAGTCAGGATAGATTTTTGGGGGTTGAGGAATAAAGGCTGAAAGCCAAGGCAGTTGCCATGTGTACATGCTAGGATATTAGGATAATAGTTCCAGAAATTTGATTCATTCCAAGCAAAGCAACCATATATTGATCGGTTAGTTACCAACAGCCACCATATGACAGTAGATGGTACTACCTGCTTTCTGTTAGCGCCGAATGTTAGGTGGCGCTCAGTAAACCCGACACCCCATATTGTACGAATAGCTTCGGGCAGTGAAACGCAATTGGGAGTGATGACCTTACCCTAGTGTGAGAAAATGTAACCTAGAGACTAAATGTCACGGCAGGAAAGACCAGGCTCTAAGCATTGGTCTGCAACTGGTCTAGGATGGATGCTGTGACAGGTGAACAGTTAGAGCATTGCTTTGCTGATCCGGCAGCTTCTGCAGCTTGTCTTGTTCCAGATGTATTGGTGTTGCCTTTCCTCTGGAGTAAACTATACAGGCCGAGAGACGACTGATTCAGCATGGGCAACGCATGGTCTCTAAATACAGCCCAGGCTTTGTGCTATGGAGGGGTTAACTCCATTTTCAAACAATCGGCTGTCAAGCCAGCAAGGTACCAGTCAGTCAGTCAGTCAGTTGCCAAGGAAACATTTTCAGTGACTTGGAATAGCAGATGGAAAAGAAACAAGACTATGTAGCTCATTACAAGCATGGCACTATTTGAGGAAAACAAGTTTTAAAAAGCAAAGGACCTGTTTGCATGCATGAGGTGTACTGAACATATGGTGCTAGCCCCATATTTGTATAAACCAACTGGCACACAATGGGTGATGAGGTCAGTATCTATAAACCAAGTGACACACAATGGGTGATGAGGTCAGTATCTATAAACCAAGTGGCACACAATGGGTGATGAGGTCAGTATCTATAAACCAAGTGGCACACAATGGGTGATGAGGTCAGTATCTATAAACCAAGTGGCACACAATGGGTGATGAGGTCAGTATCTATAAACCAAGTGGCACACAATGGGTGATGAGGTCAGTATCTATTAACCAACTGGCACTCAGTGGGTGATGAGGTCAGTATCTATTAACCAACTGGCACTCAGTGGGTGATGAGGTCAGTATCTATAAACCAAGTGGCACACAATGGGTGATGAGGTCAGTATCTATAAACCAAGTGGCACACAATGCGTGATGAGGTCAGTATCTATAAACCATGTGGCACACAATGGGTGATGAAGTCAGTAGCTATAAACCATGTGGCACACAATGGGTGATGAGGTCAGTATCTATAAACCAAGTGGCACACAATGGGTGATGAGGTCAGTATCTATAAACCAAGTGGCACACAATGGGTGATGAGGTCAGTATCTATAAACCAAGTGGCACACAATGGGTGATGAGGTCAGTATCTATAAACCAAGTGGCACACAATGGGTGATGAGGTCAGTATCTATAAACCATGTAGCACACAATGGGTGATGAGGTCAGTATCTATAAACCAAGTGGCACACAATGGGTGATGAGGTCAGTATCTATAAACCAAGTGGCACACAATGGGTGATGAGGTCAGTATCTATTAACCAACTGGCACTCAGTGGGTGATGAGGTCAGTATCTATAAACCAAGTGGCACACAATGGGTGATGAGGTCAGTATCTATAAACCAAGTGGCACACAATGGGTGATGAGGTCAGTATCTATAAACCAAGTGGCACACAATGGGTGATGAGGTCAGTATCTATAAACCATCTGGCACACAATGGGTGATGAAGTCAGTATCTATAAACCATGTGGCACACAATGGGTGATGAGGTCAGTATCTATAAACCAAGTGACACACAATGGGTGATGAGGTCAGTATCTATAAACCAAGTGGCACACAATGGGTGATGAGGTCAGTATCTATAAACCATGTGGCACACAATGGGTGATGAGGTCAGTATCACACTGGCTGCCTTTACTTCCAAGGAAAATTCCATGGGCACCCATTTTAGGCTGGGTTGACGTGCTGGCCCAAGTCAATGTTGTGTAAAATCCTTGCCTACAACCAGGTGGGCATGCCAGCGTGCTAGCCAATGTGCTAACATAGCTCCTACACATGAAGCAATACAGCATTAAATTCTCTCTTAAGTGAATGATAGAAGAAGATCTAAAGATACATGGCAAAGTAGAGACAGAATTAATCATATGGGGAGGAAGGAATGAACGAATACACTTCATTTTCAAAGGATTAATAATTGGGCACAAAGGTCTGTCTGATATTCTGCCCTTCCTATCTCTTATTTCACTCATACATCACTTATTAAGCTAATCTTAGACAACAGAACAATATACATTAAAACGTATGGAAAATGTGCAATAATCAATAATACATGTCTCACTAAAACTAATTGTTAACATGACAATTATAGTTAGCCGGTTTTCGAGGTGAAGGGTTTCGGACATGATTTGTAAGCCCGCTTACTCGCGTTCGAAAAACATCTGCAACTGATTTGGCAGAAGTAGACCGTGTTGCACTGGGTTTTAACATGTTGGTATGGGAGCCAGTGGTTCAGAAAGCAATGGCAAACTACTGAACGTAAACTTGCCAAAAGATCACAACAGCAGTAAAATGCTGGTGTTGACAGCGATGTCCTGTCAAAAAGATATGCCAAAAATAAATTACAATTACCTAAATTAGGAGTAACATACCATGAGGACTTGAATAGAGCTGCACATAGGGAAGCTAAGAATAGTATGAGTGGTGGGGGGGGGGGGGGGGGGGAAAGAAGAGAACCTTGGATGAGGGGCTGTGCCCCAACTGGGGATAAAGGGCAGAAGAAGTGAATGATGCCACCTTACACACAAAAAGGAAATAAAGGATGCATTGAGGCATTTCAGGAAACAGACAAATACAATATTAATAATTACAACACTCACCAATGTGTGTAGTTGTGTGTGATTGTCTTTTCACCATTAGCATCCGTAGGTTGGGTCTGCATGGGCAGAACGTTGTGAAAAACTCGAACAATGTCAATATGGACTAAAGAAGAGAGATTAAGTTTATTCAAAATAGAACAAAGAATAGTCACTAATCTGATATTACATGAATTAAACAGATAAATTAATTTATTAAAAACTAAAGTGTATATATATTAATTTAATTCACTGTGGGCTAAAGAAGAGAGATCACATTGTTTCAAAATGAAATAAAGAAAAGTATTTAATCTGATTCAATGTTTACTAAATTAAATATAAACTAAAGAATATACATTAGTTTCATTCAATGTTGAATAAAGATGACACATTAATTCAATACTATCAAAAATTAGGACTGTATTAAATATTATTTATTCAATACTTCAAAATTGAATAAAAAGATCAATTATTTCAATATACACTAGAGAAAACTATTTTAATTCAAAGTAAACTGAAATAAACAGAGTAATTTAATTCATTATGGACTAATTAAAACAAATGTATTAGAAATCCTGGGATTGTTGAATGTCTAATATTCTTGAAAAACTGGACAGAAAAGACATAGTGCGAAAGCTGTGCACAACAAATATACACCAGCAAATCAAAACTGTAAATGGTATGTCATAATTGACTGCTGTCTTGTCAATGAGGAAAAATACTATAACACCTACCCACAAAAGAGATTTTAAAAACTGACCTTGGCTCTCAGATCATTCCAGCCTAAAATTAGTATGAGGAAATATAAGAAGTACAGGCGGTCAGCACAATACTGACCACATCTACCACCGATTTATGGGTGTATATATATATATGTGTATATATGTATTTTTTTTAACGACGAGCTGCATTGTGGTAAACGCTCCAAAGGCGGCCAGAGGAAATGCTTTAAAGACACTCTGAAAATCTCACTGAAAGCTTTTGGAATTCATCTTGATACCTGAAAGACTGCTGCTAAAGACCAAAATTCGTGGCGTACATCATTACGCAAGGGTGCAGTCACTTGTGAAGCAACCAGGACTGCAAGAGCTGTGAAGAAAAGGCTGGACAGAAAAACCACTGCAGGAGATCCTCCTCCTGGAATGTCAAGCATTCTTTGCCCACATTGTCAACGAACAATTTGAGCCAAAATAGGCCTTATCAGCCATCTTAGAACTCAGGGCTCCATACTTTCAACCTCACTGGATGAAATGAATGGTCATCATCATTCTTGATGGACAAACAACAACATATATATATATATATATACACACACACACACACATACATAGCATGTAACTCCATTTTCAAGAATGTATAGGACATTACAAAGCTAGATTTATAAACACACAGACAGATCTGTGACAAATACTTACTGTAATTTTCAATACTCTGGAGAACATTCATGTAAGCCCTGACGCCATTCAACAACTCTGATGGTTTGGCAATTTCATTTGTTTCTGGGTTATACATCATCATGCCAACGAGTGCCCTGGGGAGAAACAAAGTCATGGCAGATTACAAATTACATTTCCATGGTTTATGTAGTACAGTCATTTCCAAGAATTCTATGATACAGCCCAGAACTCTATCTCATTTGCCAGAGTCATGTCACATAAACCAGAGCTATATCACATACCCCAGCTATGTCACATAACCCATTGTTATACCACACACCCCAGAGCCATGTCACATAGTCTAGAATAGATCACATATCTCAGAGTCCTGTCACATACCCCAGAGATATATCACATATGCCAATGTAATATTAAATATGCTAGAGTTGTAACACATACCCCCAGTCATGTCACATACCCCAGAGATATATCACGCACTCCAGAGTCATGTCACACAACCCAGTCTTATACTTCACATCCCAGAAGCCATGTCACATATTCCAGAGTAGATCATGTATCTCAGAGCCCTATCACATACTCCAAAGATTTAGACAACCCAAAGTCACACCAAATATGCCAGAGCTATAACACATGCCCTACAGTAATGTCACCTCAGATCCATGTCACATACCCTAGAGATATATCATATACCCCATAGATATATCACACGCCAGAGTTATATCAACTAGTCCAGATATAAATCACATACCCCATAGATACATCACACCCCAGAGTTATATCAAATAGCCCAGAGATATATCACATACCCCAGAAATATATCACATACCCCAGAGATATATCACATATCCCAAAGCCATATCAAATATCCCAGAGCTTTAACATATGCCCCAGAGTCAAATCACACATTTCAAAGTCAAGTCACATATCTCAGAGCATTATCACACTGAAAGTTCCAGGTTAAATAATGATATGTGCATAAACCCTTACCAAACTCCCGCTAAGCCTTCTAATCTTTTGCTATCTCCTACAAATATCTCCATATCCTCCCCAGATTCCCAAAAAAATGCTACTCTTCTCATAATTAATTTCTTCCAGCACCTGAGCCATCTTTCCCAATTCATGCACAGTTCTTACATTCCAGGTGACCATTCTGGAGATCTTCCTAGGTGAAAGGAGTAAGTCTGCTATAAAGACTCCTTACGGCTTTCTCCACATCACACCGTCTCTCTTCTAGAAGAAATTCCCATTTAGGTTGGCTGAGTTATTCTTCTTTTCTTATCTTTAAACCATGGCGAAGTAGTTACATCGCTGGCTTCACACTCCGAAGGTTGTGGGTTCAATTTCGGACTACAACATTCAATTTAATTAGTGCAGTATTCTCAGCAACTCCTGGGAGTCGCCATTGAAGCTACGGAGTTCGTGCTCTGTGTGGCGCTTTCAGCAGGTCACCCTGCGGAAAGAGACCGAGTCAACAGGATAAAACCCAGTGCAATGAAGTCAATCATGTTACCTTTTAAACCTTTAAAAAAAAAAAAACTTTTAAACTAGCTAATAATTGGTTGGATTTTACAGCTAAAATTGTCTACAGGATGTGGCAGACAGTACAGGCCTAGTGGTTAGTGTACTTGCTTACCAACACAGTGGTCTGGGTTCAATTTCAACATTACATTATTGTTGCCAATGTGGCACTGGGGTTGACCATGCCTAATAAAATCAGTACCATAGATTTCTTTCAAAAAGTAAAACCAGCTAGCATGCCACTGATCCCTCATATGCTGTTTGGTCACTAAAAAGTATGGGTCTCTAACAACATGTTCAATATGCCTTTATGGCATATTAATAAGCTTTCATTGTGTGCCTAATATTTTTAGAATTTGACATTACATAGTATACTAACTTATTGAATCTGGTCTCAAGATGCTGCAAGAAAAACTCCCTGGGCACAAAGCCATGGTCCCAAACTTGTATCACTGTGCAGTAGTTGATGGCGTAGCACAGATCTGTCAAAGCCATGTGCAGCTTGTCCATTCTAAAAGTTGAAACATAATATTTAACAATATGTATTAATAAACTATAATCATTGAGTGTGTTTGTACTGAACTGAGTTGAGTTGAGTTAAGTTAAGAACTGACTGACATCACTGCACTCAGGACATTCCAATACGTGCTCCGTCCCCTCATTCAACAGCCAGCAAAGAGTCATAATATGAATCGTTCCCACCGCTATCTGATTAAAAGTTCTCCTGATCTTCCCTCTCAGTTTTGAGTTTCTTCTACAACCCCTGCTGATGCTCCGCAATCTCATTCTTTCCACATATGGGTTCTCAGTCTGTTCCTCCACCTGGTCCCACAAGCGCGCGACCACCTCCCCCTTGTCCATAGGCAATCTACCACCAAGAGGTGCATTCCCTGCTAGCCTATCAGCCTGTTCATTTCCCCGCACCCCCACATGCCCAGGGCAAAATATCCATACAATTCTCACAATCTGTGTCCTCTGAAGCGACGAGAGCCATTCCACGCGAAACATTCCTTTCTCCACCTTACTAAGCATACTCTTTGAATCTGTAATGAATACGTGTGCTGCAGTAGTCTCCTCTAGCCAACAGAATGCCGCTGTTACTGCCTCCACCTCCATTCTCATGCTGGAGGTTGTAGTTTCATATGCCAGACTCTCCTTTTTCAAGACTCGTCCATTAGCCCCAACCACTACGTCTGTTTCTCACCACTGACCCATCGGTGTAGATAACTATGTCCCCTTGATGTGTGTTACTCTGGATCAGCTGTTGCACTTCAAACTCAGTGCAGCCCGCTGCCCATTCTCTGTACTCACGACCCAGTGTTATTATTACATTGTGCCAGTCCGTCATGTCTTCCGGAACTTCAACCCACTCTCTTTCATGATTGATGGTCTCTAGATCACACACACCTGACGTATAGAAAGTTCTGCTTGTATCATCCAGGACCTGCCTCCTATTAGTCTATGACCCTTGACTATATCCATGGCTGCATGCAGCGGGTGATCCCTGTCTGCAGCAACTCTCAGGTACCATTTGGCCTGAAGGACCTTATGTGTTTGTACTGAAACATTCAAAAACAGTAATGTTCACTAGTGGACATGTCAGTATGCCAGGGTATTGAAATAATGCACAACAGCGATGACCTTAATGGACATGTCAGTTAGCCTGAAGAAGCAGGTCTGTCGTGAATATTTTCTTATGATAAGAGGCCTGCAAAAGTACTGTCTTGTAGAGGGTGGTGATAATAAATCGACAGCACAGTGAAGTAAACTATTTTAAGAAAGCTTGTATCCTCCTTTTCAAACCCTACTCCCTTGCGCGCTTGCATGCGAGCGTGCATGCGTGCGTGTGTTAGTTAGTGAAGAAAACAGAAACAGAGAGAGGAGAGAGAGGAGAGAGAGAGGAGAGAGAGAGAGAGAGAGAGAGAGAGAGAGAGAAGAGAGAGAGAGAGAGAGAGAGAGAGAGAGAGAGAGAGAGAGAGAGAGAGAGAGAGTAAAATGACACATTGACAGATAGACACAAAGTGAAACAGAAAGACGAGGGGCAGAGATGGACAAAGGACAGACAGACAGACAGACAGACAGACAGACAGACAAAGAACATGTATACATCTACCAACACAACAGTACCTGGTGAAATTCTCCCGGTTCTTTCTGACACTTTCCTGGCCAGGTTTCTCAGGCTCCTGTATCTTTTTGTCTCGTTTGTCCTTGGCTTTCTGTCGCTGGGACAGAATGATTGGCGCGCTGTGCTTGGGCAAGAGCTAGATAACAATAATTGACATCAACCTGACTATTAGTAAAATTGTACTAGATAAGAAAAACTGACACATTGGTCTAAAACTACATAATTCTTGATACAGCAACTGTGCGGCACAGTATGAACAAAGTTATAGAAACAAAGATTCGATTTTAATGATAAAACCACTATAGATTAGTTAAACTAGCACAAATAAAACCAATAAAGGGGGCTGGTCAGCGCAATTCATTATCCCCAAACCTAAAAGCTGGGGGGGGGGGGGGGGGTGTGTTTGAAGTGGTCTTGAAGTATGGTATCCGCCTCGTGTGCTGGAGGTACCAGGTTCAAGCCCTGGTGAGGGCCTGGATTTTTTTCACATAGAATTCTAGTCAACAAAATTTCCCCTGGTCTCTGGGTAGTGAGATCAGACGCCCGTGTGTATTGCTGCGCACGTAAAAATCCCTTGGCAGTTGGAAATCGAAAAAGAGTAGCCTAACGGCATTGCCCGGGCAAAATTTTGAGTTAAAAATCTACCCAAAGTATTTCAGGATCATCACTGGTGCTACGGAGTTCGTGCACTAAGCTGAGATTCTCCGGACTCAGGCTTGAAGTAGAAGTAGAATGGAGCACTTATGGATTACATCCATGTGCCGTGATGTTGATCTGTCAACTAGACTAAAACTAAACTAATAAATGGAAGACCTCACACTTCAATCCCCAACAGCTGTTTCTGGGGTAGTGGGACAACCCCTTGAATCAATAGTTAATGGTGATAATCACTTGACAGAAATAAATGAAGCCTTTCAAATTAGACATCATTCTTCATCTTACAGTACATGCCATGTGGCATTAGTCATCATATCTGCCCACAGCCTTCGATCTTGTGTACTACCAATCATATTACAGTCCTTGCCATGTAGTGCCGGTGATCATGTCTGTGCACATCTTTCTGCCTCTGTACTCCAATCATTTCTGATATTTGTGTTCCTCCATGCCAAGATGTCAAACTGCCCAGCATCTTCTTTCTCAGTCCACCTGCATCTCCTCTCCTCTAACTTTCCTGCTGTCACAATGTACTCCAGCTTTCCCCTTCTCATGACATGTTCCAAGGCATGTGGACTGTCTTCTTGTCATATGAGAAACCAGTTCTCTTTGTGAATTAACTTTTTTTTCAAGATATTTTATCTTATCTGTTCGTGGAGTTATCAATATACTTCAATAGAACATTTCTGCAGCTTTAACATAATTCCTCACTAGTCTAATTGTCCCATGATTCCTTTCCATTCATCAGTATTGTTTCAATGTAGATCTTATGGACTCGTCATCTCACCTCGATTAATAAAGAGCTACTGGACAGAATATTCTTCATCTGGTGAATCGCTGCTTTTGTTTGGGTTAAAACATCATCCAAACAACATAAATTGTAACTAATATGTAGGTTGCATTGGCTCATCAATCTCATGCAATGAAACTGACTATCTTATCACAGTTAACTTATGCAATAAAACTATCTCATGATGAATTAAAATTGTGTCATCATGAATTAAAAGTATCTCATCAGTTAACTAGTGCAATAAAACCTACAATCTTATCATCAAATTTAACTTATATAATAAAAACAGCTGCATTACCACAGTTATCCCTTTACACTAATGACTTACCACAAAAACTTATGCAACAAAACTGTCTCATTGCTTAATTAGGGCAATTAAAATTAACAATAAAGTAAAAACAGCTGTCTTCCCATATTTATCCTGTGCAATACTATATTATCACAGTTAACGTAAGCAATAAAATCAACTGTGTGTTAACCTACACAATTCATCTTAACATATTTTACTTTCACAATGAGACCGGCTGTCTTGTCAGTTAATCTGTGTAGTAATGTCTAGTCACAGTTAACTAGTGCAGTAATGTCTAGTCACAGTTAATCTGTGCAGTAATGTCTAGTCACAGTTAACTAGTGCAGTAATATCTAGTCACAGTTAACTAGTGCAGTAATGTCTAGTCACAGTTAATCTGTGCAGTAATGTCTAGTCACAGTTAACAAGTGCAGTAATGTCTAGTCACAGTTAATATGTGCAGTAATGTCTAGTCACAGTTAACTAGTGCAGTAATGTCTAGTCACAGTTAACTAGTGCAGTAATGTCTAGTCACAGTTAACTAGTGCAGTAATGTCTAGTCACAGTTAACTATTGCAGTAATGTCTAGTCACAGTTAACTAGTGCAGTAATGTCTAGTCACAGTTAACTAGTGCAGTAATGTCTAGTCACAGTTAACTAGTGCAGTAATGTCTAGTCACAGTTAATATGTGCAGTAATGTCTAGTCACAGTTAACTAGTGCAGTAATGTCTAGTCACAGTTAATATGTGCAGTAATGTCTAGTCACAGTTAACTATTGCAGTAATGTCTAGTCACAGTTAACTATTGCAGTAATGTCTAGTCACAGTTAACTATTGCAGTAATGTCTAGTCACAGTTAACTATTGCAGTAATGTCTAGTCACAGTTAATCTGTGCAGTAATGTCTAGTCACAGTTAACTATTGCAGTAATGTCTAGTCACAGTTAACTAGTGCAGTAATGTCTAGTCACAGTTAATCTGTGCAGTAATGTCTAGTCATAGTTAATCTGTGCAGTAATATCTAGTCACAGTCAATCTGTGCAGTAATGTCTAGTCACAGTTAACTAGTGCAGTAATGTCTAGTCACAGTTAACTAGTGCAGTAATGGTCTAGTCACAGTTAATATGTGCAGTAATGTCTAGTCACAGTTAATATGTGCAAGTAATGTCTAGTCACAGTTAACTAGTGCAGTAATGTCTAGTCACAGTTACTAGTGCAGTAATGTCTAGTCACAGTTAAACTAGTGCAGTAATGTCTAGTCACAGTTAATATGTGCAGTAATATCTAGTCACAGTTAACTAGTGCAGTAATGTCTAGTCACAGTTAATATGTGCAGTAATATCTAGTCACAGTTAATATGTGCAGTAATGATCTAGTCACAGTTAACTAGTGCAGTAATGTCTAGTCACAGTTAACTAGTGCAGTAATGTCTAGTCACAGTTAATATGTGCAGTAATGTCTAGTCACAGTTACTAGTGCAGTAATGTCTAGTCACAGTTACTAGTGCAGTAATGTCTAGTCACAGTTACTAGTGCAGTAATGTCTAGTCACAGTTACTAGTGCAGTAATGTCTAGTCACAGTTAACTAGTGCAGTAATGTCTAGTCACAGTTACTAGTGCAGTAATGTCTAGTCACAGTTAATATGTGCAGTAATGTCTAGTCACAGTTAACTAGTGCAGTAATGTCTAGTCACAGTTACTAGTGCAGTAATGTCTAGTCACAGTTAATATGTGCAGTAATGTCTAGTCACAGTTAATATGTGCAGTAATGTCTAGTCACAGTTAACTAGTGCAGTAATGTCTAGTCACAGTTACTAGTGCAGTAATGTCTAGTCACAGTTAACTAGTGCAGTAATGTCTAGTAATAGTTAGTCTGTGCAGTAATGTCTAGTCATAGTTAATCTGTGCAGTAATGTCTAGTCACAGTTAACTAGTGCAGTAATGTCTAGTCATAGTTAACTAATGCAGTAATGTCTAGTCATAGTTAATCTGTGCAGTAATATCTAGTCACAGTTAACTAGTGCAGTAATGTCTAGTCACAGTTAATCTGTGTAGTAATGTCTAGTCATAGTTAATCTGTGCAGTAATATCTAGTCACAGTTAATCTGTGCAGTAATATCTAGTCACAGTTAATCTGTGCAGTAATGTCTAGTCACAGTTAACTAGTGCAGTAATGTCTAGTCACAGTTAACTAGTGCAGTAATGTCTAGTCACAGTTAACTAGTGCAGTAATGTCTAGTCACAGTTAACTAGTGCAGTAATGTCTAGTCACAGTTAATCTGTGCAGTAATATCTAGTCACAGTTAACTAGTGCAGTAATGTCTAGTAATAGTTAGTCTGTGCAGTAATATCTAGTCACAGTTAACTAGTGCAGTAATGTCTAGTCACAGTTAACTAGTGCAGTAATGTCTAGTAATAGTTAGTCTGTGCAGTAATATCTAGTCACAGTTAACTAGTGCAGTAATGTCTAGTCACAGTTAACTAGTGCAGTAATGTCTAGTAATAGTTAGTCTGTGCAGTAATGTCTAGTCATAGTTAATCTGTGCAGTAATATCTAGTCACAGTTAACTAGTGCAGTAATGTCTAGTCACAGTTAATCTGTGCAGTAATATCTAGTCACAGTTAATCTGTGCAGTAATATCTAGTCACAGTTAACTAGTGCAGTAATGTCTAGTCACAGTTAACTAGTGCAGTAATGTCTAGTAATAGTTAGTCTGTGCAGTAATATCTAGTCACAGTTAACTAGTGCAGTAATGTCTAGTCACAGTTAACTAGTGCAGTAATGTCTAGTAATAGTTAGTCTGTGCAGTAATATCTAGTCACAGTTAACTAGTGCAGTAATGTCTAGTCACAGTTAACTAGTGCAGTAATGTCTAGTAATAGTTAGTCTGTGCAGTAATGTCTAGTCATAGTTAATCTGTGCAGTAATGTCTAGTCACAGTTAACTAGTGCAGTAATGTCTAGTCACAGTTAACTAGTGCAGTAATGTCTAGTCATAGTTAATCTGTGCAGTAATATCTAGTCACAGTTAACTAGTGCAGTAATGTCTAGTCACAGTTAACTAGTGCAGTAATGTCTAGTCATAGTTAATCTGTGCAGTAATATCTAGTCACAGTTAACTAGTGCAGTAATGTCTAGTCACAGTTAACTAGTGCAGTAATGTCTAGTAATAGTTAGTCTGTGCAGTAATGTCTAGTCATAGTTAATCTGTGCAGTAATGTCTAGTCACAGTTAACTAGTGCAGTAATGTCTAGTCATAGTTAACTAATGCAGTAATGTCTAGTCATAGTTAATCTGTGCAGTAATATCTAGTCACAGTTAACTGGTGCAGTAATGTCTAGTCACAGTTAACTAGTGCAGTAATGTCTAGTAATAGTTAGTCTGTGCAGTAATGTCTAGTCATAGTTAATCTGTGCAGTAATGTCTAGTCACAGTTAACTAGTGCAGTAATGTCTAGTCACAGTCAACTAGTGCAGTAATGTCTAGTAATAGTTAGTCTGTGCAGTAATGCCTAGTCACAGTTACTAGTGCAGTAACAGTCACTAGTGCAGTAATGTTTAGTCACAGTTACTAGTGCAGTAATGTCTAGTCATGGTTACTAGTGCAGTAATGTCTAGTCACAGTTAATCTGTGCAGTAATGTCTAGCCACAGTTAACCAGTGCAGTAATGTCTAGTCACAGTTAACCAGTGCAGTAATGTCTAGTCACAGTTAATCTGTGCAGTAATGTCTAGTCACAGTTAATCTATGCAGTAATGTCTAGTCACTGTTGTCTAGTCACAGTTAACTAATGCAGTAATGTCTAGTCACAGTTAACTAGTGCAGTAATGTCTAGTCATAGTTAATCTGTGCAGTTAGTCATAGTTACTAGTGCAGTAATGTTTAGTCACAGTTACTAGTGCAGTAATGTCTAGTCACAGTTAACCTGTGCAGTAATGTCTAGTCACAGTTAACCTGTGCAGTAATGACTAATCAGTTAAAAAATGCAGTAATGTCTAGTCACAGTT
The DNA here is from genome assembly GCA_014155875.1 of Cepaea nemoralis. Classification (NCBI taxonomy): domain Eukaryota; kingdom Metazoa; phylum Mollusca; class Gastropoda; order Stylommatophora; family Helicidae; genus Cepaea; species Cepaea nemoralis. The sequence goes on from JACEFZ010019322.1 coordinate 873,147, forward strand.
AACCTGTGCAGTAATGTCTAGTCACAGTTAACTAGTGCAGTAATGTCTAGTCACAGTTAACTAGTGCAGTAATGTCTAGTCACAGTTAATCTGTGCAGTAATGTCTAGTCACTGTTGTCTAGTCACAGTTAACTAGTGCAGTAATGTCTAGTCACTGTTGTCTAGTCACAGTTAATCTGTGCAGTAATGTCTAGTCACTGTTGTCTAGTCACAGTTAACTAGTGCAGTAATGTCTAGTCACAGTTAACTAGTGCAGTAATGTCTAGTCACAGTTAACTAGTGCAGTAATGTCTAGTCACAGTTAATCTGTGCAGTAATGTCTAGTCGCTGTTGTCTAGTCACAGTTAACAAGTGCAGTAATGTCTAGTCACAGTTAACTAGTGCAGTAATGTCTAGTCACAGTTAATCTGTGCAGTAATGTCTAGTCATAGTTAATCTGCGCAGTAATGTTTAGTCAGTTACTAGTGCAGTAATGTCTAGTCACAGTTAACTAGTGCAGTAATGTCTAGTCACAGTTAATATGTGCAGTAATGTCTAGTCACAGTTAACCTGTGCAGTAATATCTAGTCACAGTCAATCTGTGCAGTAATGTCTAGTCACAGTTAACTAGTGCAGTAATGTCTAGTCACAGTTACTAGTGCAGTAATGTCTAGTCACAGTTAATATGTGCAGTAATGTCTAGTCACAGTTAATATGTGCAGTAATGTCTAGTCACAGTTAACTAGTGCAGTAATGTCTAGTCACAGTTACTAGTGCAGTAATGTCTAGTCACAGTTAACTAGTGCAGTAATGTCTAGTCACAGTTAATATGTGCAGTAATATCTAGTCACAGTTAACTAGTGCAGTAATGTCTAGTCACAGTTAATATGTGCAGTAATATCTAGTCACAGTTAATATGTGCAGTAATATCTAGTCACAGTTAACTAGTGCAGTAATGTCTAGTCACAGTTAACTAGTGCAGTAATGTCTAGTCACAGTTAATATGTGCAGTAATGTCTAGTCACAGTTACTAGTGCAGTAATGTCTAGTCACAGTTACTAGTGCAGTAATGTCTAGTCACAGTTACTAGTGCAGTAATGTCTAGTCACAGTTACTAGTGCAGTAATGTCTAGTCACAGTTAACTATTGCAGTAATGTCTAGTCACAGTTAACTATTGCAGTAATGTCTAGTCACAGTTAATCAATGCAGTAATGTCTAGTCACAGTTAACTAGTGCAGTAATGTCTAGTCACAGTTACTAGTGCAGTAATGTCTAGTCACAGTTAATATGTGCAGTAATGTCTAGTCACAGTTAATATGTGCAGTAATGTCTAGTCACAGTTAACTAGTGCAGTAATGTCTAGTCACAGTTACTAGTGCAGTAATGTCTAGTCACAGTTAACTAGTGCAGTAATGTCTAGTCACAGTTAATATGTGCAGTAATGTCTAGTCACAGTTAACCTGTGCAGTAATGTTTAGTCAGTTACTAGTGCAGTAATGTCGTCACAGTTAACCTGTGCAGTAATGTATAATCAGTTACTAGTGCAGTAATGTCTAGTCCCAGTTAGCAAGTGCAGTAATGTCTAGTCACAGTTACTAGTGCAGTAATGTCTAGTCACAGTTAACAAGTGCAGTAATGTATAGTCACAGTTAATATGTGCAGTAATATCTAGTCACAGTTTTAATCTGTGCAGTAATGCCTAGTCACAGTTAATCAGTGCAGTAATGTCTAGTCACCATTGTCTAGTCACAGTTAACTAGTGCAGTAATGTCTAGTCACAGTTAACCAGTGCAGTAATGCCTTTAATGTCTAGTCACAGTTAACCAGTGCAGTAATGTCTTACCACAGTTAACCTACACAATCAAATTAACTGTCCTATCAAAGCTAATAAACTAAAACCAACTTCATAGACACTAATTGCAGCAAACATTACTTTCATGTCATCCTATCTAGCAGCTCAGTAGGATTCTCAAATAAAACCCAAAAAAACAAAAATACACACACACAACCACAGGCGCCAAACAAAAAGGGGTGCAAACATCAAACACAAGCATCCAAGAATTTAACTTGTCAGCTCCGTTCACCCAAGTATCTACTTCAAATACAAATGCACAATTTCTAAATTTGGGAGTGGGAGGGATGCAAACATATAATTATTAGAAAGTGTAGGGAAATACTAGCAACAGTTATGTCCACATACACAACATATATACAAGGGCAAACTATTTCTATTAGCATTCTGTTAATATGACAACAGAGTTACAGTACTAATGAACAAATACATTCTTTACTGGAAGCTACAGTGGCTAGCATGCTTAACCACTGGTCATGTTCAAACCACCATAAAGGTTGGGATTTTGAAAGATTGAGAGTAGCAAAGGCTCCCAGGTTTTCTCAGCCTAAAATTACTGCCATGAAATGTTCCAGAAGCAAAGATGGCCAGGGTGATACTTACCACTTAACTCTTCAAGTGCCGATGGTTCTATACAAATATGGGATTAGCACCATATACCCAGACAGATGGGAGGAGTGGAAACGTGCCCTTTATTTTGTATTAGTAAATTCTTATCTCTGGATCAAGACAATCATCACAATGTCATCCATCTACATGTTCGAAATACTGTCTGTTGCTAACTCTAAAAAAATAAAGAGTTCTTCAATGTTTAGTGCAGCATCTCTCCCTCCCCCTCTCTCTCTCTCGTGTTTTTTTTTCTATGTGAACGTAACAGACACAATGGATAACTGATGTGTGAAAGATGAGTGATTGGAAGGACCAAATGTAAAACAGGCCGCCTTGCCCAATTTGTGACTACTTGAAGAAAATAGAGTTCATTCATTCTCTCTCTCTCTCTCTTTCTCTGAGTTTTCATATAGTGATAATGCTTAAAGGTCAGTAGTTTGCACAGAATGATAACCTCTGTGCTTATAAACTAAGGTGGCATAGTGGTTCATCTACCTGTTGGTCAAGACCATGGACTGGGTTCAGACCACTGCTGTAGGCAGGATTATTTCTTTTAACCAGTATGGCGCTGGAGACAACCCAGGTCATAACATGTAAAAGGTCAAACCCCATGCATGTGCCTCAAGGTGTACTGGATATATGGTGGTCACTGTGTGTTTTCATCAACTAGTCCGCACCCAATGGGGGATGTGGTCATTAACAGCCACCATTACTTCCCAGGTCAATTCCTGGTACCCAATTTAGGCCATCGACTAAATAGCCTACGTCAATTTTAAAAGTAAACTTTGATGGGGATTTGACCTTATGACCACCAAGCCAGTGGGCAAGCATACTAGCCACTGTGCTTCCGCAGCTCCCCATTCATAAAATGAGTAGCGGATAATTTTCAGATTTTTCTGGGAATTGTATTTCTGGTACTGAACTGGCAGAGAGATAGGGAATGGGCCACCCCACATCATTATGCAGTGGCTTAGAATATGTGAAGCTCTAACACGTCACAAAACAGCATTATCTGCTTTTGTATATCCTATAATATGTGAAGTTCTAAAATGTCACAAAACAGCAGTATCTGCTTTAGAGTATCCTTGAATATGTGAAGATCTAACACATCATAAAATAGCAGTATCTGCTTTAGAGTATCCTAGAATATGTGAAGCTCTAACACATCCAAAACAGCAGTATCTGCTTTAGAGTATCCAAGAAAATGTGAAGCTTTAACACGTCACAAAACAGAAGTATCTGCTTTAAAGTATTCTAGAATATGTGAAGCTCTAACACGTCACAAAACAGAAGTATCAGCTTTAGAGTATTCTAGAATGCGTGAAGCTCTAACACGTCACAATACAGCAGTGTCTGCTTTGGAACTACCTTTCATATACATTATAAGCATTATAGAGAGAGTTCCCGTAGCAAAATGATTATACTATCAGCCTCGCATTCCGAAGGTTGTGGGTTCAATTATGACCTATGACATTCGGTTCACAAATGCAATTTTCTCAGAGACTCCAGGGGTCATCGCTGGAGCTATGAAGTTCACACTTTGTGAAACGTTTTCGGCAGGCCACCCTGCAGAAAGAGACTGAGCCGTATGGGATTAAATCTGGTACAATGAAATCAATCCTTGTGCCTTTTAAACCTTTTAAATCCTTTAAATGTTTTAAACCCTTTAAACCTTTTAAACCCTTGTCATCATCACCATCATCATCTTCCACTGCTGCCATCAAGCGTCGTGGGGAGGAATAATTTGCTCTCCAGCGCCCGGTGGGCGGCACTGGTTAGCGTCATTCCATGTGATTGTACAATGTCTTTGATGTCGTCAATCCATTTTCTTCTTGGAGTCCTCTTGGTCTCGTCGCAGATGATCTTTGATGTAAGGCCAGTGATGGTAGTTGTTGGTGTTGCATTCTAAGACATGGCCAAACCACTTGATCTTCTGCCTTTCAATAAAGTGTTGATCCCACTATCTATCTGATAACAGCATTTCTTACTCGGTCTCGGATTGTTAAGTTGGCAGCTCTCCTCAGGCATCTCATCTCACAGGTGTTGATTTTGCGAAGGTGTGATTTGGATAAAGTCCAAGTTTGAGATTGGTAGCATAGGGTTGGTGTGAATATGCTGTTTATTATCTGTCGTTTTGCGGACATTTTAAACTCTTGTAAACCCTTTAAATCCTTTAAACCATTGAAACAGTGTGACATATAACAAGGACAGAAAGACACAAATCATGTGAGAAAGTTGCTAGACACAATTCTGGCAACACATCACAGGTGTTTAGAATTCATCATGTCAGAGGTCCTTGGCAGAACATCAATCTCATACAAACAAATTCTGGATCCTTGCCAGATCTCCTGCTCCATGCAGATTCATATCCAGGTGTCTGCAATGTCTGGTGTCCACCTTCATGCTGGTCAATCCCTGCCTCTGCTTATAAATATTGGCTCCAATACTTCTTCTTCTTCCACTTCTGCCATCAAGTGTCATGGGGAGGAATAATTTATATTCTCGCTCTCAATCTTCAGTTTCATACGTAATTCTTGAACAACAGTACTTGAACAAATAAATTCCCTACCAGTTTACTGGACCTTTCATAGGTTCATTCTTATTTAAACAGACAAGCGGGTGATAATCTACGGGAGTATTTCAACTGCACATGCACTTCCAGCTATACCACACTCTTCAAGTGTCCCCACAAAGTCAGGCTAGAGTCAAATTCAAAATCACAATTTACCCCCCCCCCCTCCCCCCCGGCACAGATTATTTGGGAAGTCAAGTAATGGCAATGGAGGGCACAAAGTGAGAGAGAGAGCGAGAGAGAGTAAACTGTGAGAGAGTCTCCAAATACTGCTCCCCACATTTTCAGAGTTCAGAGAAGTGAATGTGTTTAATGAAATGTAAAAGTTCAAACTGTGACAGTTAGTGGTGATATCCTTGGTATACACACCAGGCAACAGCACAACATGCAAACTAAATTCTTGGGCTATGTTATGTCTGCTGTTGTCATTCTAAATTAGGCAACGATTCCAAGACTATGTTACGTCCGCTGTTGTAACTCTCCTAAATTATACAATGATTCTAAGACTATGTTACATCTGTTGTAATTCTCCTAAATTAGACAATGATTCTAAGACTATGTTACATCTGTTGTAATTCTCCTAAATTATACAATGATTCTAAGACTATGTTACATCTGTTGTAATTCTCCTAAATTATACAATGATTCTAAGACTATGTTACATCTGTTGTAAGTCTCCATAAATTATACATGATTCTAAGACTATGTTACATCTGTTGTAATTCTCCTAAATTTAACAATGATGCTAGAGACTATGTTACATCTGTTTTAAGGTCTCTCTAAATTATATAATGATTCCTAAGACTACTGTTACATCTGTTGTAATTCTCCTAAATTATACAATGATTCTTAGACTATGTTACATCTGTTGTAATTCCCCTAAATTATACAATGATTCTAAGATTATGTTATATCTGCTATTGTAACTCTTCTAAACTAGACAATGATTCTAAGATTATGTCACACATCTGTTATAACTCTCCTAATAAGACAATGATTCTCAAACTATGTTACATCTGTCGCAACTTTCCTAAATTATAAAATGATTCTCAAACTCTATAACATCTGCCTTTGTTTCTCTCCTAGAATACACAAAGATTCTCTAACTCAATGATATCTTAGTAACTCTCTAAATTTACATGATTCTGAAAATCTATTAAATCTGTCTTTGTAATTCTTTCAAATTATACTGTTATTTTAAAACTCTAGTAAATATGTCTTCCCTATGGTTATTAAGTACAAAATCATTTTCATATGGTGCAATATTTTCCCTCAATATTCTCCTACCTTATTTTCCATTTTCACTGTTTCCTCACCGATGTTTGCGATGAGCTGAGTAATTTCTGTAGACAACTCAGTGAGAAACCAGTTTGCATATTTCACACTTGTCTTGCCCAAAGACGCATACTGTTAGGCACACAAGCACGCATCCAGGTCAAGGTCAGCAGCAAATGACCCACAATGGAGCAGGAAGAAAACATAACACGTAGTAACATTCAAGTGATGCAGACAATTATGTGTAAAAAACAAAACTAGGCCTTTGACTGAGCCAATATAAAATACACACAAATGCACTTCTAAGTGTTAACAGTGAAACCAAATTTACATGAGAATGTTAAAAGAAATCAAACACAGGTGCACACAAATGAAAGCATGTTAGCAATGCCACTGACATTCTTCTAGACCAGTGATTCTGAAAGTGTAGTCAGCAGACGACGGGGGTCCGTAGCACTCCTTTAAGGACTCTTTACATATTTACGAATTAAAAAACTGCAGCAGGCTTCAATTATGTTTATATTTTTTAAACTATAGGTGTATGCGTAATTTCAGCTGTAGGTTTGCTCATTTTAAACATATTTTTATTAATTATGTAGTAGCATATAGATAAATAGCATTGTAATCAACTGTGCACAGCTTGATAAAAGGTTTTTAAAGTGAAACTTTAAATAATTTCAACCGCAGTTTTCATTATCGCAATCTGCGAAAGGAGTGTCATCTCATTCTGCTTCCAACATTTTCAGAGTTCAGATAAGTGAATGTGTTTGATGAAATATAAAAGTTCAAACTGGCAGTTAGCTGTGTTATCCTTGACACACACACACCAAGCAATGACACAATACGCAAACTAGATTATATTACACTTGTTGTTGTAACTGACTAATGGTATTTCAGAAAGTTTTGGTTTGTTTTTTCATCATTTTCTAACTAGACTAAGTGTGTAGGTTCTAGGAACACATCACCACTGCGGACAAAACACAGCTGATTCTAGCAGCTAGAGTGAAGTATAGGGCTGTTGCCATACTGAATATATGACTGCTAAACGTAAAGGGAACTTTCAACAAGCCTTGAGTTGTTCTGGGCATATGGTGCTAGTCCCATATTTGTATAGACCAGCTGGCAATCTATGAGTCATGTGGTTCATGTCATGACAGCTGCCTTTACTTCCAGGACAATTTTTTAAAATCTGCCTCGATGGGGATTGAAACATAACAACCTGGCTGGTAGACAAGCATCCTAGCCACTGCTCACCCACAGCTCCTGATTCTAGCAGGCAATCAATCAATCATGTGCCATGCCGGAAAGCGTGGGCGGTCATGACTCGCCATTTCACTAGCAGTACTTGATAGTTAATAATGCAGTAATAACATAAAGGGGTCCTGAGATAAAAATGCTTCAGAACAGCTGGTCTGGACAGTTTTCAAATTCTCTATGATCACCAGAATATCAGTGGTCGGAAGCGTGTTATGCCATGCAATAAAATGAAAGATGCTGGTGTGATTACAAAAGCATTAAAACAAGATACAAAAACTGCCTATGCAATAATATGACATGAAAAAAACCATGAGAACAACAATACCATGCGTAGGCAAGCAATAAATGTGATAATGTGTTACAACAAAAAACAAATGGTAATGAAAACATAATGAACTTACCTTACAATTCTCTACATTTCCTGCCCAACCCCTTTTTTGCATTCTTAACTATTACAAACTGGGAAACTAAACAGCCAATAATTCCATAGATTTAAACTTTTATAATAGTAAGGTAATCCCATGGTTTATAACTGTTTAACTGTTATAATAGTAAGGTAATCCCATAGTTTATAACTGTTTAAGATTGTGAAGCATTAAGCCTTTGTATCCTTAATATTATCACTTTCCTAGCTGTGATAGTATAGTGCAGTGGTTCTCAACCTCTTTTGGCACCCCTTCACCATATGTTCAGAATGTCATTCCCCCCTTTTGTATTTCCTCCCTATAAATTCCCCCCCCCCCCCCCCCCCCCCCCACAGTATACATAAAAAAGAAGCTAAATTTAATAACACATGCTAGAACAAGTCTAGATGTCCACATAAAATGTGATTCGTGGGTCTACTTATGTTATAAAACAAATTTCAGAAGGGCGAGAAGTACAGAACCATAAAGTATGGAGGGAAAAACAATATCGAGTAATCGGTTCTTGTGTTAATGCGATCCTGAAATAATCTTAATTCTTCCCTGGAAACCCCAAAATACCCCCCCCCCCCCATTCCCCACCGGTTGAGAACCATTGGTATAGTGGTTAGTGTACTTGTCTACTAAGTTAGTAATTCAGGTTCAATGACCAGTGGGTGGTAGGATTAATGTTCCCAGCTAGTACAACTCTGAAGTCAATGCAGCCTCATAAAATGGGCACCAGACAATTTTCAGATGTGTCTGGGAAGAAAGAATGGCAAGAAAGGGAACTACCCACCTCACTTCAATATGCTGTGGCATAAAATATGTGACCTCTTTACACCTTAATGACAATGTCTGCCATAGGACTATGTTGACCATTTTCTTTCCAAGTTAGGCCGCTGATTCCTATTTCATGAGATTGGGTAGATCCCTTAGACACAATCATCTACATTATCTTCCCTGCCAAATGACATCGGTGTTCACATATCTCCACAAATCTCAGTCCTTGGTGTTCTGGATATATTCTATAAATATGCCTCAATGCCATCATCTTAGGCCACCCAGCAGCATTTCTCAAGATCTGCCAAATGACATAGGAGTTCACATATCTCCACAGATCTTGATCCTTGGTGTTCTGGATAAACTCTATGGATATTCCTCAATGCCATCATCTTAGGCCATCCAGCAGCATTTCTCTTGGTCTGCTCTGCATCTTCTAACGCTAATACTTCCAGTCATCACAATATTTTCCCATGCCTCTACTCTCATTACATGACCAAAGAACACTGTCTGTATTTTTTTTTAATGTTGCATATCCCTTACAGGACGTTGCAGTCACCACCAGCATTTTTCAGCTGCTGTTGATATACTAGGCAAGTTTTACATTCAGTAGTTTGCCATTGCTTTCTGAACGACCGGCTCCCATACCAACACGATATAATACAACGCGACACGGTCTGCTGCACAAATCGGTCACAGCTGAGTTCTGAACCCCTGGTAAGCGGCTCACGAACCGCGTTCGCAAGTGTTTGGCTACGGAGACCAGCAAATTTTTGTCTCCATTTAGTTGAACATAATGTTCTACTTTCATTAGCCCATTCCATGCACCCATTGCTAGTTACTCCAGCAGTCAAAGGTATTTGCAACTTTCACCTGAGAAACCACATCTCCAGTGCTCCAAAGCTGTTCTTAATTTTTTTTTTTTCATTCCATGATTCACTGCCATATAGCAAAACAGATTCTAAATAACATTTCAGAGCTCTCTCTCCTTAGATTTTTTTTGGGCGCTCGCTCACCTTGAACTCAAGTGTAGTCCATACACACTACTTCTAGTAGTGCTGGACTGAATTCTGCCTGTGGATTAACTTTCCCTATTAACAGTGTCCTACGCCATCAGGCGAACCCACTCTGACTTTAGTGGTACTTATAATTTACATCCCCAAGTAAAGGATGATAGGTCAACATTTTAGTCCAACTGTTCGATGTAGGGATTGAACACCTTACCTCAGCATCAGCACACCAGATGTTTAAGAACACACATTCTTATCCATCCGGCCATGCTGACCTACTCTCCGTTGATGTACTTGTCTCTAAAAACATTCAACCCAGCCACTAATGGAAATTGAACTTCGGATATTCATATTGGCAGGCTAGTGCACTAACCACTATACACCCAGGCTCCTTACAAATGTAAACAAAATGTAAATTATCATAGAACGGAGAACAATGAATGTCAAAACAAACAAGTACACAATAAAGCACATTCAACTAACTGATAATAAGATGCTCCAATATGCAACCAACCACCACCACCAATATACTGCATGCTGAATAAAATCACAACATCAGAAAAAAGAAACATGGAACACAAAAAGGACAACATTTGTCCTACTGAGCTGCTGGTAAAAAACTGCTGTCAATTGTTGAATCTATGATCCGAACCCTTTCACCTCACCGCAACAGTATTCTAAGGTTGAGCCCCAAGCTGTGCTGCCAGGGTTACCATGGTTTCAGTTACCTTGTAATTAAGCATGCACTGCTCTTCACAAATTGACGTGATGACCTGGTTCACTTCCTCCGACATCTCACGCAAGAACCAATGAGCATACTGGACACTTGTGGTGCCGATGGAGTGGCGCTGAGAGTGGTGGTTGTAGCGGTGGTGGTGGATGATAATATTTGTGATAGTAGTAGTGGTGGGCATGGATAAAGCAGATATGTAAGTAAGCACCTTGATTCATTCAAAATGGTGGCAACAAATGGCGGTAACAGATACATGATAGTTAACAGCCCAAGGCATAGATTCCGGATAATTATAGAACCAATACTGCAAGATAGCATAATTGTACATCTCAGTATGTAAATTTATATGATATATTATGCAGATAGACAAGTCAGGTATGTGAAAAAACTTCAAAAGAAAATATTAATATGTAACATAAACACAAAACATTGGCATGTAACTTGTCTACAGGTGCATGTAGCTAGTAAGGCAGCCATCTTTATACTCCTACGGTGATGTCATGTGGTTCATCTACACCTTGATGCCACCTGCAGGCCACTCTTGAAATTCTTAGCATTAATACTACTAGTGTACATAACAATGCCACAGCATTTTGAATTTCTAGACTGCAATTTAAGGTTTCCTTCTGCTTGTGTGCATGTGCGTATATATATCATCATATTCCATGCAGGTAAGTGTGGATGGTTATATGTGCCATCTTACACGATCACCAATCTACGACCAAGTCTGTGTTCTTGTCTATGGTCAAGCTATTCATATATTTATCACTTTGCTTTTCCCTAACTCTTTTCTCATCAATTTTGCCTGTTGTGATAAAGTTTTCAAGCTTATTTCCCCTTATAACGTGCTCAAAGAAATTTCGACTGTTTGTGTTTAATTTCTCTAATGAATTTATGGCTTTAATTTCTTTCCCGTAAGATTTCTCATTCTTTTTCTGTCCGTCTTTGGTATTCTTTGCATTTTCCTCAAAAACCTCACTTCGAATGTCATTAAATGTTTCTCAGTTTCTCTGCCTGCTGTCCATGTTTCACATGATTACAACAGAATAGGTTTTACAGGGCACTTAACATTTATTGTCTGTTTGTGATTTTCTTGGCAAATTGAGGTTCAGTAGTTTGCTAGTGCTTTCTGAAAAGCCAACACTCATACCATTATGAAAGTCAATGCCAAGCAGTCAAAAAGTTTGTTGAATGACTTTACATGACAACACAATCAACCCCAACATTTATCGGATCTTTGTGACATTATAAGCAATTTTATGTTCAGTAGTTTGCAATTGTTTTCTGAAAGTCTGGTGCTCATACCACTGTGAAAATAAATGCACCCCCCTCCTCCTAGCCACAACCTATCTATCTAGCCATATATATATATATATATATATATACAGGGTGTTTGTAAAGTCTCACTACACTTTTTATGTAGAACAAATATGAAAAATGAAGAACATGATGTCATCAAACAATGTGCTCCACATTCCATTATGAGACAATATGCAGTGAATGGCTGTCATCTGCTGGAGTACTTTTTTACACTCCTCTAACAGAATGGTGTTATCAATGAAAGAAAGAATTTGTTGGGTTGAACAAGTGTTTCAAAATTGTGGTCGATACACACGGATGGCTGTTCAAAGATTTATAGCAAGATGTCATGATAAACAACCTCCTTATCACATTACAGTTATAAATTTGTGGAATAGGTTTCCAACACCTGTTATAATGAATACTTCATTGATACTTTCCCGCTTCCCCAAAACAGCGTTAGACCATAGTAGTGACTATTGTAACTAATTTAACACATATTTTAGCACATTTTTTAATGACATCATGTACTTCATTTTTCAAATTTGTTCTACATACAAAGTATAGTGAGACTTTACAAATACCTCTCTCTCTCTGTTTGTGTGTGTGTGTGCGTGTGTGTATGTGTGTATATATATATATTCTTACTAATTGACAGTAGAACATTTCATACTACTTTTAGATGTTGATATATGTATATATATTGTGATGTATGAAAAGTTACTATAAAGCTTATTGACGAAATACACTCATCAGGGACCAAGAAATACTACTTGAATTTTCTAATATCTATTTAATCTAAATGAAATTAAAATATTTGGGTTAGTTAGTTGCATATCCTTTATAGGACGTCGCAGTCAATCACAAAATGTTTTGGCTGTTTGTTATTTCTTGGCAAGTTAACGTTCAGTAGTTTGCGATTGCTTTCTGAACAGACTCATACCATTTTATGAAAACCAACGCAAGTGGTCTGCTGCCACATCACCGGCAGCTGTGTTTCGAATGCTGTATGCGGGATTTGCCACAGAGCCAGCCTTCACCCCAGATTTGGGTAAATGTATGAAATCAGATAGGAGATGTACCACAGAAATAGTGTGAATAGAAAATTACAAACAAAAACTGCATTTTATTCAATAAATAAAATTAGTGGAACTATGCTAAAGCTGTGGAAATGTAAACAATATAAAATAACACAAAATAATGCAGCTTTACATAACACAGTTACGAAAAACACAGGACATTGCGGCGACTAGCCTTCATCAGCAAACAAATACATACTCAACACACAACATATAATCATGGAGAAGACCCTCCAGTGACTACATTAAGGCATAAGAACAGGATGAAAAGAATGAAAAGATCTAAGAATGAGAACAATGAAGAAAACATGAAAATTTGAGCAAAATGTTCTACTTATCTCAGCTGGAAGAACTTTTTTTTCTTTTCAAATTTTAATTTTTTCTTCAGTTTTCTCATTTTTAGTCTTTTCATTCTTCTCATCCTGTTCTTGTGCCTTAATTTAGTCACTGGAGGGTCTTCTCTGTGATTATATGTTGTGTTTTGTGTATGTATTTGTATTTGTTATTTAAAAAAAACAAAAAAAATTAATATTTTAGGTATGTGCGAAACGAGATGGACAGGAGCAGGCATCAAGATAGAGGAAGATTTCAAGATTATTTATTCTGGAGGTGAAGATCGTCATAGAGGAGTGGCAATTATTTTGGACCGGAAAACAGCAAAATCTGTTCAAGGATATTGGGCCGTGTCGGACAGAGTTCTACTAGTTAAATTAAGTGGCAGACCTTTTAGCATAAATATTATTCAAGTATATGCCCCAACAGGAGAATCCAGTGAAGATAGTGTAGAAGAATTTTATAATGACATAGAGTCTGCCTTAAAGAAATGTAAAAATTCAGAAATAAACATCATAATAGGGGACTTCAATGCAAAAGTAGGAAATCAAGGGGATAGATACACAGTAGGAATCTATGGTTTAGGAGAGATAAATGAAAGAGGATACAGACTCGTAGAGTTGGCAAAAGAACAGGAAATGATTGTAGGAAACACCTGGTTCAAGCAACACCCTAGAAGATTATGGACATGGAGGAGTCCTGATAGCAGGATTAGAAACCAGATTGACTACATTCTGATCAGCAGAAGATTTAGAAACGCATTAACACTAGCAAACACAGTTCCCAGTGCTGATTGTTATAGTGACCACAGATTACTCACAGGAACATTGAGGATAAAGTTGAAGAAAGTCAAGTATATAACAGGAAACACTAAATATGATTTGTGTACATTGAGTAATGACAAGGAAATACAAAACAAATTCAACATAGAAGTACAGAACAGATTTGAAATTTTGTCTGATCTAGAGATCCTATTCCAGGATGTGGATGATCAATGGGAAACGTTGAAGAATTCAATCAATGTGGCTGCAGAAACAACTATTCCAAAATTAAAGAAGGTGGGTAGTAAGAAATGGATGACTGAAGAAATTTTACACCTCATGGAAACAAGAAGACTCAACAAAAATAATTCTGTCAAATATGAAGAAATTCACAGACAAATCAGAATATTATGTAAGGAGGCAAAAGAAGCATGGCTTGAGGAAAAGTGCTTAGAAATTGAAAACCAACACAACAGTCAAAATACCAAATTAGTGCACAAAAGAATTCAGGAACTTACTAATAAAAGAACAAGTACATCAACAGGGTGTCTAAAAACTGAAGATGGCAAAATCATAATAGAAAAAGACCAGATTCTACATGTATGGACAGATTATGTGAAACACCTTTATGATGATAACAGAGACGAACAGTATGATATTAGATTTAATAATGAAGGACCGCCAATTTTGGAGATGGAGGTTCGAAATGTTCTTAAGCATATGAAAGCTGGCAGGGCCCCCGGTGCAGATAACATCACAACAGAAATGATTAAAGCTTTAGAAGAATTTGGACTAGAGCAAGTCACCAGACTGATGAACACATTATATGATACTGGAGATATCATCATCATCATCATCATCTTCCACTTCTGCCGTCAAGCGTCGTGGGGAGGAATAATTTGCGTTCCAGCGCCCGGTGGACGGCACTGGATAGTGTCATTCCGTGTGGTTGTACAATGTCTCTGATGTCGTCAATCCATTTTCTTCTTGGACGTCCTCGTGGTCTCGTCGCAGATGATCTTTGATGTAAGGCCAGTGATGGTAGTTGCTGATGTTGCATTCTAACAACATGGCCAAACCACTTGATCTTCTGTCTTTCAATAAATGTGGCACAAGGTGTTGATCCCACAGTCTGTCTGATAGTAACATTTCTTACTCAGTCTCGGATTGTTAAGTTGGCAGCTCTCCTCAGGCATCTCATTTCGCAGGTGTTGATTTTGCGAAGGTGTAATTTGGATAAAGTCCAGGTTTGAGATTGGTAGCATAGGGTTGGTGTGAATATGCTGTTTATTATCTGTCGTTTTGCGGACATGGGTATGTTTGGATGTTTCAGTAAGGGTGACAGTTGATATGTAAGTCTGTATTTATTGCAATCCCAAAGAAATCAGGAACCTTGGAATGTGATCAACAGAGAACAATTAGTATAATGAGTCACATCACAAAGATTTTGCTAAGAATTATCATGCAAAGAGTGAGGAAGAAGATACAACCTGAAATAGGGGAAGAACAATGTGGGTTTGTAGAAGGGAAGGGTACAGTATATGCTGCGAACAGTTATTGAACGTGCTATAGAAGTAAACAAGAATATACATCTTTGCTTTATTGACTATACAAAGGCTTTTGATAGAGTTAGACATGTCAACATGGTGGATATGCTTGCAGATCTACAAATTGATGGGAAAGACATTAGACTTATAAAAAACATATATTGGAAACAACAAGCTGCAATAAGGATTGATAATGAAGTGGGACAGTATCAGCCAATTAAGAGAGGTGTTAGGCAGGGATGTGTGATGTCTCCAGATCTTTTTTCCCTATACAGTGAAAATATTTTCAGAAATGTAGAGGATATAAATGGAATCAGCATTGGAGGACAAAACATCAATAACATTAGATATGCAGATGATACAGTATTAATTGCAGACAATGCGCAGGACCTGCAACAATTAGTAGACGCTGTGGTTGTTGTACACAGTGAGCAACTGGGGTTAGAATTAAATTGTAAAAAGACTCAGGTTATGGTCGTCACTAGGAAGGAAGAAGTGCCACAATGTAATATACAAGTAAATTGAAATATTCGTCAACAAGTGAATCGATACAACTATCTTGGAACAGTCATAACATCTGATGGGAGATGCCTTGAAGAGATTAGAACAAGAATCGCCAAGGCGAAAGTAGCCTTTAGCAAGATGAAAAACATTCTGACCAATAAAAAGATGTCAATTGAAACGAGAAAAAGAGTGTTGAGGGGATACATAGAGCCTGTTCTTTTGTATGGATGTGAAACTTGGACAATGGGCAGTCAAGCTAAAAAGCATCTGATGGCTGCAGAAATGTGGTTTCTGAGGAAAATGCAAAGAATACCATGGACAGACAGAAAAACCAATGACCAAGTACTACAGGAGACAAATGAACATCGTAAACTGATTAGAGAAATTAGACGTAGACAGTCAAAATTTTTTGGACATGTTATGAGAAGAAATGGATTGGAGAACTTAGTGACAACTGGCAAGATCGAAGGGAACAGACCAAGAGGCAGACCGAGAGGAAAATACCTGGATAGCTTGGCCACATGGCATGGACGAGACAGGAACACTGAGCTGATCCACGACGCTTGTGATCGAGTGAAATGGTGAGTCATGACCGCCCACGCTTTCCAGCATGGCACATGATTGATTGATTTGTTTGCAGATGAAGGCTAGCTGCTGCAACGTCTTGTGTTTTTCATAATTGTATTCTGTCAAGCTGCTTTACTTTGTGCTAATTTATATTGTTTATTCAATGAAGAACATCTTAAGCAATAATTTTTCATCAATAGAAGTTAGAAATAGAATAATCCCGTTTTACGCAGTAGCAAATTTAATACATGGTTGTGAATCACAGACAATTAGTAAAAAAGCAAGAAACATAAAACCATATTTCTAGAAGCCTCAGAAATTTGGTTTTACAGAACAATGTTAAAAATACCAGATAGTCAAAACAAGTACTCTAAATATTTTGAAGAAAATTAATACATAAAGAAAATCTATCAATAACAACAGAGTGAAACCAGTACAGAAAGAAAACGTATCACAAACATCAGAAAGAGGCTAATACACTAAGGCAACTTATCAGAAGGAGGCCAAGACACGATGACAGCTTATCAGAAAGGGGGAAGACACAAAGATAACTATCAGAAATTTAAAAAAAGGCTGATACACTAAGACCACTTATCAGAAAGAGGCTAATACACTAAGACAACGTATAGAAAAAAGTCAAGAGACAAAGGTAACTATTACAAACATCAGAAAAAGGCTGATACACTAAGACAACTTATCAGAAAGAGGCTAATACACTAAGACAGCATATAGGAAAAAGCCAAGACACAAAAGACAACTTATCACAAACATCAGAAAGAGGCTAAAACACCAAGACAACTTATCAGAAAGAGGCCTAGATACCAAGATAACTTGTCATAAACATTAGAATGAGAGCATAACACAAAGAAAACTTATCATAAACATTAGAAAGAGGCCAGAACACAAAGAAAACTTATCACAAACAGCAGAAAAAGACCATGAGAGGAGAGGAAGGAGAGAAAGAAATAAGGAAAGAAAGAAACTGGGTAAACTCTTTTCAGTATAAAGATATGTCAAAATAGTAACTTTGTTAAACAAATAAAAATAAAAACTACAATATAAAGATATGTACTAAACAGTAATCATGTTAAATAAAAAAAATAAAAACTGTATCTTTGTATATAAAACTACACATGGCATGTACACTGATGCTGTACTGAATTATAATCACCCAAATGTATGTATAAGTTCATATAGATATGAATTAGATTTATTTCTCTTACAATTTGTCAATCATTTCCCACCTATTCTTAATCAGTGCTCTGTTCCAGCATTTCTATATAACCTCTTCTTACTCTAAGATAAAGACAAGTTCTACATAAACTTATAACAACTGATGATCCAGATACCTACTTACTGAGTCAGTAGAAAAATCACATAAAGAAAATGCAATAGAGCAATGTTCCCACCAAGCTGTGGAATACTGTGAGCAAACTTTCAACTTTATGAGCTCTCTCTTCTGTCTGGAATCTTCCAATGGAGCACAGGTCATTAACCAACTCATGCAAATATCTTTGTAAACTTGTTCCTGATTGGTTGAATTTTGCAGCTCAAGTTTTCTACAGAAAGAAGTAGCCAGTCTCATGTCATTAGTCATCAGACTCATGCCTTTTTCCTCTTTTAGGATTATCTCACATTTAGGTGTCATCTTTTTCTTTAATATAACCAGTTTTTGTTTTCTTGATATTCAAGGAAAGATCTTTTTTTGCACCCTATGTTACTTCTGTTAGAGATAGCAAAATATAGAGAATCATGATCATCAATGCCAGGTGGCAAAGCGCTTGAAGACAATGATGATGATGAAAAATAGCTTAACATGTCTTACCTCTTCTGGACACAGGCTATGTGTTGCGTTCATAAAATGGCCACAGATCATAGGGAAGATGATGCTGTAGCGGTGCTGAGCCAGGAACTCCATGCACTGCTTGAACTGGTGCTCAAACAATGTCGTGTAGAAACTACAACACACAGTCACAGTTGATATTATTAGTAGGGGGTGTTTATATAAGTAAATTAACGAGGAGAGAAACGAGAGATAGAAAGAGGCAGAGCGAGAGATAAGAGTGAGAAGGGTCAAAGGAACAAACTTTATTTTCAAGGGGTCACAATCTGGGCACGTAGGCCCATCTTATATTCTAATCACTCATCTTTCATAGACCAATATCTATCATGAATATTACAATTACATTGGGGGAAAAAAGAAACAAATATACACCAAATATAAACAATTTATATTTCAACGTTATGAGACACACACACACACACAAACACACACATACATACACACAGAGACAAAAAGCAAGAGAGAGAGAGAGAGAGAGAGAGAGAGAGAGAGAGAGAGAGAGAGAGAGAGAGAGAGAGAGAGAGAGAGAGAGAGAGAGACAGACAGACAGACAGACAGACAGACAGACAGACAGACAGGAGTAACAAAAAGGTAAAGGTATTCCCAAAGCAGATACTGCCATTGAGGTGTGAAGTGTTAGGCTGTCACATATTCCAAACTATGACATATGCGGTATGGTGGTCAGTTCCCTGACCCATCCATTTTCCTCCCAGACAATTTCGAGAAAATGCTGAAAACTGTCATTGTTACGAGGCTGGGTCACTCCCAGGATCGCATGAGCTGGAAAAAATAATCCTGCTTCAGCTGGGAATTAAACCTGGGCCACTGGCTTGGCCAATAAATATACTAACCATAATTCCACCACGGCTATGTAAGTAACATATAATGCCCTAAATAGCAGCAGTCCAAGATATATCTCATTGTCTTAACTCTTCAATCTCAAGCAATACGTGATGTGTGATTTGCTCTTCCCCTTGAATACCAACCATCACACAATGTGCTCTCTTGTTTTTTTGACATTTGGTCAGAGCTACTAACAAAATCTTTTTCAGTGGTCACTTCCACATTTAAAAAAAAACATGACAGCTACTTAAAATATAACTAATTTTTTTTAAAGTAAAGGTCCTTTTCACATGTCTTCAGACCACTGAGCATATGCTGCTAGACCTATATTTGTATCAACCAATCAGCACTTGTGGGTGATGTGGGCAGTACTGCACTGGCTGCCTTTACTTCCCAAGACATTTTCTGGTTCCCATTTTAGGCTAGGTCGACCTCAGAACCCAGGTCAACATTTTTTAAAAATATTCAACCCCCCACTTGGAGACAGAACCCCTGACCACTGCAATGGCGGGGGAGTGTCTAGCCACTACACTACCACAACTCCCATTTAAAGTATAAGCTCATTCATAAGGATCCTATTGAACACATGAATTATTGTTTTCAACATGTAAACTGACAAATCACTGGTCAAAAGTCTTTAAATATTCTCAACTATTTAAAGTACAGATTTGAGGCTTCCTCAAGAAGATTCCACTGAAAATGTCAGATGTTGCTTTTTATCAGTAAATGGACAAATCTCAGGTCCATTTCTTTAAATATTCTCAACAATTTTAAGTATAGACACTTCTTCTTCAATTACTGCTTCTTTTTCATTGGCTTCAAATTTATTTTCTATATGTGCAATGTTGTCTCTTGCATAAACTATAAACTTCACTGTCTTTTTTAGTTCACTCAGTGATCCTTTGACTTTATCTTCCACTGTTTTTTTCTCTAGGCCAAAAGGTTTGCCTAGATACATATTTGGGGCAGTCTTAGAGTATTTAATCTGATGTCTGTGGCAACAATCTACATGCTCATGAATGAATAGTCCATCTTCAATTTGTATATATGTGGTTGAGTAATTGATTCTGTTCTGTTCTGAGATGTTGAATAATGATTTGTTCTGGTCTGTCCATAAAATCATAATCATCTTGCGCTGTCTGCTTGATTTAATTATACTTTTCTTTTGGTGGTATACTGGTATTGTGGCGAAGGAGTTACGGGTGCAGATCGTAATCCTGCATACATGCATTCAAAACACAGCTGCGGGCAATTTGGCAGCAAACCGCCTTACATTGGTTTTTTATGAAATGGTATTGGTGCTGGACGTTCAGAAGGCAATGGCAAACTACTGAACGTAAACTTGCCCAGGAATCAAGAACAGCCAAAAAATGCTTGGGTTGACTTCTACATCCTGTAAAGAATATGCAACTAGCTTTTTGTTGGTATGTGGCAGGTACATCATTTGCTCCTTCCTTAGCTAGCTGATCAGCTCTCTTGTTTCTGGGCATGCCACAGCAAGATATCCAATTAACGTTAGATGCCTAGTTCACAAAGTAGCGTCCGTAGTAATCAGTATAGACACTAAGCTTTCCTAAAAAGATTCTACTGAAAATGAGTATTTTTACCAGTAAATGGACAAATCCCCGGTCTCGTTAACCATCTCGTCAAGGAAATCAACCATTTTGGTATGGAAGACGACAGTGTTCAGATGTTTGGCGAGGTCTTGGTGGTTCTTCAGCTCTAGAGCAGCTTTGCTAACACTGGTGTAGGCCTAGGACAAATATAACTAAACAGTAGTTGCATACAATGACAAAATATCACAAATACACAATGCTGCAATATAAAAACACTTAACTGATTGTATACAACCACATGCATTTAATCTGATGAAAATGATGCCATTGAGAGACAAGTAATGTGGTTTGGACATCTTATGAGGATAAAACCTTATCAACTACCGATAAGGGCATCATCATCAAGTACGATGCCAGTTGGCATAGGCATTCATGTCTCTCCATATATCTCGGTCTTTGGTGTTCCGGATTAACTCTGCTGCTGATATTCTTCCATGCCACCATCTCAATCCATCCAGCATCATTTCTCTTGGTCAGCTTTTGCCTCTCTTCCCCTCGATCTTTCCAGTCATTACGATGTTGTCAAATGCCTCTCTTCTCATCACATGACCAAAGAAAGCTGTTTGGACTATTCATGAAATCTTGGGAAGATAATGTGGTGATTTCCCTTGACTTCCACATCCACATGAGGGTCTTTTACCTCTGCCTTTGACAGCCATTTCTGGCTGTCAGGACAAGAGTGCCATGCTCTGCTCAGCTGCAAAGTTGTCTACTTATAATAAGAGCATAAACCAGATCTGCATTCAAAGTCAGAGAAAGATGACTGAAGCGAGAATAAACCACAAGGAACAAGAGAACTCCAAACAAAAACATACAACACAACCTAGACAACATATCTGGCTTTGGCTTCCCACAACAGGACGCTTAGTTAACCTAGGGCTAGACATAGCCAAGAAAGAAAAAGATTAATTGCATGCCCATTAAAGGATGTCGCAATCAACCCCAGGCTGTTTGTGATTTTCAAGGCAGTTTTTACATTTAGTAGTTTGCCACTGCTCATATTATTATTACAAATCACTGATAGAATTTCTACTTCCAAATTGCCCACAGCTGATTTTGACCCAACATGCGGGATTGCAACAGATGTTCACTACCCCTTCGCCAGAGATGATGGTAAACAGTTAACTGCATGTCCTTTACAGGATGCCAAAATCAACCACAGCATTCGGGAAAAAAAAAAGGGGGGGGGGGTGTTTTTATTTACTACGCAATTTGGTACTTCATTTTTAATTCACCACCACTGACCTAGATCTGGTGGGATCCTCGATGTTCAGAATGGGGATATCGGGAATCACATTGTGGTCGGATGATAAGTGTTTGCAGCAACATGTACCCAAAACTGCATGTCATTGTCTTCGCAAACTGCCCCCCACTAACATCAAAGATGAGTGCAGACAGATGGGACATACATAAGATAAGACGAGTAGCACAAGATATGGATGTACACTCCGACGACAGTGAGGGCTCAGATTGGTCTAGCAGTCCGCCACACACTCAACCGGAAGTGATCGACAACGCATTCAATTTATGATTCTTTATTTCAATAAATGCAGTACACAATAGCACTTGCTTGTCTTCTACTTGCGAAAGCAATTATACGTCTGTATCTGTAATTAATATCAACACACCCCTACACCAACTATGGAATCACCCTGATATCACATGATTTCATGGGAACTCTCGGGATTCCTTTGTTTGCGGTGAATTAAAAATGAAGTACCCGTAATTGTTACTTTAAATAAGTAATTTGCCATTGCTTTCTGAATGGCCGATGCTGATACCATCAAAAAGTAGCCAATAAAAATATTAAAATAAGACTTTCCAAAAGTAAATTCTCGACTTTGTAAAATTTAAATAGCAATGTATTTTGTAAACATTCCTGGTAGTTCACACATATATATATATATATATATAGACATAAGGGGATTGTTTATTCATTTAAAAGAAAGAAAAGAGGCACAGGAATGAAAAAAGTTGTTTAGATATAAAAGATAAATAATAGAGAGACTGAGATAAAAATAAGAAAGACAGAAGAGGAAACAAGGAAAGAAAAGATGTAACAAGAAGAGTTGATTTGAATTGAGTCAAGAACCGACATCACTGCACTCAGGACATTCCCATATGTGCTCAGTCCCCTTGGTCAACAGCCAGCGAAGAGTCATACTACTAACAAGATGAACGGCAGAGGAAATAAGAAAGACAGAGAAGGAAGAACAACAACAACAACAACAAAACAGACAAGGAATATGACATACAGATAAAGAAAAATGACAGACAGAAGAGGTAAAAAACAAAGACAGAGAAGAAGAAGACAACAGAATCACAGAAATATATGGCTTACCTGAAGTCTGAACCAGTCAAGACGGAAACCGCGGAAGTCAAATAGTTCATTTTTTTCAACTGAAAATAACATTTAATTTAGTGTTATTCTTTTTCATTGATGAGGGTATAAAGTATGCAAATAAGAATGTCGCATTACTGAATGATTGGTTGATTAATTCGTGGAGTTACCCACGAGTTGCCGACTCAGTGGCGAAGGTTACAGACACAGTTCGTAACCTCGCATACTGCATCCGAAAACACAGCTGCAACCGATTTGGCAGCAGACAGCCTTGTTTGGTTTTTATAAAATGGTATGAGTGCCGGCCGTTCGAAACTCAATGGTAAACTACTGAATGTAACTTGCCAAGAAATCACAAACAGCCAACAATAAAAAAAAAAATGCTGGGGTTGACTGCAACATACTGTAAAGGATATGCAACTAACTAACCCAAGAGTTGAAAATACTTTGCAGTAGTTTGACTGATTGATATTTGATTTATTGTTGGATAGTTCTGTGCAGCGGTAGAGAAATTTGGCGGGATTCTCAGCTAGTCAAAGGGAAGGCTGTAACTGGAGCCTTTTTTTTTTCACTAGCTCACTTTCTGATATTTTGCATGTGGATTAGCCTTCCCTATTACTAGTGTCCCTACTACTAATAGAAGAGAAGGGGGGGGGCCAACAAAATCCATAACCTGCACAGTTCATGGCAACTGCATTAGCCAGGCAGCTTTAGTTCCTCAGGCTCAAGCTCCCACCCCCATTCAACACTGCAAGGTACTATATGCAGTCACAATTGATGACGAAGTGAATGCAAGAATCTCCAAGGCCAGTGCGGCCTTTGGCAGACTGTACAAGAATGTATGGGACAGAACTGGAATAAGCCTGCAAACAAGCTAAAAGTCTACAAAGCAGTTGTATTATCCACACTTCTATATGCTTGTGAAACCTGGACTGTTTATCAGCGACACGCTAGGAAATTAAACCACTACCACACAGTCTGCCTAAGGAAGCTACTGAAGATTAAATGGCAAGACAAGATTCCAGACACTGAACTCCTAGAAAGAGCATCCATGCCCAGTATCCACACTCTACTGATGAAGAATCAGATTCGCTGGGCTGGTCACTTGACTCGCATGCCAGATCACAGGCTCCCTAAACAAATTTTTTACAGCGAACTGCGTTGTGGTAAACGCTCCCAAGGTGGCCAGAGGAAACGCTTTAAAGACACTCTGAAAATTTCACTGAATGCTTTAGAGGAAACGCTTTAAAGACACTCTGAAAATTTCACTGAATGCTTGTGGAATTCATCATGACACCTGGGAGGCTGCAGCCAGAGACCGAAATTCGTGGCGTGCATCATTACGCAAAGGTGCAGTCATATGTGAGGCAACCAGGACTGCAAAAGCTGTGAAGAAAAAGCAGGACAGAAAAACCACTGCAGGAAATCCTCCTCCAGAGACGTCAAGCATTCTTTGCCCACATTGTCAAAGAACATTTCGAGCCAAAATAGGCCTTATCAGCCATCTTAGAACCCACGGCTCCATACCTTCAACCCCACTGGATGAAATGAATGGTCATCATCATTCTTGATGGACAAACAACAACAACATATGCAGTACTGACATACTTTTTTTTAAAAAAAGTTTTGTTATGACAGTTCTTTTTTTTTTTAACCTCTGAATCACATACCCATTGGATGTCCCTGTATAGCCTAAATACTTACAAGGTCGACCTGTCTGACATGTACACCTTTACTGACTGACTGGCTCCTTGCCGTCTTGATGGATGATAGTTAAAGTTTGTTAAATGGTGTTATACCTCTCCATAGCATAAAGCTTGGGTTGAATTTAGAGACCATGTGTTACCCATGCAGTATGATCCCTCTCTCGGCATGCCTAGTTTACTTCACAGGAAAGGTAACACAAATACACCTGGAACAAAACAAGCTGCAGAAGCTGCCGTATCAGCAAAGCAATGCTCTAACAGTCCGCCTGTCGGAGCTTCCATCCTAGACCAGCTGCCGACCAAGGCTTAGGGCCTGGTCTGCCCTACCATGACATTTGGTCAATAAGTTGCATTTCCTTGCACTAGGGTAAGAGATGGAAGATGTACAACAGAGATTAGGAGCAGAATAAGGCAGGAAAAAGCCGCATTTCAGAAAATGAAGAGTATCTTATGCAATAAGTCACTATCACTGAATGTAAGAAAGAGAGTGCTGAAATGCTATGTAGAACCAGTTTTACTGTATGGCAGTGAATCTTGGAATGTAAATGAACAAATTAAGAAGAAATTAGAAGCAACAGAGATGTGGTTCCTGAGACGAATGTTGCGAATTCCTTGGACTGCCAGAGTAACTAACGACGACTGCCTGAAACAGGCTAACGAAACTAGAACATTATACACAACAATAAGACGGAGACAAACAGCTTTCCTTGGTCATGTGATGAGAAGAGAAGCATTGGAGAACATCGTAACAACTGGAAAGATCGAGGGGAAGAGAGGCAGAGGTAGACCAAGAGAAGTGATGCTGGATGGATTGAGACGGTGGCATGGAGGAATATCAGCAGCAGAGTTGATCCAGAAAACCAAAGACCGAGATCTATGGAGAGCCATGAACGCCTACGCCAGCCGGCACGGCACTTGATGATGATGATGAGGGTAAGGCTTGTACCCTCCCAATTGCCCTCCTCTGCCCTAAGCCGTTGGTACCTTTACAATATGTTGAGAAAATATGGAATTTTTAGCTTTCTTGGAGACCAGGATGCATTAAATTTTTCTATTTTAATTATAACCCTTTATTTTATTCTAGCTCCCCCCCCCCCCCCCCCCCCCCACCCCACGTTGTCTAGAATGATCTGCAGAATACATGTAGACAAAGATATTCTTCTTCTTCTTCTTCATTTTCAGCAGTCAACATTTGCTATACATCTATTCTGGCATGGGTCATAAATTTAAAAGTTCAGCTGAGGACTTCACTGGATCCCCAGAGTTTGTCTTGAAGGATCATCCCTGTGGGTTGTATTTCCTCTCTCTGTCTGGCGAAGTCAGTGAGAAAAACTGTGTCATCAGCATATCTTAGAATACTTATTTTTTTTCTGCTATAAATCCTACTTAGAGGATGTGTTGGTGTGATAGTTAGGATGTTAGCAAGTTTCTGCAATGAGGCTTTTTAAAAACATATATCCTAATTATAACTTGGATAGATTGAAAAGGATCTTATCTTTAAAATATTGCATCATCAAATCTGAGAAATCTTAGTCTTACCAGATCAGACATGACTCAATGTATGAAACTACACAAATGTATTATTACCTTGTTTGACTGACAGTGCAGCAATACTGTTATAGAAAGATGACAAAATAACTGACTCATCCTCTGGGCACATGGAGATATTCTGCAAACATTCACAATGTTAACAACACAGTTATAAATACTACATTACATTACGACTAAATTAAAACAGTACATTAGAATCTACAGGAAAAACAACTGCTACAGGCAAGTCAATTAGTTTAGATCCTGGGACATCTGAATCCTTGAACACAGAAACCCAACAGACCTCTATTGCAGTGTTTGAATGTAGTTGTATTGGTATCTTTTTGTCTGTGTTTATTTCAGTGTGCTGATGAAGGTTTTCCAGCCTCAATGTTCATTCTGTCACTTGTGATTCTGTTCTTGCAAAGCTGACAATTCCCCTTTCTATTTGTGTTGACTTTCTCATTGTATTTTTTACAGCTCTACTGCAGTTCAAAGTGTTTCATTTGTCTTCATGACTAAATGGACACGGCCGTGTGCGTTATGAATGTTAAAATCCTTGTTGTTGTATTCACTCAACGTCTCCTGACTCATGCCAATGTTTCTTTAGTAACTTGTACTGTTCATGCATTTTGCTTGAAGGATGAAAACTGTGTAGTGAAGAAAGTTGAATAATTGTGTAATGTAAGGTGACTACCAATGAGTCATTCTGAGACTGGATCTCGTTGAATGCCCAGCTCTTGGCTGTGACTGGACCTTGTTGTATGTACAGCTCTTGTCTGTGACTGGACCTTGTTGTATGCACAGTTCTTGTCTGTGACTGGACCTTGCTGTATGCAAAGTTCTTGTCTGTGACTGGACTCTGTTGTATCACCAGCTCTTAGCTGTGACTGGACCTTGTTGTATGTACAGCTCTTGTCTGTGACTGGACCATATTGTATGCAGAGTTCTTGTCTGTGACCTGACCTTGTATGCAGAGTTCTTAGGTGTGGTTGGACTGAACATAGAATAGAGTAACTGTCGTTGTTGTGTAGAGACTGTGAATGCCAGACAATGCACAAGATAACAGTTTGTATACCAGAGTCCAGATTGGTTGGTTGGCTGGTAAATACTCTGGAAGACTGAGTTTTAACTCCTGAGTTTCATGGTTTGATCTTCAGATCATCTGAACTCTGAATAGAGCTTGCAACTATTGGAGTGAGGTTGGTGTAAAGATTTTCTTCATGACTCAGTACCAAAGTAACATCTCCATGGGGACTTGTTGCAGGTTCACCTTCCCCCTTGCAAACCCAGAAACCAGTGGGGTGTGCAAAACAGGTACTGGAACTTCACATCTGCAGGAAAGTATATAAGGATGTAATCAGGTGATGATTCAACACAGCACATACCCGCTGGTTGGGATAAGACAACAGACTCCACCCGATAATGAAAATAGTCGAGCTAAAGATACAGAATATGGATCATCTGTGTTTAGATTCCAGTATGAGGACGAATGCCTGTCAAGTTTGATACAGAATAAGATCTATGATCATTACATCATAACATAACAATAGATTAACACCAGACTAAATTCCACTGTATTAGTAAAAATGTACTAAACACTACTATATCAGCCTTGGTATACTTCTGAGCTTAGAAAATAATATGCTGTGAAGAGTTATCAACTATTAATCATGTCTGTGTATCTGGGAGTTTATATGGGTATGTGTGTGCACAAGTGGGTGTATGAGTGAGTGGGTGTTCGTGCATGTGGGCAGGTGAGAGAACAGTTGAGTGCTTGAGCATGTATGTGTGTTTAAAAAAAAAAAAGGTTTACAATGTCTCAAACACAAAGGCCTTCCATACCTGGATAAGCTGGTTGAGATAGACAGCATCATATCCTGACAAGTACTGGACATAGTACCTCTGGATCACCTCA
The DNA here is from genome assembly GCA_014155875.1 of Cepaea nemoralis. Taxonomy (NCBI): domain Eukaryota; kingdom Metazoa; phylum Mollusca; class Gastropoda; order Stylommatophora; family Helicidae; genus Cepaea; species Cepaea nemoralis. The sequence continues at coordinate 901,506 of JACEFZ010019322.1, forward strand.
TTGTACTTCTTCACCAAACCTGGAAGACAAGACAATGAGTTGACATAGACACCCCGCACTTGCAAATTCATGAAAGACAATAGTTGTCAGCTGAACACATTGGATAGATTTGCCAATATTGAATTGTTAGAAAACATTACCTCCTTGACTGAGAAACTGCAACAATGTTACAGTAAATCAGAACAATCAAGAAAATCACCATCATATACCAAGTCATTTGGCATGGGTGGGCATGGTTCTCCAATCTCACACGATCACCAGTCGTGGATCAGCTGTGTTCTTGTCCTGATTATGCCATGTGGCCAGGCCATCCAAATATTTATCTCTTCGGTTTCCCTTTAATCTTTTCTCATCAAATTTGCCAGTTATAACTAAGTTTTCAAGTTGATTTTCCCCCAAAATGTGCCTCAAAAATTTTGACTGTCTACATCTAATTGCTCTAATCAATTTACGGTTTTCATTTATTTCTTCCAGGACTGTCTCATTCCTTTTTCTGTCTGCACATCGTAATCTTTGCATTTTTCTCAGAAATCACATTATCAATACAATTGAACATTAAAGGTTTCTAAGCTTGTCTGCTTCCCATGCATACAACAGCAGAAGTGCTATATACATCTCTTAATAAGACACAGGCATTACAAAATGAAACAATAAGGTAGGATGAGATCCATGAAACGAGATGCTGTTTTCTCAATTCTTAGAAGATTGATGTGGTATCATCCTCACTGAAGTTGTGAATAATCTGACTGTTTGATAGGGGTGGAAAGGACCTTGAGGTTTCATCCTTGCTGAGAAGGTGGATAATTTCAAAAGCTGATGGGAGGTAAGGGGAAGAGATGTCTTGAGGCATCATTCACTCTGAGATTGTGGGAAATTTCAAAGGTTGGAATGGGAAGAGGGTGGTTGTTAAGGCATCATCCTCACTAAGGTTGTGGGTAATTTTGAATGCTGATGGAGGGAAAGGGGAAAAGGTATCCCCCTGACTGAGGTTGCTGACAATATGCAATATTGACCTTCTGCCTTTCCACTCTTAGAAAAGATTAGAGAGGAGTGCAGCAACATCACATTTCCCTGAAGAAATTGTTCTCAAATGGATATGAACCCAGAGGTTTTTGAATTAGGAGTAGAACTTTTTGAACTAGAAGGATAATGTTCTGAGTTCGAAGTAGAACATTTTGAGCTAGATGCAGAACATTTTGAGCTAGAATAGGAACATTTTGTGCTAGAAGCAGAACATTTTGAGCTAGACGAAGAACATTCTGAGCTAGGAGCAGAAACTTTTGAGCTAGAAGGAGAGCTTTTTGAACTAAAAGCAGAATTTGAGTTACAAGCAGAAATAGAAGAGAACATTTTGAGCTAGAAGCAGAACTTTTTGAGTTATAAGCCGACGTCATACTCCGATAATACTTCACCTCCCAAATCATGTAACATAAATTATGTTATAATATATCTATTAAAATGTACTATTATGTATAACATTTCTTCTTTTGCAAGATAATAATTATAACTGATAAAGACTGGTTATTTCTGCTGCTTGAGTCTGAAGTAAACTTAATATAAATGCATGTTGAAGCCTCACTCACAGACTCAAAGTGATCACTGTGCTAGAAAGATGTATACCCAGGTATGATACACTTCCCTCAAAAGAGGAATAAAGAAGAAGAAAGAATATATATGAATGTCAACACAGGAAGTACATGATTACCTCTCAATTCCTCCATGTAGAAAAGCAACTCTGGAAGTTGTCTGAAAAATCATATTTGCACTAATCATACACATTGTCTATTCAACTAAACAACAAAATGTGTCTATTTGCACACACAGCAATACTAAGTAAAACTAGTACTATTCTATTCAATGATGTTTATGTATCTTTGCTGGGGCAACATAAGGAAGTGAATCCTGAAACAATTCACAATCACGAAAGAGGAAAATCGGGGCTTTTGAACTTAAATGTTACAGAGGTATTTTAAGATTACCATGGGCCTTTGAATATAAATGTTAGATGGGTTGTAAGAATATCTTGGATACAGAAAAGAACAAATGCATCCATACGACAAGATCTGAATATTCAAGAAGGTTGACTACTAAAGACGATGAAGCAAAGAAAATTGAAATATTGTGGTCACTTGAAACGTCATGAAAGTTTGGAGAGAACATTAATGGACGGGTAGATGTCCGGGAAGAGAGGAAGAGGAAGGCCAAAGAGAAGATGGGTACAGGATGTGGCAGATGATCTCCAGATGGGTGTATCGGACACAGGACATCTTGCTTATGACCGAGAAGTTTTCTGGAAGGTTGTTATGGGAGCGAGGTTCTGCAAAGGACATGCTACTGAATGAATGAATGAATACCATTGGTTAAGAAGACGAGAAATACTGACATTCTATAAGATCTGAAACATGAAAACTGTTTCATAAACAGCCCCATGTGTCGGGAACTATATTTCTTTGGTCATATTAAACATCACACTGACTTAGACAGCACAGAAATGGAAGGCATGGTTGCTAGAAGAAGAGGCAAGAGGTCGACCAACACAAAGGTGAACACAGGACATTAACGACACCAAAGGTGATGAAGATGCATGAGACAAGGGAACTGGTGAAAGGTTGAAAGTCTTTCCAGCGGGCAGTGATGAGAGATGTTTGGAAAAGGACATGCTACCTAATGCTAATTTTATGTTTCCATTTTGCCCTTTGTTATTCATTTACGAAAGAATATTGAATGTGACATGAAGAGACAACATCAGAGTTGATATCAGCAAGAAGGCAGAATATTTTTTTTTGCACTCGCTCTCTTTGAACTCAAGCATAGTCCATACACACTAATTCTAGTAGTGATGGACTGAATTTTGCATGTGGATTAGCTTTTCCTATTAACAGTGTTTCTCACCATCAAGTGAACCCACTCTGACTTCAGAGGTACTTGTAATTTACGCCCCCAAGTAAAGGACGATAGGTCAACATTTTAGTCAAACTGTTCAGTGTAGGGGTTGAACCCCTAACCTCGGCATCAGCACAGACAGAATATTATCAACAGAAATGACACAAAAATACAGTGAAGCAGATGCAGAAATGGTACCTTTATTCCAGGTCAGGAGAGAAGACTACGCCAACCTAATTCTGACAGATGTAAGCCCTTTTCAGGGCTCTGACAAACTTAACATCAATGCAGAGTTAAAACTCACAGCCTTCCAGAGGACACAACCAACCATCCATTATCCTTACCGTCCACTTTACATTCTATCTCTGCCTGTCCACTCAAGATACATTTCTACAGTTTTTCTTACCATATGCAAGCAAGCACATACACTCATTCAGTCAAATATTCCTTTCTCTCTAAGGGACTGTCAGTTTGTCTCACCTGTCATAGAAGTCCTCGGGTGAGATCTTCACATTGTGACTTCTTGAGGGTGGGTTAACAACATGCCTCAGCAACCACATGACTTCATCTCGGGCTAGGGACAAGCCTTGGAAAACATACATGGCCTGTAAACAGTTATACAAATCACAGATGAGTTAGACATTATCTTTAACATTTATAAAAATCACAGATAAGTTAGATATCACCTTTAACAGTTATATAAATCACATATGAATCAAAAATCACCTTTGATAGTTATAACATTTCAAAACATTGTTATCCCATTATAAATTTGAATAATGAATTCAGAAACCGTATATTGCACACTTTATTGCCTGACATATTTCAATGTAGTTTGTCAGTTGCATACTCATCATCATCAAATGCCATGCCGGCTGGCGTGGGTGTTCATGTCTTTCCACAGATCTCAGTCTTTGGTGTTCTGGATCAACTCAGCTGCTGATATTCCTCCATGCCACCGTCTCAATCCATCCAGCATAATTTCTCTTAGTCAGCCTCAGCCTCTCTTCCCCTCAATTTTTCCAGTCGTTATGATGTTTTCCAATGCCTCTCTTCTCATCACATGACAAAAGAAAGCTGTTGGTCTCTTTCTTATTGTTGTATTTAATGTTCTAGCTTCATTAGCCACTTTCAGCTGCATACTACAGAGAGAAAATAACTCTATAAACTACTATAGAGACAGTGAAACATATGACAGTGTGTCTGTCTTTGTGCATTTCAGTTAAAAGGATTCATTATGCAGCTATACTGAGCCAATCCTGATGTACGGAAGCAAATCATGAGCAATTAGCAGAGAACTGAGGAATTAAGTGGTAGCTGCAGAGATGTGGTTTTATAGAAGAATGATGAGAACACTGTGGACAGATAGAAAGAGCTCTGAAGATATCTTGAGAGAAGTTAACCCAGAAAGAGAAATGGTTAATCACATCAGAAGAAAGCATCCCACATTCTTCAGGCATGCCATGAGAAGGGGAAACTGGTGTATGTCATCACAGCAGGAAAGCTGGGCGGATGGAGAAGCAGGGGAGATGTTGGACAGTTTGACATCATGGCATGAAGGAACATTGGCATCAGAAATGATTGGCAGCACAAGTGACAGAAGGCTGTGGACAGACATGGTCACCAATGCCACATGGCATGGACTATAAGAAGAAGAAACAGAATATGTTGAATTTTTTCTGTAGTAAGCACCTGATATTGTTTGTCTTTGACATATGCCTGGGTCATTGACATTGAGGTGAGTGACCTGTAGTGGGGCTATGAGAAAAACAACCAGCCATGAGAAATAATGGTGAGGGTGAGTGCAGACCCCCAGGGTGGATGGGGTGAGAGACAGTTTAGTTTTGTGTGAAGTCAGGAGACTTGAAGGGACAGTTGAAGCGGAGACCGACTGAGGGTCGGATCGTTTTGGAGAGTTGATGTTTGGACTCCGAGCTGGTCGGTGGTCTAAGGAGAGGAGCGGAGTTAGATAGAGATCTCCGTCCTGTGTTGTTCTCCCAGTTTGGAATGGAGGCCTAAACCCAAAGGGGGTTGGATAGTTAGTGGAGGCCTAGACCCAGTGTGTGGGTTGTATTGTGTGAGGTCCAGCCGTGGATAGTAGCTGGATAACTGTCTTGTAAATTGGAGATTAATAAGGCCTTGAGAAGGCAGTGATGTGTGCGTATTAAGTTGTGAGGAGGATATATATATTCTGTGGATTATATTGTTTTCTGGATATGGAAATATGTTACGTGTGTCCGTGTTCATTCTGCATTAAAAGATTATGTGCGCCAACTCAATCTTGTTCACTGACTGGTGGATGTGTACTGAGGGGGTGAGTTATATTGTGAGACAGGTGGCTAGCTCAACTTACACTCCGATAGTGACACACAAGGAGCATTGTAACCTAGACAACGACCATCTCACTTGGTTCTCATTAAGAACATCGTGAGAGTCTTCATTCATCATCATCTTGTGCCAGGCCGGTAAGCGTGGGCAGTCATGTTTTGCCATCTCACATGATCACCAGAGTTATGGATCAGCTCAATGTTCTTGTCCCGACCATGCCATGTGGCCAAGTCATCCAGGTATTTACTTCTCTGCCTTCCCCTTGTTCTCTTCCCCTTGATCTTGCCAGTTGTCACCAAGTTCTCCAATTTATTTCTTCTTATAACATGACCAAAAGATGTCTTCATTACTCAAGTTATACAAATCACAGATGAGTTGGACATTACCTCTGACAGTTAATAACATTGCTAGAAACTACTATGACAGTTAATAACATTGCTAGAAACTACCATGACAGTTAACAACATTGCTAGAAACTACCTCTGACAGTTAATAACATTGCAAGAAACTACCATGACAATTAAAAACATTGCTAAAAGCTATCTCTGACAGTTAATAACATTGCAAGAAACTACCAAGACAGTTAATAACATTGCTAAAAGCTATCTCTGACAGTTAATACCATTGCTAGAAACTACCTCTGATAGTTAATAACATTGCTAGAAACTAACTCTGACAGTTAATAACATTGCTAGAAACTATCGCTGATAGTTAATAACATTGCTATAAACTACCTATCACAGTTAATAACATAGCTATAAACTACCTCTGACAGTTAATAGCAATGCTATAAACTATCTCTGACAGTGAATAACATTGCAAGAAACTACCATGACAGTTAATAACATTTCTAGAAACTACCATAACAGTTAATAACATTGCTAGAAACTACCTCTGACCAATAATAACATTGCTAGAAACCACCTCTGACAGTTAATAACACTGCTATAAACTATCCCTGACAGTTAATAACACTGGTATAAACTACCTCTAACAGTTAATAACACATCTAGAAACTACCATGACAGTTAATAACTTTGCTAGAAACTACCTCTGACTATTATTAACAAGACACTAGCTTCTGACTAGAACAAGACACTGGTTTCTGACTAGAAACCAACATGCTCACCTTTGGTCCAAGGAGGCCTGGTTCCTCAGTAAAAACTAGAGTCAAATCCCTGAGAGTGCTGCGCAAAAATTTACGCCTCTCTCTGTGTAAGACAGGTCTGTGGAAACAGAAATTGAGGCGCATACAATGAATGATGTCTTATTAACCAACATAGGACTGAAAATATCAGTTGTCACATGCTGATGAATATCCTGAGGATGCGACCTGAGTACCTATGAACTTGTGCCATAAGTTATGAGGATGAGTTAATGACTAACTAATTAACTAACTGACTAACTACATTAATGAACTAGCTGACTGAATGACTACATTAACTAACTTCAGATGCATCCCTATGCATATACAAAAGTACAAATGTATAGATGTATTATGTTTGTATGTATGTATTATGTACATGTGTACGCACAGACACACACACACACAGATATTATAAAATTACCATATTTGGATTAAATGAAACACAATGGAATGCGTCTGGTAAAATGCTTCTAAATTCACAGGAAACATTGCTGTTCTCAGCTGGCATGATATTCATATCATTTATCGAATACTGACTGGTCTCTAAAAATATAGGCTGGCATTATGTACTCAATACATCTGCTGAAGGCATGGAAAATGGTCCATTGTTTTTTTACTCTCCCCCTCTCTCTCTCTCTCTCTCTCTTTCTCTCTCTCTCTCTCTCTCTCTCTCTCTCTCTCTCTCTCTCTCTCTCTCTCTCTCTCTCTCTCTCTCTCTCTCTCTCAGGCACACACACACATTCATTTCCACATAAGGATAGGCACCCAAACAGAAAGACAGACAAGTGTGTAAAGACAGCACATAAATTACTGATGATAATAAAAGAATCAAGAAGTCATATATTAGAAGTACAAATAAAACAAAGTAAGCTGTTGTAATACAGAAGCAAAACTTATTTAAAAGCAGAGACTGGAGACTGCTGGGGGTCATCATTGGAGATATAGAGTTCATGTTTTGTGAAGTCTCTGTGGCAAAGTGGTTACACCATCTGTCTTATGTTCTGAAGGTCATGGGCACGATTCCAGGTTACACCCTTTAGTTCACGAATGCAATTTTCTTGGAGACTCCTGGGGTCATCACTGGAGCTACGCAGTTCGTGCTATGTGCGATACTTTTGGCAGGCCTCCCTGCAGAAAGAGACTATGCCATATGTGATCAAATCTGGCGCAATGAAGTGAATCCTCAAACCCTTTTTGTCTGGAATCATAATGCTGAATAAGATGACTGTCATGAGCTCAACAGATCTGATAACATATGAGCATGAAGTAATACAAGACGATATAACATAAATGAATACATCACAGTACAATTCTTGTTTCTATATAAAAATACTTACGCATTTTGCAAAGCTTGGACTTGTAACTCTTTAAGTTCACTGACTCTTTTATGTTGGTGTTGAATCTGCTGGCTAGACGAAGAACACAAAAATTAACATTGTAAGAAAATCTTCATAAAGTTTTCCAGATGAAGAACACAGAAATTAACATTGTAAGAAAATCTTCATAAAGTTTTCCAGATGAAGAACACAGAAATTAACATTGTAAGAAAATCTTCATAAAGTTGCCCAGATGTTAACAATGTAACACAACCCTCATAATGTTGTCTAGATGAAGAGCACAGAAATTAACATTGCAACAAAATCCTCATAATGTTGTCTAGATGAATAACAAAGAAATTAACACTACAGGAAATCTTCATAATGTTGGTTATATGAAGATCACAGAAATTAACATCGCAACAAAATCTTCATAAAGTTGTATAGATGAAGAGCACAGAAATTAACATCGCAACAAAATCTTCATAAAGTTGTATAGATGAAGAACACAGAAATTAACACTACAGCAAATCTTCACAATGTAGTTAAATAAAGAACACAGACATTAACACTGTGACAAAATCTTCATAAAGTTGTCTAGAAGAATAACCAGGAAATTAACACTATCGGAAATCTTCATAATGTTGGTTAGATGAAAACACAAATTAATATTCAAATACCAACAAATCTTCATAATGTTGACTAGGTGAAGAACACAGAGTTAACATACCAGCAAATCATAATTTTGTTAAATGAAGAACATAGAAATTAACACTGCTAAAAAATCCTCATATTGTTGTCTAGATGAATAACCAGGAAATTAACACTACAGCAAATCTTCTAAATGTTGGTTAGATGAAGAACACAGAAATTAATATTCTAACACCAACAAATCTTAATAATGTTGACTAGGTGAAGAAAACAGAAGTTAACATTGTAACAAAACCCTCATAAAGTTGTCAAAATGAATAACAAAGAAATTAACACCACAGCAAATCTTCATAATGTTGGTTAGATGAATAACACAGAAATTAACGCGTGGACTTCTATTAACAAAATTTCCCCTTGTCTCTGGGTAGTGATTGGATGCCCGTGTGTATTGTTGCGCACGTAAAATATCCCTTGGCAGTTGGAAATCGAAAAAGAGTAGCCTAACGGCGCTGCCCAGTCAAAATTTTCAGTTAAAATATCTACCCATAGTATTTCAGGATCCTCGCCAGTGCTACAGAGTTTGTGCACTGAGCTGAAATTCTCCGGTCTCAGGCTTGAGTTAGGAGTAGAACGGGGCACTTATGGGTTACACCTGTGTACCGTGATGTTGATCAGTCGACTAAACTAAACTTTCAAAAGATACTACATGCATAAATCAGGAAGAGTGACCAACCCTTTAATCTCAAAGAAGCTGATGATGTATCTGTGGATGTGCAGGACCTCATTACGACACAATGTAATGATGTAGCTACTTTGAAGAGCTTGCTTCCACAAGTCATAAGCCAGAGGATCTACCAGATTCTGATAACACAACATCAGACCAACTGCAAAGTAGCAAATGTTGTTATTTAATTCATTTGTTATTTATTATATTTAGTAGTTGTGAGGGAGTGATGTTCAGTGCAAAGCGTATGACAATTTATGGCCATATTAATAGACATGACACTCTTATAATAAACATATGAAGGGGCTTCAAATGAAAAATTTAAATTTGGTGGGGGGGGGGGGGGGGGGGGGGGGGGGGGATAAATATATTCTGAAAAATAAAAAACAAATGTATCATTTTTCGATGTAGTCATCACTGCTTTCAATGTAAGTCCTCCGGCACTGATAAAGTGCTTGGATTCATGTAGAAAAAAATTCTACTCTGTGTGCATGACCCAATCGTGAACAGCCTGTCACAGAAGTCACGCCATTTTGAAACTTCCTACTTTACTTATACACTTGCTAGACTGACAGGCATGAATCACCATACTGGACCTTCATTTGCCGATAAATTTCTATAATTTTCATCCTTCACTGATAAAAAAACGGATAACAGAACGCTGCTCCTTCTTGGTGCATGTCAAAAGTGGGACGGCCATCTTTAAACTGTCCTCGTGACATCACCATGGTGTCTGCGACTGTGATGTCATGTACTAAACACTCTTGACATCCTTAACAACAATATTGACAGGTTACAAGACAATGGCATGGTTATTGTAATTTCTATCACACTTGTAAGGTTTTGATTTGAAGCCTCCCCTCCTTAAAAGTAAAAACTGGTAAGGCCCCTTCCACAACTTGAGGCTTAACGAGCATATTGTGATAGCCCTATATTTTTATAGACCAATCTGCACTCACTAGGTTATTGGGTCAATTAAACCCTTGTGAGCAGGCAGACAGACTGGCTGCAGGGAGTGACCAGAGGATCTGCCAGACACTCAAGACTCTGCGGAAAGGCCACACAGACACATAATTAAGACTGCAACTGGTACCATTAGTACTGGAACTCTTCACTGGCTGTTGAAGATGAGGACGGAGCACTATGGGAATGTCCCAAATGCTATGATGTGTGTACTTAACTCAACCCCTGGCTACCTTCACTTCCCTAGACAGTGCAGTATACCCATTTAAGACTGGTCAAGCTAGGAGCCCAGGTCAACTTTACAAATCTGCCCTGATGAGGATTCAACTAAATGACCACTGAGCCAGCAGGTCAGCATGCTAGCCACTGAGCTAATGCAGCTCCTGTTGGGTATATGGCAAAAGTAAACGTCCTTTCTATACACCTTAAAGCACATCAAGACATACATTGCTAGACCCATAATTTGTGTAGACCAATCGGCACTCTGGGCCATGTATTTAGCATTATGCCAGTCACTTTTACTTCCCACGACATTTCCAGGTACACATTTTAGGCGGTGTTAACCTGGGCACCCTAGTCAATTAAACAAAATTCAAACTGACCCCGGGTTCCAAATGTTGCTGTATGTAGCCGAGGCGCGGTGTTGGGGTGAGCGCCCAACATTGCTCAAATACCTCAATGGCTCGTGAATACATAACCTATGCAGCAAAAGTCCAACTCCTGGCCTTCACGTGGCGGACCTGTTTAAACTAACAGGAGAAGGGGCGACGGCGAGTCTCTGGCGCCGGAAAATAACCAGTATGCTCTAGATGTGTATGCACGTACATGCATGCGCAGACAGGTGTGTGCGCGCGTACACATCTACACTCGAGTGAGACCACAGTCTGCTCTAGCAAAGAAAGGTGCTGAAGACGGAGGCAACCAGCCAAGAGGCGCACCACAGAAATCAGGATGCCACGCAATCACGCAAAATGGAATATGTCGACTACTGCTAATCGTTATGGTGCTCGCCCTGCTTTGGACCCACCAGGCAGGTGCAGTGCCGGGCCCTATGTCTCGAAAGGGTCCCAACCCCAACTACTGGAGGTCCTTCTCAGATGTCCTGTGGAGCCAGGGGACATGAGAATAGGACGCACTGGCCATACTAAAGAAGACCTTAAAATAATGCACTGGAATGCGGAGGGAGTCAGCAACAAAAAATAGAATAGAAAAAATCTTGGACCAAGAAAAAGTAGCAGATTGTTGCTTGCAAGAAACTCACCTCAATGAAAATATAGCCTTCAAAATCAGAGCTACCAGTGTTACCGATCTGACCGAAAGAACAGGCGGAAAAGGTGGGATACTGAACCCTTGTAAGAATAACATCACTGCTCCCAAATCAAAGTCTTACATGGAAGGGGCTAGGAGTATCAGACACTTAAACTTAAGACAGGTAATCAGATCTACATTGATCAATTACTACTGTCCAAGACCGCCCACAGGCACTGGACACTCTACCACTAAAAAAAAAAATGATGTTTTTGTGGCGATTTCAACAGCCACTCGCAGAGCCTGGGGCTATATGATCACATGGCACACGAGAGGAGAGAGACTGGAAGACTTGGCCAGGATGAGAATAGATTCATGTTGGAGGTGAAAAGACGCCGTC